>CM076569.1:591058434-591594562 GCA_034641835.2 Pinus albicaulis
GACCGGTTTTCCCACAATGGGTTTTTCCGGGGACAGTTTGTCAAGAAATAATTGTGTCACTTTGTCTATGTGTGCATGTGCTTATTCTAGATCTGAATTGATAGAGATCTGTTATGTGTTTTGCTTTGATGTTAACTTGAATTTATTCAGTTGATAACTTGTATAAGTAGGAGAAGCTTAACCAAGTTAACATAAATCATTTCTGCATAAGAATTAAGATTCAAAAATTTCTACACGAAGTTCAAGGAAGAGAAAGAAAAACCAAGCGAAGGAGAAGGAAGAATTTGTAAAGCAAAAGGAAGTTGAATTTTCTCTCTCTACTCTCACATGTGCGAAACTCTGAAGTTGTTGGGGAGGCCGAAATTTTGGATCTGTAGTAGGGCTGAAATTATGATTGTTGGGGGCCGAAATTCTGGTTTGTTGCTAGGATGTAGCTGTTAGACAAGAAGAGACTACTGAAGTTCATTGAATCATATTGGAAGGATGACTTGGTGGAGGAGAAAGGTCTTTTGGTCAAGTCTAAGGTCTTGGTCTATGTCAATTTGATTAGTGGAAGAGTTTGACTGGGTTTTCCCCTATAGAGAGGTTTTAGCCCTGGTTGAGTGTCTAGATCTAGTGTCGTTGATCTTCATGTTTTGTTTGATAATTTCTTGATGAAACAAAGAAAAAAGAAGAACATAAAGAGAAGATAATAAGACTATAAGAATATCACAAGTAATTATCAATATAAGAGAACCTTTTTGCCTTTCTGATTTTCTAACATGAGAGACACACTTGAGCAATTCGACTTACCCAATTGTTGAGATAACAAGGGCATAGTTGAAGCAGAGAGAGACACCGACAACAAGGGTTTCAACAAAGATTTGGGAGAAGAATTCCGGATGAGATTTCCACAGTGATTTCCAGTTTCTAGAGGCAGGAAGGAGGTCAATTTTATTTGCAGAAGAGGAGGTTGATTCAGCTAGTCTGAGTAGCCAGTTATCTAGATTGAGTTGCAGAGGAGAGCTCGATTCAGTGTGCCACTGCCAAATCTATCACTCAGAGGTAGAGAGAGTGGGTTTGGCTAAGTGTTGGAGGCAATTTTACTTACAAGGACATTTTCCTGGAGGCTGTGTGAATTTTCTAGAGCAGGTAGTGCACATTTCTGGGCAGTAGTGCGAGTGTCAGGAGGAGGTGCAAGTTTGTTGGAGGAGGTCGATTTGATTTGCAAAGGAGATTGTGTCTCCAAATTATTTTTGCCAATGGAGATTATTATTTGCCAGAGCTTTACCATTATTTGGCAAGCAAATTGATGTACTCTTAAATTGCTGAAGAATAATAATATAAACCCTCATCTGTTGCACTAGTTTTCCCCACATTGGGGTTTTTCCAGGGACTATTGTCCAAAAATCTTGGTGTCCAAATTTTGTGTGTGTGTATTATTTTCTCAGTTCCTGAATTGAAATTTGTGAAGATTGCAGTAGTGAATTAATCATCATTTACAGAATTAAAATTCTGAAGACAAATAATCTCCAGTAGATAGAAGATTAAATTCCAGTTATTGCAATTGTGGAAATTTCACATGGTATAAGATTTGATCTAGGGGCAAAGGGTTTGCAGTGGTAAATCAGTGCAGGGCACAAGAAGAGAAGCACACAGGGGTTTTTCATCCAGATCGATTTCTTTAGTTTGATTTCTCCAAATTATTTGAGTTCGCAGATTTTCCAGAGATGGTCGCAATAGTATTGAGAGAATAGAACAAGTTGGATGGAGCCTCAAACTTTGGAGTCTGGAAGTCCGGGATGTTGTTCTTATTGGATGAGTACGGCTTGAAGGAGTTTGCTACAACAGTTATTGTTATACCAACAGATCTCCTCTTGTTACATGACTATAGGAGGGACAATGCCAAATCAAAGAGGATGATTCTTGATGGAGTCAGGGATCGCATCGTTCCACATATCGTAGAGAAGAATATAAGAAAGGAAATGTGGGATGCCATCGTCAATATGTTCTATGACCCTTCAGAAAACAGAAAAATGATCCTCAAGGGAAGGTTGAGAACCATCAAAATGCATAAGGGTGAGGATGTAACTTCCTACCTAAACAAAATTTAGTTTGTCAGAGATGAACTAGCTATAGTTGGAGAGAAGCCGACTGATGACGAGTTAGTGCATATAGCACTCAATGGGTTTACTAAGGAATGGCATATGTTTGTCCAAGTAATTTATCGTTGAGACAAGCTTCTAGATTGGGATCGCCTATGGATTAATTTCACTCGGGAGGAGCTGAGGCTCAACTTAGTCAATGGCAACAACAACAGTGGAAAGGCATCGAAGGTGAAGGAGCAAGAGAATGTCGCTCTAGCAGGAAAAGGTAAAGTAAAGAAGGGTCACAGTAAGGGACAAGGCTCAAAAGGAGAGAAGAAGAAGAAGGAGCTGTCTAAGGTCAAATGTTTTGGTTGCAGTCAACATGGTCACTATGCCAGCCAATGTCTGAAATGGAAGAAGGATAAGAAGGGGAAGCATATTGCAACTTCAATGGACATTTAGGATTTGTCTTCCAGGCTGGAAGATGAATTCACTCTCATAGTGTGCCTATCTAGCTCCACATCCACAGGTGTCTGATACATAGACAATGGAGCATCAACACACATGACAGTGGTTAGAAACTACTTCTTTAGTTACAGGGAGGAGGAGATGCACTGTAGCAACAAAACTTGAAGGTTTGTAGGCTTAATAGCAAAAATACGCAAGAGGTATTTAAATAATAATATTTTATTAAAAATGTATATGATAAGATGATTGAAAGTTACAATGAGGCCCTGCTTATATACCTATGCAGGTGGCCTTTCACGAACAGGCATGTCTTTTAGACATGCCTTTTCAGTTAACTAACAACTACTTAACATAATCACTATTTGATTAGTTAGTAATTATATTTATTCTATTTTATACAAATTATATTTGTATCATGCTTACTAGGGGATTACGACTCACATGTGTGGGCATTTATTGGAATATTTTATTGGTTGAGCTAGTGGGTTGGCTTGTAACCCAGTTTACTTTGTGGTGATAGACCTATAAAAAGAGTATCACCTCTTTTCATTTGTTATCATCACATTGGTGGATTTCTGCCTCTCTAGAAGAGCTCAAATTAGCCTATTCTATTTTGTTTCTTGAGGAGAGTTAATCTTACGTTGATTTTTGCTATTGGAGACTAGTTTGTTGGAGACATCTTTTATGGTTTTACATGTAATGAAATATTGCTAGGGTTTCTAGTTGTTCCTTGTCTAAATGCAATTTTTTTTTGGAAATTCTTGGTAAATTATTGCATGTTTAATCTATTGTTCTTGCACTCCCTAGAAAACCTCCTAGTGAGCATTTTTTCTAGAAGTTTCTCTTCTCATAAAAATATATATAGGGTTAGAAAGTGAAAAGTAGGGTTTCCCCTCTTTACCCCATGCAAAAATTTGATATATCTATAGTTTAAGTTCCTAAGACTCCATCACCCAAGTAGGGAAAAGGCAGTGGGATACATTTTGATGATAAAAAATCTCGAAAAACTTTAATCTTTTCCTCCTTCGTTTCTTTTTCAGCCCTTCAACGTAAGTTGCTAGGCTAGGGCAAGGGCCGAGTTCAACTAGGGCTTGAATAAGTGCAATGTTGGAGCTAATTTGGGACCCTTTCACCTTGTTTGACCTTACCAACTCAAAATATAGCATTTTTCTTGGTGAAGATTGCCTCATTAGGGCTAAAGTCATCAATTCTAGGTTATTTAGGGCCTCGTTAAACCCTAGTTCTGCAAAAAGGCTTCAAACTAGGGCTTGTTGAAGGTTTACCACCCTATATTTTTTATCACATACCCTTACAGTAAACCTTTTTCACGGTGCTTGTATGCCTATATGCACTTTTATTGAATCATAGCTTGAAACCCTAGGCTTCAAGTACTCTCCAGGCTTATTCTAAGGTACATTGTTCCTTGACACAAAATTGTGTCCTAATCCAAGCAAGAAGTACCTTGATCAAGCCTTTATCTTACAACACCTTGAGCCTAATGATTTAGAATACCTTTTAGGTTATAATATATATTGGAAAGCCTCCCGTGTGGTGAAATTCCATTAAAGTGCAGGAGGGGGAGTGCTAAGGTGACAGTGGCAGCTACCTCATTGTTGTATCTTAGTCTAGTTCTTGTCTTGTGAGGCCACTCACAAGGCTTGCTAGAGTTTGAGGCATGAGGGACAAAGGGTGACTTCTTTGATTGGATACCACAATTTGTAGATTGGTGGGATAAGCTTATATTGGTGTATGTATTTATAAATTGTATAATTAAAACTTTAATTTAACATATTATTATTTTATGTAAGTTATTTTATTTTATTTTATTAAAACTTAAATGTAATTCGTCTATCTATCTATCTATTAATTATAGGTATCTTAATGGCACATGTTATCTATTTTTAGTTTTCTAATTTAATGGTGAATTTTATTAAATGTTTTTCTGGCTTGTTGATTTTTTTAAAATTCTGTTGTTGCCAAATTTGAACAAGAACCAGGCGACTTAGGTTGACAGTCGAAGTGTCATATGTAATAGGGAATTTTCAAGATGATTGGTAGTAGACCATGCATTATAGGAGATTCCTACTAGATATTCATTTATAAGCAGAACTGTTTTGTTTGGCATTCAATAAATGTTGAACACATTAAGTGGACTTCATATTAGTTTTAGTGTACACTTTTATAATGAGAAGTTAATAATAACAATGTACGTTGATTGCAAAATGCATACAACTTTTCATACCTGTTGTAAAGGAAGACCGTGGTCGCCAGGAAGAGCACGTACAGACATGTCAAGAGAAGAACTGACTGCCGATTCAAAGCTTAGGATTTGAGCTAACACTGGTGTTTCGTCTATTGTATCATCTTTAAATTTCACCAGTAGATTCCGACTTACTCCATAATATGATTTGATCTGCATGGTCCACCAACAGAAAATTATATATAGTACTGCTGAGAGTAGAAAAATGATGAAAATCTTAACAATCATTTTTCATTTGTTTGGGATAGAAGTGGATACTGTGCACACAATCTAAGCAGAATAAATAAAAATGATAAAACATATCAGCGAGAATTTGCCCTGTGCTAAAACAGATTAAAGCTCCACAATATAAATCATTCATTGCTCATAGAAGATATGTGATAAACACATCAACTCACTGATGTAACAGATAATCCTGATCTCCGTTGACAAGAATTTTTCTACAATGCTAAAGTGCTACAGACTGAATTAGGATGTTAAGCAACTGTATAATAATTCAATGTAAAACAGAGATATTATTAAATTTAATATACAGCCACATTACACCTTAAATCAAGTACCAAAACCTCATTAAATGAAAGCAATACTACAGCTCTATTATACATCATAAAGTTGTAATATTGATTAAGAAGGTGGATGTAGTTGTGCTTCCTCATTTATTGCATGTCATATCAGTGTTGCAAACATCCCGATTTTATCGCAAAAAAATTGTAAAATTGTGATTTTTTTGGCCTAGCTGATATTTACCAATTTTTTACCAATATTTTCTCAATTTTTATGATTTTTTGGTTTTCTGGACCTTTGCCAATTTTATCCCAGTGTGAATGTTTGCAACATTGCATCATGTTACTTACTGATATTGCAGGTTGTACAACTATTAATAATAGGCTAACCTCCTCTTAAATAGTATGCTGACTTGCAAGCATTGCAGCAGGCTGACCTTTCATTATAGCAGCCAAGCTGCATTTACTACAAGGAAAACCTCAAAAACTGTAATGTCCCTATCAATTTTGATAAGGGGAGAACTACAATTTTTGCAATTTTGGAGCCAACACATTTTTGGATACCAACTTAGGAAAAGTGGATCAAATATTAGAGTTGGTGGAATGTGGGGGCCACCCCTCATGAAATACGCACCCTTGGAGGGGAAATCGATTTTGTCTGGAGGGAGGTCGAAATATTTAGAGGAGGGACCCACAAGGAAAGGGAAGGCAGCAAATATAAATAGAGGATTGAGGGAAGCTATTGGAACCTTTTGCTAATTTGACAATTACACCATTGTTGCTCAGACCTTTTAGCTGGGTCGGAAAGTGTTGTTCAGCACCAGATATTTTCGAAGGGAAATCTCACGCTTTTCTTTGGTGGACCACGACTGCCACCCTAGAAGGCATTGCCATAGTTTCATGGAGTCTTGGGAAGCAGTTTCAGGTGGTAGGAGTTTCTCTTGCAATTAGACTGGATGCAGAAAGAGGAGCCATGCAGTCTTGTGGGAGAGTATTCCGGTGGTGAGAGCGTTGAGCCTTTGCAGGTCTGTTCCTTGACCAATTTGCAGTGGATTTTTGGTGAATTTGCAGTCATTGAGAGTGTGTCTCGCCCAGGTTAAATTTCCCTTGCAGAACCCTGTGCAGTAGTTGTCTTGGATTGCACAGTTCTTGGTGAAGATATTTGTGGGGAAGGCTTGGTTGAGGGATTTGGGGATGAATTGAGTTGGAGGTGTGAGAAGGTGGATTAGGAGAGATTTTTGAGACTTTTGGAGGGGTTGCAGAGGCCGATTTCCTGTAGGTCGTATTTTTCTGGCAATGGAGGAACCCATAGAATTTGGGGGTGATTTTGAATGTCAAAACTAGAGCAAACCTTTTTTGGGTTTTTCTGGGTTTGTGGTGGAGAGACCAAGATTAATTTGGTAGAATTTTCTGGGCATTTTTGGAGGCTCAAACAGGGGTTCCTTTCAGCCAACAGTGCAGAAATTCTAGGGTCAACGCAACACACTTTGAGGGAGTTGTTTCCTTTGCATCCGAGTAACTATTTTCTCACCAGGGATTGTCTAGCTTGCCTTGGCAATCCTAGGTGCACACATTTCATGTATTGTACTCTCTACATATAATAAAATGGTTTAATTTTGGCACAGTGCCGGTGTAAATTCTAGGTGTTTAATGGTTGTCTGAAAATTTATGTTTGCATGTGTACTTTTGCTTAATATCATTGTCAATATCCTATTATGAATATTATAGTGGTATCAAACCATGTTCATGGCCAGTGTGGGGAACAAGAGCAGGGGATGCCACCCAGATATCAAGGAGTGGTTTTCTAGAGGGGTTGTGGAAGAGGAAGAGGTAGGGGCTGAGGTAGAGAGGGAGCACCAGACCCATTTTCTGACGCAGAGGTGGAAAACATAAGAGGGCACATGGAGAACTAGGAGGACAATGAACAACCCAGACAAGGAGATCAAAATCGGGTCCTAGAGGAGTTGCTAAGGACCAACTGGCAAATGCAAAGGCAGCGTCAACTGATGATGGATATGATGCAACAGGTGATGGGCCTGGAGGTGAATGGGAGGCTAGAGGCAGAACCCCAAGGTGATGGGGGTTCCAAAGCAGGGGGAGGCAGTCATACATTCCAGCCCCCACACACCCCTCTGCATGGCCAGGTAGGTTGTCCTACAATGCCTCATTTTGTGTACGAGACAGTCGTACATTTAGTCAACTCAGTTTCATCAGGTATTGATGAGTACGAGGGACTAGACCCCAGGATCAGGAGAGTGATGTCCTTTGGGGAGTGTTGACCACACTTCGTCAACTACCCCATAGCAGTGCACCCCCATTTTTTCAAATGGGATCCTTCATGTTCGACGTGGTTGCGCCATTCAGATTCCATCATCAGTCATCAGTCGACAGTTTTATAATGATGTAAACCCATTCTGCATGTTATGATGTAAATGATCTAAGTAAGACCGTCAATGTATGTAACAACCTAGGTAAGCCTAGTATGTTGTTGATGACTTCCATCCTAGGAGGTTTTTTGTCTCACTGATTCACGAAAGTGATCGGCAGAGTTTTTCCCTCTAGCCTCACCCCAAAGCTAGGGTGGATTTTGTCATCAACATGCTAAGTGAGTCCTAGTGTTCTATCGAGTCCTTGTAAAAGTAGTTTGAACTACTTGGTCTACTAGATCATATGTTGAGTCGCAGAACTGGGTATTTATTTGAGGGTCTATACAAGTGGGTTTTCCCCCTATGTAAAAGTATTATCTCATGTAAAAGAGGGTTGGAAAAATAATTATAATCCCCTCTTAGTCAATTAATTAAATTTTCTGGTCAATTAATAAAATCCTAAACCAGAAATTTAATTAATTTAGGGTCCTAAATTAGGATTAAATCTTTAAAGGCAAAATTTGTTGGTCCTTGGAAAATGATTTTGACAGCCCCAGGCCAAGGGAATATTGAGAATTTTAAGAAATGTTGGACCTTTGGGCCCTGGTGGTTAAGTCAAGGTCAAAATTTTGGGGTAATTAACTCAAAAATAATATTTTTGAGTTAATTAAAATTGAATTAAATGATAAATTCGTTTTTTCCCCAAAATTTTAATTTCAACGCTCCGGATTAAAAGATAATTAAATCTTTTGGACGGTTGAGATTATTTTGACGAGGAACATCCAAACTAGCCGTTAGAGATCTGGTCCTATAAATTTAGAGGTCTTTGTCATTCTTGAGTCATCCGATCTCAGAATCGTGCACTTGCTCTTAGAAGCTCTTGTAAACTTTTTTGAGGAATAAAGCTAAAGACTTTGGGGTTACAAATCTAGATGTTCCTTCTCAGATCTATGTGGTGAATTGTCTCTAAACTCTGCTACTTGATTTCTTGCATTTTATGGTTGATGGCCTACATGGATTAATCTGCATATAGGTATCTTATGCAGTTTTCTGGGTTTATAAAATAACATTCTGATTTTTCTAAAGGTCTCATGTTGTTTTCTTAAATCTCTATCAGTCTAAAGTTCAGATCTAAGTGTGCAGGGAAATTTTTTTTTTAAGATTGGGCGTCTGGGGAAGTCTTCGGTTGGACCAACCGACTCTCAATAAGCATAAATCTGATAAGCTCTTTATTTGTTAAATTCCGGGTCTATCTTACGATATTTGTGATTTTGCAGGGTTTCGAAGGCTTGTGCCTCTCACTAAAATTTTAATCTCTGAAAAATTGTGCTGAAATGTTTCAGATCTGACCATGAGGGTTTTAAATTGTAAATTAATTGTAAATTTGTAATTTTTCTGTAAGGGTTTAATCGTTTCTTGGTGTGTATCTTCAGATCAGGTTGGTTCATTGCGATTCAGGGTTCAAATCAGAATTTTTTTTAAAGATTTGAGGCAGATCTGGCCCCCCAAAGGCCAAATCTGGCCTCAAACTCCTACAGTGAACAAATCTGGACATTGTTTTGATTTAAGGGAGCATCAAATCTGAGCTTAAGTGAAGAAATTTTAATATATCTTGGCGGAATTTGTGCGTACTGGGTTTTAATCACGCAGACATTTTCTTCTGCCCTCCATTCGACTTTCATTTCTCTGCAAATCGAATCCTTCTTTCCCCCCATTTCCACACTGTCTTGACTTGCATCTTTCACTTCCCTCGGATTTCTGCATTGTCTCCACCATCGTCCAGCTCTTTATTTCCCTGCCCAGCATTATTTCAACGCTGTTCCTTCAGCTCATCTGTCCAACCTGCATTAAATTTCAACTCGTCCAGCTCGTCATTTCTGTCTTGCTGCCGTTCTCCTACCCTAGCCACCGTCCCTTGAACTCCGCATTCTCTTCCGTTCATCATCGACCTTCATTCAACCTGGATTTTTTTGGCTGCCGTCGTCCTTCATCTCTGCGATCTGCCATTCACCGTCCTGCATTTATCCGCCCTTTCCTCACGCTTCATTCATGCCCTAACGCTGCTATTCGAAATACTTCTTTTCCAAGCCCTTCTCTGCGTGTCAAATCTGCTGCATCGACCTCACCCTTCTTCAAACTGCCGTCCAGACCCACGTCCAAGTCGACCTGCATTCAAAAAAAAGGAACGCACACACAAAAAAATAAAATTTGAATGGATTTGCGTTAATGATATTTCATGAATCGGATTTGTTGGAGAGCGTTATCTTATTTGTATAGTTAATCGTAGATTTTAATATAGGTGTGTTTCAATTTTATTTTAGTTTGACAGCGTTTGAGTTTCATTTTAATAGTTCGACTTAATATTCTTTGTTTAGATTTTGTCATGTAGTTTTATGTTAGTTTGTAGTCAGATTTAAATTTATTCGATTTAGATTTAGTTAGTTCTAAGGTTTTAAATTTCGATTTTTTTTCATTTTGTTAGTTTTAATTTGTTTCATTTTAGATTTAATTTAAATTTATTTTTTTTTATTCTAACTTAGTTCTAATTTTAGTTTAGTTTAAGTTCAGCTTTAAATTTTAGTTTAGGAATTTAATTTTAACTTAGTTTTATTTAGAGTTTAAATTTAGATATTTTAACTGGTTCTAGATTAGAAAAATAAAAATAAATAAAAAAATTATAAAAATTTTAAAATCCTAAAAAATTTAGAAAATTTTGAAACTTGAAAAATTTGCGAATTTTCTATGGTCAAATAAGCCTCAATTTTTTATCTGAAGTTTGACTGTGGAGTATTTTAATTTTCGAACAGGGTCATATTGGAAATATCTTAATTTCGGAAATATTTCAAAGCATCTGGCATTTTCATCTCGTGATAATATTGCTGGGGTTTAAGATTTTTTAATGCATCGTTGTGGCGTTTTTCAATTAAATATCATCATAATCAATCGTGGTTTAATAAGCAGCAGTTAGTCATCATTTACTGGTTTGTAATTGCATAATGGGATTCTGTTTGACTCCATAAGGCACTGGTCTTAGCGTGAAATCTAATCTAGAAATCCTGTTAATTTTATCAAGTATTTGATGTTTTAGCTGTGTCTCCTGGATTTATCCTTCATTTTCTAATAGGGTCTACCTCCCTTAGCCTGCAAGGAGACAGCTTAAAGAGAGAGATTGGGGATAAAGGTGACAGCCCCCAGTCTGAGCCGTTGTCGCGGTGCCCTGAACAATCTGTGCGACAACAGGTGTGAAGGATCATATCGTACCCTACACAGAAGCAAAGACTACTACTAGAGAAATGTGGGTAGGGCTGGAAAAGCTATACCAAGGATCTTCCGAGCAGTGGAAGATGTACCTTGAAAAAAAGATTCTTAATATCAAGATGAAGAAGGGAGAGCGTTTTGACTCCTTCATGTCTCGTATTCAGGAAAACCAAGATCAACTGTTAGCAATAGGATCTGCTCCCAAAGACTTGGAAGCTAGTAAGGCTCACTCTGAACTTTGTTTCAGAGGACTATCAGGTCTTCGTCCAAAGTATTATGGGCAGAGAAAGACTTCCAGGATGGGAAGCAATGTGGGCAGCCTTACAGCAAGAAGAGTTGAGGAGAGATCTCCTCAAAATCCATTTGGAGG
Source organism: Pinus albicaulis (assembly GCA_034641835.2). Lineage (NCBI taxonomy): Eukaryota > Viridiplantae > Streptophyta > Pinopsida > Pinales > Pinaceae > Pinus > Pinus albicaulis. The sequence continues at coordinate 591,069,726 of CM076569.1, forward strand.
ATGGCAGCAGTGGTTCGAAAGTCAAGAAGGAGGAAGAAGATAACATTGGCCTTGCATCAAAGGGGCAACAGAAGCAGAAGTGCTTCCGGTGTGGGGAAATGGGACATTATGCTACATAGTTTCCTCTTAAGAAAAAGGATAAAGAGGACAAGATTGAGGCAGAAAAAGATTGTGCTATGTTAGCTCACATTCTGAAAGGAAAAAAGTGGGCTGACTTGGAGTTGTAGATCCAGAATCTACAAAGTGGCAGGATCCTTGAGTATTTCCGAACTCTTGGATCACATGTGAGCTACGAAAGCCTAAAGACAGTAGCAGGATGGACAGTTGCAACAGAAGATGAGAAGACAATGCAGTGGCTAGCAGTACTAAAGCCTGATCAACGCAAAAAGGGAGCAACAGCAGCGCAGTGCAGAGCAGTGCACAGGTAGTGCAAATCAGCAACAGCGTAGTATTTTCAGAGAGCTAGTGCAAAAGCTAGCAGCAGTCAGTCTTATTTTCCAGTTGCAGATTTACTTGTCCAATTTCGGATGTTTTTCTGAAGCAACAGTGTAGTAGTAGCAGTAGTTGAGCAGCAGCGCCACCAGATGAGAAGCAACAGCGCAGTGCACAGTGGTGCAGCACAGTGCAGAGCAGTGCTCACGCAGTGCAGCAGCATGGTTGCAGAATTCAGAGAGAGTTGCAGTACAGTGGCAGTTGGCAGCAGCATGCAGAGTCAGTAATAGTACAGATGCAGCATTTTATTGTGCAGTGTTGGTGAGCAGCATCAATGACATAGCAGCAAATGTTCCAGAAGTCAGAGCAGCACATTAAGTTGTTTTGATAGAGCACTTTCCTCGCTAAGAGGGAGTGTTGATTTATGGTAGCATCGAATGTGCTCAATCTTGTAACTTTGTAGAAAGGATAGGACACATGTATTCCATAAAACCCAAAAATGGTTTTGGAATTACACTTAGAGATGATTTGATTAAATTAATTAATCGTTTTTAATGTTTTCCTAAGTCTAAACTTAGGGAAACTGATTAATTAAAGGGTATTGATTAAATCAAGTGTGAATCTTCTAGATAAAGTCATGGATCACCTTCAAGTTAATCTTAGCCCTTTTTTATGTTTTACTCTTGGTCGTTGAAGGTTCAACAGAAGAATATAAGGAGGGTGAGGGGCCTATGGAAAAATACATTGAGACACCTGAGCCATTGAGCATTTTCGAATTTGTGTGAGGAGACACAGATTTTGATCAGAATCAAATCACTAGTGCAGGGTTTGCTAAGTGATTCTGATTCAGTGATCAAATCCAGAGAGGGGCAGAAGTAGAGACTGGTCAGGAGGACCAGGGGTGCATTTCAGAGAGAGGCAGCACTTACGCAGAGAGAGACAGCGCAGTTTTCTGAAGGGGTGATGCAGTCCCTGCAGGAAATCACACAGAAGCAATGCAGTGTCTCTTGGAGTCAATCCGGAGATAGCTAGAGGTTGGGGTTTCTGAGCCAGGAGGGCCAAAATCCAATCTTAGATCAGCTAGATCGGTTGCAGAGAAAGGTGACACAGTTCCTCAAGCTTGCCCATGCAGGCTTATGCAGTTCCAGCATAGGCAATCACGCAGAGGCAGTGAGGGCTTCACCAGCACTATTTAGATCAGTCGAAGACTTGCAGAGTGAAGTATATCTCACAATTATATTTGCTATCTAGATTTCTCTGAAGGGTTTGCCGGATGTTGGCACCCTAGTTGTACTTAAGATTCTGCTACTTAATAATACAAACCCTCAAATCTGTTGCACCAGTTTTCCTGAGTTGGGTTTTTCCGGGCACTTAGTCCAAAAATAACTGTGTCAAATGTGGATGATTTTCATTGTATTTTGTTCAGATTGTTTCAGCACTTAGATTTATTCCGCAGCATTACGTGTGTAGACTGCTTCAGAAATTACTTTCATATTTCACTGTAATTAAATAATTATGAAACAAAATAGAAGAAGTAATTCAGATTTGTTGCAGTAGGAATCCGGATCTAGGATTTTTCACAATGAGTATGAGTCCATTATGAAGAATGATGTCTAGGATGTGGTCCCGAGACCAGAGGACAAAGTTGTTATCACCTCGAAATGGCTCTATAAGATCAAGCATGGATCTGATGGTAGTGCTGAAAAGTACAAGGAAAGATTCGTTGCCCGAGGCTTCTCTCAAAAGGAAGGCATAGACTATGATGATATATTTGCACCTATGGCCCGCTATACCACCATCCGATCTATTATTGCCCTTGCTACCACGCAAGGATGGAGTCTCCATCAGATGGACGTGAAGACCGCTTTTCTGCATGGTTCAATAAAGGAAGAGGTGTATGTGGAGCAACCTCTAGGGTTCGAAGTCCAGGATAGAGACTCTCATGTATGCAGGTTGAAGAAAGCCCTCTATGGGTTGTAGAAAGCCCCCAGGGCTTGGTACGAGAGGATAGATAGCTACTTGATGAAGTTGGGCTTCACTCGAAGTAATGCTGATTTGAACCTTTACTTCAAGGTTGATAGAGAAAAGCCTCTCATTCTGGTCCTCTACGTGGACGATCTCTTCCTGACAAGTGATGACCCTCTCCATTATCAGTGTAAGAAGGAGCTCACTTCCGAGTTCGAGATGAAAGACATAGAATCGATGCATTACTTCCTAGGCTTGGAGGTTTAGCAGAGACCTGGCGAGATTTTCCTCTCTTAAGGAAAATATATTGTGAAGCTGCTGGAGAGATTTGGTATGGTGGACTTTAAGTCCGTGTCGACTCCGATGGAACTCAACTTCAAGAATTTGTGTGGAAATGTTGTTGGGCCCGCATTGGGAAATCCTACCAAGTATCGTCAACTCGTAGGAGCATTGATGTTCTTAGTGAACTCCCGTCCGAACATTTGGTTTGCAACGAACACTTTGAGTCAACACATGGCTGATCCTCATCACATTCACTGGGTTGGTGCCAAGAATCTCTTGATATATCTTCGGGGCACAATAAACCATGGGCTGAGATACACTGCCAAGAGTTTGAGACTCCATGGATATACTGACACCAATTGGGATGGCAGTGTGGTGGGTCGCAAGAGCACATCTCGATGTTGCTTCACACTTGGTTCTGCTTCGATATCTTGGATGAGCAGGAAGCAGAAGTCGGTGGCTTTGAGCAACGCTGAGGCCGAATACATTGCAGTGAATATGGCCTGTTGTGAAGCTATTTGGTTGCGAAAGCTCTTCAGTGAGCTGTTTAGGCATGTGCTAGATACCACCGTTATCCTTTCTAATAACCAAAGTGGAATTCGTTTGTCAGAGAATCCCGTGTTCCACAATCGATCCAAGCATATTGATATCAGGTACCATTTTATCCGGGATATGGTACAGCGAGGCGTCGTAAGGCTTGATCATATAGGAACAGATGAGCAAGTCACGCATATTCTCACTAAGCCCTTGCAGAAGGTCAAGTTCCTAACCTTCTGTGAGAATCTTGGAATCGTGGAATGACCCTATTCTGAGGGTCCTATTGGACGATGAGCTCTGGGAGCTCCAGGGGGCTTTGGGGATAGCTTCTTAGAGCTATAAGCAACCACAGGGCTAGGCTTGCCAAACCTTGTTGGTGTGCTTCTGCCCCACCATGATGATATTGAGTTGGTTCACCTCGCTTTGATCTATGCCCCGCATGCATCCCACCCATGGAGTTTCGAACTCATGGGAAGTACCTCTCATCTTAGCCAATGAGGTGGGAAATGTGGATAGAGACCGATAGCAAGACCGATGGACGCATCAGAGATTGTCGTACTCTCTATGTCTAGGATGGCACGTGTCCAACCACTTGATCTGGGATCAAGTCTAGTGAGGTTTCGGACCTCCAACTGACTTCGAGTCAGTTAAACTAACTTCGGGTTAATATATGACTCTTTTGAGTCCAAGTGAGGTTTTGGACCTCCAACTGACTTCGGGTCAGTTAAACTAACTTCGGGTTAGTATTAGACTCTTTTCAGTCCTATAGAGGTTTCGGACCTCTGAGCTGACTTCGGGTCAACCGAGAGTGATGTCTTTGTGACTCACCGTTTGAAATAAATAAGCCAGCAAAGCAAGTTACGGCGGGACAACGCACGATGTTTGGATGGCACTGGTGGGTGGAGTTCTCCTTAGTTGAGAGTGAGTATTAATTTTGGGCAACTAGCTCCAAACTCCATGTTGTACTGCTCAGATGATGATGCCAATATTTTATTGGATTCCTCTTTCGGAGAGGTGCAAGATTGATCTAAAGATCATCTTGATCAGATGAGCAAAACATTTATTTTGAATTTATTCCACTTATGTGCAAGGTCGGCCAAATTTGTAATGTAGGCTTGAGAGCCCAATAGATGTGTCACACACTCTCACAAATGGATATAAATTGGAGAGACTTGGAGGTCATTTCATCATCAACTCATCACACACTTGTCTCTTGTGTTTGATTGGTTCGATCCCTTTTGGAGGCACCTTCTTCTCACACGTGTGGAGCAGCAGCTAGGGTTTTTTTGGTGCAGATTTGTCTAGGGCTTCAGCGCAGGTTTGACTAGCGTTGACCTCCAAACTTCACCAAAAGTCTGATTTCTGAGGGTCGCATTGATTGGCACACATACCGAGGCTGAACGTTGACTTTGACCTTGTTGCGCTGACTTTTTGCTTGTGTTGTTTTGCGTTGACTGGACGACGTTGACTTTGGATTGACTTTATGGAGCTGTCTTGAGGGTTGTGTGACACATTTGGTTGGCTGACCTAAAGAAGACTTTGCTGGTTGAAGCATCCTGTTGACTGTCGTAACGCCACCATTCTTCATCTCTGTTTGACAAAAGATAAGTATATTATTGGCTTGTCTTCCATCAATCTATTGGTATGTTTTATCAGCATTTTACTTTCACGTTTATGTGATTGCTATTTGGTATCGTGCCCTAGATGTTTGAAGTAAATTTGCATCAAGCATAGAACACTTTCAAAATTTACACTGCCCAAGCTACAAACATCAACAATTCATTGTCCTAATGTGCTCATGCAAGGAGTTATTCCTCTAGTTGTGTGTTACATGTCACACTATGCCCAACACTCCTCAACTTGTGTGCCAAGGTGGTTACTATGCTTCAATACTTCTCCTCAACATATGTCTCCAAACCCACAACCAACTCCATGAAGTATGCTCCTCAACCCAAGATTCCTCAAGTCTATTGTCCAACCTCCAAGAGGTAGATCACATGGTCCCAATCTCTAAGGCTAAGTGCCCTCTCCTAACGCCTAATGATGCTCCTCCTAAATAGGTTCCACTCCTAATCAAGGAACAAACTCCCCTCATTGTGTGCACCCAATTTATTGCTCATCATGCTGATTAGGATAACAACCTACTAGGTAAGGGCGTTATACTAGCCCTCTAACCAACATTAAGCATCTACCTACATTAAGTCATCCATATGTCCATGAAGCATCACCAAGGGACTAGGAGACCTAGTGATCTCCTAGCTAAGTGAAAACAAATTTGGAGTTTAATGCCAATAGATAACATTTATCCCCTTTTCAACCTTTATGGTAATAGTTTAGTCACAATTCTATCAAAGATCATGGTTCTCATCTGGTAACATCATTGTTTTTCTTCTTTCATAACTGATGGTGGATGAGTTTTTGTATAGCCAAACTAATTTTAACACAAGTATTTAAATCAAAAGAGTTTGTCATCATGTAATGCTCACCTGTGAACAAAATGACTTAGTTTCTGTCCACCTCGAACAACATATCCAATTGCTACAATTTTTCCATCAACACATATTCTTCCTGATTTCACAGCCTCAACCTGAATATCAAAAGAACTATTTTAGTAACTTTGTAGCATAAAACCTCTAAACCAAAAGAATAAAATTACACTCATGAGTGAAACAAAAATATCTAAAATGTTATGATCACATGAACATTGTGAATGAAGAAACACCATATAGAACTAGAAGTTTTACATTTCAATATTATAGCAACAAACACAACAATCAAAGAATACAAAAATCAGTCCTGCATAACATTCACAGTAGGGATCGCACGATTATCAACCTCCCTTATCAGAGATTTTTCTGCTATAACTTTGTTTGTAAAAAAACACATCCCTCCTCTCTAGAATAGTTTCTTGCAAATATCATCACTATCTTTTGTAAACACCAGTACCAAGTATACAACCCATGATTCCAGAAAAAGTGCAGCCAATTATCTCTGTTGTAAGAAGGATAAAAAAAACAAGGAGTTGATTTCATTACAACTTGCACATACAAAAACATCAAAGTTTCCAGGGTTCATGGAGACAGATGCAGTATCCAGTTTGGGAGTGAATTCGTATACAGCATTTTTTGGACTCAAAGATGCAAGTGTGGGATTTCCACATACACATAAACACAAGCCAATACACACATGAAAAGAGAAACAAACATAAAGACATGATATAGAGCAAAATATGGCATCATACATAATAATGTGAATTTATGGGAACAAAAAAAACAGTGTAATAAATATTTATTTTTCCTTTTTATTTAAATCTTATCTACTTTTTTTAGTTTAAGAGTTGGCCTTGTTACCCACCACTAGTGGGTGACCCCATAAGAGAATTTTTTCTCCTACATTTGTCTTCAGCTGGCAGCTAGTAGCCCCTCATGGCTGTTGAGATTTTGTGTATTTGGGGTAGCATCAGTTGTGCTCTAGGTCCCAAATTTTGTGGAAGGACTAGAGTACACTTGATCTACAAGACCCAGAAATGGATTTGAGAAATTTCAAGTTGCATTCAAGTTATTCAAATAATTAATTATTTTTAATGGATTTCCTAAGTCTAACTTAGAAAAATAAAATAATTAAAGTGAATTAATTAACACATATGTTGAAATTGTCTTAAGTCACATGGATCAAGCAGTGTTTTAATCTCTGCCATTGATGGATGATTTAATCTCAGTCGTTGAAGGGTTCAACGAAAAAGTATAAGAGAAAGGCTCGAGGGTCAATTGAAGACACACAATTTCTGTAGAATTGAGGAATAGATCTAGAATTATAGGGCAGGTTTGCTAAGAATTTCCAGTGGAATTTCCTGCAGCGAGGGGTAGCATTGGCCAAGGGAATGTTCTGATTCCAGGGCCAAGAGACAGCAATAGGCAAGAGGAGCAGCCACAAGGACAGTGCAGAGAGGCTTCAGAGCCACGTAGAGCAGCAGGGACAGCGCAAAGAGAGCGCAGAGGCAGCTAGGGCCACGTTGGGCTAACGTCGGCCAAGAAGAGACAGCGTAGACCCTCCTAGGGTGATGCAGGCCCTCCTAGAGCCACGCAGTCCCTCCAGGGCAACGTTGGGGCTTCAAAAACAGCGCTGAGGGTTTCTAGGGTCAGATCCAGGCTGAGTCCTGTAAATCCCGTTTGAGGGTGTGGGTCAGTCAGATATTTGGCACTAGATCTTCAAGTTAGCTGCATATTTTATATATTTTATTCTCTGTCGGGTTTTCCAAGGTTGGAACCCAAATTTGCTATACTCAGAACTACTTAATAATAAAACCCTCATATCTGCTGAACCGGTTTTCCCGCTTTGGGTTTTTCCGGGGACTTATGTCCAAAAATCCATGCGTCACTTTGTTGCATAAGTGAATTATTCAGTAAATGATCTGCATGTGTAGGCTGTAGTTATGTTTATTTTAGGTATTTTCTAAATCTAATTTCTAAAAATAACTTGTATAAATTAAATCAAGTAGGAGGAAATAAACCAATACACTGGAGTAAAATTTTCACATGGTATCAGAGCGATAACAAATCAAGCTGAATCTCCAGCAATCAGCTGAAGAATTATTTTTCTGCAGGGTGGTAGATGAAGCAGCAGATCTGGAAAGGGCAACTTGGCAGCAAGGGAAAGCAGATCCAGGAGACAGCGCTGAAGCTGCAGAAGGCCTTTGGGCTTATGCAGATCCTTCCCAGGGCAGTGTAAGGACTGCATCACCCAGTCCGGGGTTATGCAGTCCACTTCTGAGCCATGCTGGGACTGTGTTGGGCCAGCCAGGAGGACGTTGTCCAGTCACTTCTCTTGTTGCAGAAGAATTCAGCCAAGTTCTGGAAGCAATGCTTTAGATATTCAACAGTGCTAATGGGGTAGAGATTTTGCAGGTGCAGAATTGTGCCTAGCTAAGGCAACAAAGGCAAGAGGCAGACAGTTATTCAGCAGATCTGAGCCAAACAGATCTGAGATTCGATCAGGAGGATCGAAGATTATTGTCCGTTTGAAATTTGGTGGAAGATTTCCAGGAGGGAAGTCAGTTTATTCAGATCTGAGCAAAGATGGCTCAATATGGACTGAGGGATCAAAACAGATTGGATGGCATGTCCAACTATGTCATCCGGAAGGCCAGAATCCTCTCAGTTCTGGATGAGTATGGTCTCAAAGATCATGCAGAGCAGACTCTTGTTGTGCCAACTGATGCAGATCCACTCAAGAAGTATGAAGAAAATCAAGCACGAACAAAGCGGTTGATCATAGACGAAGTCAAGGATCACGTGATTCCGCATATTGCTGGTAAGAATACAGCAAATGCCATGTGAACGGCTTTGGATGTGATGTACCAAGGACACTCTGTGCAAAGAATAATGCTTCTTGAGAATCAAATGCGGATGTTCCAAATGGTGAAGGGCGAAGAGATAGATCCATTTCTCTTCAGACTTCAAGCTATCCGTGACCAGTTTATTGGCATGGGTGCCACTCCAGATGAAGGGCTCCTAGTAAGGACGACCCGAAATGTTGTCTCTGAAGAATGGGCAACGTTTCTCCAGAGCATTCTAGGAAGGGCAGCGTTACCATCATGGGCAGATATGTGGGCTATTCTCCGCCAAGAGGAGATCAGGAGGATCACCAAGAAACAGTCTTTCAGTGGAGGAAGCGGATCAGCCAAAAAAAGGAAAGAAGAGGAGGAGGATGCAGCCCTTGCATCAAGGGAAAAGAAGCAAGGGAAGAAGAAGAAGGACCTCTCCAAGGTCCGGTGCTTTAACTGTGGTGATCTTGGTCACTTCGCCAGCAGTTGTCCTAAGAAGAAGGTCAAAGGAGCTTCTGCTTCCAAGGCTACAGCAGCAAATGAAGATGGCTCTGATGACGATGCAGCCATGAGTGCTCATGCACCTCCAGAGAAGAAGTGGGGTGACATGGATATATAGACTCTAGAGTATCCATATTTAGTGGCGGGAGCCTTGAGTCAGCCCTACTCTTGGATCACATACAATCTACGAGAGCCTTAAGACGGTAGTGGGATGAGTCAGGGGATGGTTGCAGATGGCCACATTGAAGCAGAAAAGGGAGTTGTAGAGCTAAAGAGGGAGCAGCGTAATGCAGAGGCAGCAGCAGCGTGGAGGCAGCAACGCACAGAGGTTGATGGGACTTCAGCAGCGCAGAGACGCTGGGCTCATGCAGTGCAGTGTTGCAACATGACAGTGTCTCCAAGGGAACAGCGTGATTCAGCATCCAAAGAGCTTCAGTGGTGGAGGGAAACTTGACTTGTCTGTCAAACAGTTGGGCAGAATCTTTCAATTGCTTACTTCTTAGCAACGAAGTTGCAGTGCAGCAGTTAGCAGTGGCAGTGCTATGGGCAGCATGATGCAGCAGATTGAGAGGGAGCTGCAATACAGATGTGGCAGTGTCAGTGGCAGTGGCATGGCCAACAGTACAGAGAGCAGCAGTGCAGTAGATAGAGGGCAGTAGGCCAAGTATCAACAGCACAGACCAAGTACTCAAGATCTTGTAATGCATGGTGTGATGTATTGCTAGAGCACACTTCTGATGCTAAGAGGGAGTGTTGAGATTTTGTGTATTTGGGGTAGCATCAGTTGTGCTCTATGTCCCAAATTTCGTGGAGGGACTAGAGTACACTTGATCTACAAGACCCAGAAATGGATTTGAGAAATTTCAAGTTGTGTTCAAGTTATTCAAATAATTAATTATTTTTAATGGATTTCCTAAGTCTAACTTAGGAAAATAAAGTAATTAAAGTGAATTAATTAACACATGTGTTGAAATTGTCTTAAGTCACATGGATCAAGCAGGCTTTTAATCTCAGCCGTTGATGGATGATTTAATCTCGTTCGTTGAAGGGTTCAACAAAAAATTATAAGAGAAACGCTTGAGGGTCAGTTGAAGACACACAATTTCTGTAGAACTGAGGAATAGATCTGGAATTCTAGGGCGAGTTTGCTAAGAATTTCCAGTGGAATTTCCTACAGTGAGGGGTAGTATTGGCCAAGGGAATGTTCTGATTCCAAGGCCAAGAGACAGCAAGAGACAAGAGGAGCAGCCACAAGGATAGCGCAGAGAGGCTTCACAGCCACGCAGAGCAGCAGGGACAGCGCAGAGGCAGCTAGGGCCACGCTGGGCTGATGCTGGCCAAGAAGAGACAGCGCAGGGGCAGCGTAGTCCCTCCTAGGGTGACGCAGGCCCTCCTAGAGCCACGCAGAGGCTGACGCAGTCCCTCCAAGGCAACGTTGGGGCTTCAGAAGTAGCGCTAAGGGTTTCTAGGGTCAGATCTGGGCTGAGTCCTGTGAATCCTGTTTGAGGGTGTGGATCAGTCGGATATTTGGCACTAGATCTTCAGGTTAGCTACAGATTTTATATCTTTTATTCTCTGTCGGGTTTTCCAAGGTTGGAACCCAGATTTGTTGTACTCGGAACTACTTAATAATAAAATCCTCATATCTGTTGAACCAGTTTTCTCGCTTTGGGTTTTTCCGGGAACTTATGTCCAAAAATCCATGTGTCACTTTGTTGCATGAGTGAATTATTTAGTAAATGATCTGCATCTGTAGGCTGTAGTTTTGTTTATTTTCGGTATTTTCTGAATCTAATTTCTGAAAATAACTTGTATAAATTAAATCAAGTAGGAGGAAATAAACCAATACACTGCAATAAAATTTTCACAATAGCCACCAATGTAGCCGCTTTTGTGTCAGTAGCAGCGTGGAAAAGTTGCGATTAAGTCGGCAAAGTCCGATTTTTTGGACTAGCCGATTTAATCAGCTGACTTTTTCACGATTTTTTCCCAGTTGAAAAAGTCGCGATTAAATCGAAAAAGTCGCGATTAAATCGGGAGTTTTTCTAAAAAATCATGAGTGAGGTAGTTTATTTAACGACTTTTTAATTTTTTTGAAAAAATCGGGATTTTATCGACAAAGTCGGGATAAAATTGGGATTTTTTCCAAAAAAATCGTGAGTGAGGTAGTTTTTTTAACGCCTTTTTAATTTTTCTTTTAAATGAATATTTTTGCATATTTTTTTTATTTTGCCGACTTTTTCAAAAACCTCTCGACTTTAACGACTTTTTCAATTTCTGGACCCTTGCCGATTTAATCCCAACTTCGATTTTTCCACATTGATCAACAGATCTCTACTCCCTGAGCCAGTCATATGTCCCCTTGCCCATTTGTCGAGAGTGTATATTTGAAGGTGGGCCATCCAATCCTAAAAGTATGTCTTCCATTGTGCAATCGAGTGCTTATGCTTGTTTTTGCTTGGACACACTTGGGTATGGAGTATGGATTATTGGCAGACTTAAAAGGAGGAAGGGTTTTGATTGTAGTCTTGTTCCCACCTTAAACGGGGGGTTAATCGTCAACCCTAGTCCTGTGGAATCTCCCTTATTTCCATATGGCTTCAAGATGGGCACTACTCGAGAAACCCTGATTTTGGTAGCGCGGTCTTGTTTTCCAATTTCACATTTTTCACTCCCCTTCGCACATTACATGCCCTATTTCATCATCTTCCCTCTCTGGGTCCACATGACCACTGGGTCCACAAGGCTCTGGTACTCCCCCTCCCCTGTCCACATGTTTGGGTTGAGCCTAGAACGTTGCTCCGAAGGTTGATGCAGCTAAAAGAAAGGATTAAAAGCATATCATGGCCACATACAAAAGGAAATAATACCACAAAATGCAAAAGATGATTGGGACAATATTCTAGTGCGTGGGAAAAATCCAAACATGAGCTCTACCCATTATCATTATGCCTCTCACCCTGGTTCCTAAGGCCCCTACAAGTGCCCCTTGAATCATTATGGAACCCATGTATGTCCCAACTCCTAGTGGACGATGAACTACCTCACCTTAAGGGGGGATAATCACTAGGATATCATACACATCATGCTCTCATCCCCTAGAGCCCCAAGCAGTAAAATAAAAGAAAAATCAAAAAAAGGAAAAAGGCAAATGAAGATGGGTGGAAAAACAAAGGTCTGGGTAACTCATGTACCACAATTGCTCCCTCCTACATTCTTACACCCAAATATGTGGACATCCCTCATCATTACCATCCTTGAGCCCATGGCATTTGGCCTTGATACCCCTGTGACCCAATCCACCTCATCATTATCCAAATGACACCTACCACTTGAAGGGCGTACCTTGGACATGTCTTTCCCTTTAAGGGTTGGGAACACCTAATAGGGTTGTTTATTAACCACTTCCACTTAGGTTGGTAGCACCATTACATGCTCCAAGCCCCAAATCGAGAAGGGAAATGCACTAGGAAGTCTCATTTCTGCCCTTGATTAACAAGCTTATTCACTCAATTGTACTAATAAACTATTGTATTTAAAGGTGAGGAGATGCATTGGATCTTTATACAGGATTGGTAGGTGGTTTCATCATGGGTTGTGAAACTTAATTGGGCCCAAGCACACCAAAGGATCAAATTGACACTTGTAGGGGATGCATTGAGAGCCATGGGTTTCCACCATGAGACAAAGTATTATCTCATGCCATGCGAAGCATCAACACCTTCAGCAGCTTATTCATTGCCCCACATTATATGCGAAATGATGAACTTGGACCAGCAGTGCCCCCAGCCGACTTAGCGTTGTATACATGGTTTGGCAGTTGATCCAAGGCCCAGAGGAGGATTGTCTCATACTTGAGACAAGGGAGGGCAAGAAACATCTTTCATGCCATCATTTGGAGCAATATACATGCTTATTTTAGACCAAGACACCCATGAGACCACTACTTGTGACCCAAATCCAATTTGGAGCACCATATGATGTTTTACTTGGAGATCAAGGGGGCACCCACTTGACCATCATTCATTAAGCCCTCTTCTTCATCATGGCACCTTGAGGACTTGATTAGGCCTTCCAACGGTCCTCCTAGACCAATGTTTCATCATTTTGGCTTCATTTTGGATGGCTTGTTCATCTCTTTATTAGCTACTTGGTGGGCTTGTCACCAAGATTTGTATTTTACACATTATTTTATAATTGTTGGGGCTAATTCGGCTAATTCGCATTAGAAAAGGATCATAAAAATAGAGATGACTCTCATTGTCTGAGATCATCATCATCGCTTGGATTCTTCTCTTGTAAAAGAACTTGCACATTTTCTTTGGAAGCTATTGGAGTATCTTGGATGCACTATGATATTTGGAGCTGATTTTTTATCTTGTCTTGGAGCTACTTCTTGAATATGAATGGATATATTGCATGATTATCTTGTAAATTCTTTTGTTGATGAAACTTTTCTCTTGAAAATGTCTAATCCATGTAATTGCTACAACTAATGTAAATGCTACTTTGCCCTAATTTTGTTGAAGAAATTTTTTGGAAGTTATTCGGTTGGCTCTTGCATATGTTATGCATGATATAACATGCAATGAATGTTCCTAGTGATGAAGTGTTATTTTTCTTCATAAAACTTCATATTCTACTAGTAGGAAATTGTTGAAGTTTGGTAGCTAAGGTATCAAATTTTGACCTCCTGGAGGACAAATTTGGCCAATTTAACGCATCTAGGACTCCATAGCCCAAAGAACTAGGCACTAGTCCAAGGATTTTGGTGATCAAACTTGTCTTTTTCCATATTTTCTCCTCTGAAATTTCGGTCCCCTCGAGGTAGGGCGAAAATATAGGGCTAGCAGCAAAATTTTATGGAGGTGATTTTTCGGGAATCCTATTAATTTTCCACAACTCTATGTTATATCAATTATTGTAGCCCAATTCACTTCTTCAAAAAGCAATATTTTCAATAACAACTAATTCTTCCAATAATCAAAAGTAATTGAAGATAGAATAGTAAATGCAATGACAATAGGAGACAATCAAGAACAACAAGAGGCACTAATTTGGTTAGAGACCAGAGAAAAACCCCACAAAGGGAAAAACCCTTTGAAATTCTTCTTCTATTAGATTGTCTTCAAATGTTCAGCAGAGAGTACAACGAGCCCAAATCCATAAACAAGAGTCAAAGTCAAAGACTTGACTTATCCAACAAAGATCCAAAAAGCTAATGATAAAAAGTCAAATTTAGTCAACTGTCATAATCTGCAATTCTGTCCAAGTCAGCAGCAGTCAAAGTGTGACCTAATCAATCAAATTCAACAATCACTTCAGCCTTCCGAGAGCTCGATCAACAGTCCTCCAAATCAGCCTCAAATGTTAGTCAAAGTCAGCCCAAAAGACCGAACCTAGTTACACATTTTTCAACTCTCTCTTAACTAGGGAGGTATTCATAAGAGGTACATGGACATTCTCAATCTGAAGAGATCTCATAAGAAGAGTCGGATTGGTAACCCATCTGTCTAGCATCATATCAACCAGCATTGTCACATAGCAAGGCCTTGACTAACAACTCTATCTCTCCACGAGATCATAGCACAATGTTGACGAGATCAATGATTTATAGACACCATCATTATTGTCTCTCAAGGTACATACTCCACTCGAGTGTTCACTAAGTATAACCCTCTTTGGACTATTCTTGTTCTTGGATAGCTAGTCCTCAAAGAATATCGGTCCACGACTACCCTTATCTTGGATGCCCTACCTCATCCTCAAAGAGTATTGAATGCCAGATGGTTACCCAATCCTCCATTCTGTCTTCCCAAGTGAAGACAATAATGATGTACCTATCTCTCCCTCTCAACTAAGGAGGATATATCAACCAAGCCAAGCTTTCTCTCAAGTATACAAGCTTTTTGTTAGAAAGATATTTTGCCAATATGTCAGCTACCTGCTCATCAGTGGAGAGATATGTTGTAGCTGCAGCACACTATTTTGTACTAGCTCCCGAATATAGTGATACTTGTTGTTTATATGCTTTGTCTTTCCATGAAATACTGGGTCTTCAGACAATCGTATACAACTGGTGTTGTCACAATGTATCATTGTAGGGTCCATCGGTCCTTCACATAGGTCGGATAACAGCTTCCTTAACCAGATCGCTTCTCTAATTACTTCACAAGCCGCAACATACTCAAAATAAGCACTACTCAAAGCAATTGTGTCTTGATTTCTGCTCATCCATGAGATCATGGAGGATCCTAAACTGAAACGTCCTCCTGTAGTGCTTCTTCCATCTTGTTCGCTGCCTCCCCAGTTGGAATTTGTATATCCAATCAAGTGGACATCATTCCTTCTATCATATTTCAGGCAGTAGTGGATAGTTCCTTGCAGATATCTCAGTATATGTTTTGCTGCTATCCAATGATCATGCTTTCGCTCCACTTGGAATTGACTGAGAATGTTTACTGCAAAACATATGTCTGGTCTAGTATTCACCAAGTACATCAGTTGGCCAATCAGTTGTTTGTACGTGGAAGGATCGACAGGGCTCAATTCGGAACTCCTTAGTCTCTTTAAGTTTGTGATCATCGGAGTGGTCATTGGTTTGCAGTCCATCATGTCAAACATTTTCAACATCTTGGCCACGTACTTTCCTTGGCCCAGAAAAATTCATTAGATCGTTGCCAAACTTCTAGTCCAAAATAGTAATGCAACAGCCCTAGATCTGTCATGTCAAATTTTGCTGCTAGTTGCTTCTTACATTCTTTAATTCGACCTTCTACACCTGTTAAGAGAATATTATCTACATACAGAAGAATGATTACAGGTTCTCCATCTACAACCTTGAGGTTCGGATCATCATAACTTTTTGTGAAGCCTAATCTTTATAGGTATGCATCCATTCTAGCATACCATGCCCTTGGTGTTTGCTTGATGCTATATAACGCTTTCTTCAATCTGCAAACATATGTCTTCATGTCTTTAACTTTAAATCCCAAGGGTTGTTCTATATAGACTTCCTCATCAATTGTTCCATTCAGAAGCGCAGTCTTGACATCCCTTTGATGGACATCCATTTGATGGATGTTCCATCCCATCGATGTTGCCACAGAGACCAATGAACGAATCGTTGTATACCTTGTTGTCAGAGCAAATGTCTCTTCATAGTCGATGCCTTCTTGTTGAGAGAAGCCCCTAGCCACAAATCTTGCCTTATATTTATCAATGCTCCCATCTGCCGCATGTTTGATCTTGTAGATCCATTTGGAAGTTACCACATATTTGTCTTTGGGCCCATGTATGATCTCCCAAACTCCACTCTTCATTATAGATTGATACTCTTCATTCATGGCATCCTTCCATTCTTGATGATTGACAGGCTCTTCAAAAGTGGATGGTTCTGCTTCTATTAGTTTTGTCATGTATGCAGCATACCCAGAATATCTCTTAGGTTTCTTGCTTTCTCTGAATGAGCCTTTCGCTACCCCATGACCTTCTGCATCAAGTAGTGTAGATTTCAACCAATTTGGCCTCTTTCTTGATTCGGGGAGGATGACAGGTTGAATGGGTTCACTGGGACCCTCATCTTCAAGATGAGATTCGTCTTCTTCCCTGTTAACTTCTTCTTCAAATATTGGAAGTTCTTCGTAATCATAGCCCATGGGAAGTTCCTTAGATTTCTTGAATGTGATACTCTCGTCTAATATGACATCTCGACTTACTTCTATATGGTGTCCTTCCTTTATGTAGATAATGTAGGCCTTAGAGGAATTGTTGTAACCAACAAATGTTCCTCTCATGCCTGATGGATCCAGCTTCTTTTTTTTGCCCTTTGGTATATGAATGTATAGGGGACACCGAAATATACGGAGATGGTCTACAATTGGTTTCTTCCCAGTGAATACTTCTTCGAGAATCTTGTTTTCTAGTAATATGTGGGGACTTCGATTTTGAATATATATTGTTGTCTTTGTAGCTTCTCCCCACAAGGATTTTGGTAGATCTTAATCATGTAACATCGCCTTTACACTTTTTGCAATGGATCAATTCTTTTGTTCTACAACTCCATTTTGCTCGGGATTATATGCGACTATCAACTCCATCTTAATCCCAGACTCCTTACAGAATGTTAAAATCTCCTTGGATATATACTCTCCTCTATTATCGAATCTTAGTATCTTGATTCTTCTTTCTATAAGGTTTCCTATTTCAGCTTTGAATTCTTGAAATTTTGTAAATACTTCATCCTTGGTTTTCATTAAGTAAATCCAGGTTTTCTTGAATGGTCGTCTATAAATGTGACATAATATAAATGACCTCCAAGAGATTTAGGAGTCATAGGGCCACATACATCAGAGTGAATGAGATCCAAGATTTCTTTTGACCGTGAAGCACTGCTTCCAAATGGTCTCTTGGTATTATTACCCGATGCACATCCCTTACATACTCCTTCATGATCTTCTTTCAGTTCAGGTATTCCATCTACTATGGAACTTAGAGTTGGGAGGATCTTGAAATGAAGATGACCAAATGTTCTATGCAATAGTTCACAGGGGCAAATTTCAATGTGAACCAAGGCTTGTGCTAGAGGAGATATCATCCTGTATATTCTTCCTTCTCGAATACCAATTACTCTAGCATTCTCTATGCTTGAGTTTTTACTCCATACAACAACCTTTCCATCAATGAAAGCTACTCTATCACCCTTATCTTCTAGACTTGTAATGGAAAGTAAGTTCTTATGCAAACCTAGAACAAATAGGATGTTGTTGAGATGAATGTTGCTTCCATTCTCCATCTCTTTTGTTATCTCCAAGTTCCACTAAATAATAAGATTTTCCCTTGTATAAAGTCTTCAATTGTTTGTGATGACCTGTCATGTGCCTTGATGCACCACTATAAATTACCCAAATGCTCTTGTCTTGAAATGTGCAAGTGAGTGTCAAGAAGAGACCTTCATCCTTTTCCTTGATTACTTCCTTCTTTATAGAGAATAAGAGACTCCATGCTTCCTTGGTGCTTTTCTTGAAATAGCTTGCTACCTTTGAACACTCCTTGATGAACTTCTTCAATGTAGTGGAGATCTTCATGATGCCCTTAGCCAATCTTAGCTCTGATACAATGTTGAGAATTCAATAGGGCAATGATTATGATTAATTCTCATTACTTGATTACTGTTTGTGATTCCTTTTTACTTATTAGCTTTGTTCCTTATTATTATATGTGTGAAGCATCAAACAACTACCACAACAAAAGAACAATGACACAGTATATAGGTTGCAAGCCAGGGCCAAAACCTCTCCTCTTGAGAGGAAAACCCGTAAATCTCTTCTCTTCCTCATAGATTCTTCAATTGACGAATTCCATGACCTTCAGACTTAGACCAATACCCTCCAAGACCAAAACCAACTTCTTCGGATAATGTGCCAACTTCGATCTAGTCAAACCCAGTCAAATCTCTTCCAGTAGCACCTTTTCGACCTTCTGCTGCAAGATTTTCGATACTGCATATCTGAAATTTCGGCCTCCCTGCAACTGTTGTTACCACAAGTGGGAACTTCGATCCTCTTCTAGAGCCCTCCTTTGACCTTCACTTGCCTTTCCCTAACTTCTGGAGCTTGAGAGTGACCCTTGGTGACCTTCGCTTGACCTCATTGCCTCTTTTTCTCCAAGATCGAATTTGTAGATGGATGCCCTAGGTCTGTTGCAGAAACCCTAGTCTTCTTTAGCACGTGAGAAAGAGAATTAGCCCAAAAACAAATTTCCTTCATCCTTCTTCTTCAATGCCTTCTCCTTCCTCTTCCTTTGCTAGAATGAGTGGTGAGTGGGTGTGCCTCAAGTAGGACGAGTTCTCTTCAATTTATAGGCTCTTCAAAGGTGTATGTGGCTCTTCCTTTAGGCCGACTTACTAGCTGCCAGGCCAACTTAGTCTTGGAGGGTATTCCAACACTTTTAAAGACAAAAATAATTTTCTTTACAAGTTCCAATGTGCCCAGTGGAGTCTTCAACTTATGACAATGACTCTTTTGACTTCTTGACATAGGACAAACCCTAGAAGCACTCAATGGCTGCTTGACCTATAAAATAAAAGACCTTGAGCATGAAACCCATGCTCCAAAATAATAATAATAATCTTTCTTCCATTTTATAATTTACTAGAATCAAAAATACATTTCATATTTATGAAGATCGAACCTAGTTACACATTTTTCAACACCTTTAGCAGCCCAATGACAATTTCCAATTTAGTTTTTCAATAGCGATCACATTAACTATAAATCACATTGACAGTAACTGTAGATAGAACATAAAATAAAATGCAGAAGACAAGTCAAGACAAGAGGGCACCAGATTTGGCACATGCTAGGGAAAAACCCCAATGTGGGGAAAACCCTTTGATCAATTCTTCTTATTATTATATCAAATGTTCAGTAGAGAAAGAAACTACAATAGTCAAAGTTGATTTTCCAAATCAAAGTCAAAACAGCCTTGTCAAAATGGCAGTCAAACTCAGCCATAATTAGAAAGTCAAAGATGCTCAATGTAGAGGCAAATCTTCCTTTTTGGAGCTCGGTCATACCCAGTGAAACTCGGCCTAATAAGTTGGTCAAAGTCAGCCCAAGTCAGTCCTAAAAACTGCAGTCAAACTTAATCAACTCTGCGTAAAACCCTATAGTTAACCCTACAGTCAAAGTGCCTAGAATTCTCGGTTCCTGTGCCAAACTATACGGCCTGCCAAAAACTAAATTTTCCCACAAAAATAGCAGTCAAAGGATGAGTCAAAGTGCTTGGTCAATGCTGGTCAAACTCCTACAATAGTCCTAAAATTCAACACTGCCATTTACCCATAAAATTCATCCTTCTACCACACGTGTGAGAGAGAGATCTGTCCAATAGTTGTACGAACCAATGAGATAAGGAGAGAGAAGAAATTGTTGAGATTTTGGGGTAGCATCGGATGTGCTCTAGTTCTGAAACTTTGTGGAGTGGCTAGAACACATGAGATCTCCAAGACCCAGAAAGCGTTTGGTGAAATTCCATCTAGTGTAAAAGATATTCAAATAATTAATTTTTTTAATGGGGACCCTAAGTCTAACTTAGGGAAATTGAAAAATTAAAGTGAATTAATTTACACATGTGATGAGAACTTTCTAAGTGACATGGATCAAGCTTCTTCTAATCTTAGTAGTTGATTAGAGATTAGATCACGGTCGTTGATTTGTCAATGAGAAAAGTATAAAGGAAAGGCTTGGGGTCAGTTGGAGAACACACACAATGAGCCTAAGAGATTGAATTCTTCTAACAGAGCAGTGCTCAGATGAAGATCAGATCTGAGTGATTCAGAGAAGCAGTGAGGGGCGGATGCAGTGATTGGTCGGAGAACCAAGAGTACAACGCAGAGCAAGGACAGCAAAGATGTAGTGGAGGCAGCACAGCCATCAAAGGGTGTGACGCAGACCCTAGAGAAGATGACACGGGCCCACGCAGGGGCAGCGCAGAGCAAGGATAACGTAGTCCCTCAGCCAGGGCCACGTAGCCTTATGCAGTGGCAACATAGAGACTGCGCAAAGCTAGCTGGGGTTTCACTAATGACACATCCAGATCAGCCGAGACTTGAAGAGTGAGGTAAAACTCACATTTTCTCTGTTGTCGAGGTTTTCTCTGTTGGGTGAGCCGAATTATGGCACCCTAGATGTGCTCAGAATACTGCTACTTAATAATAATAAACCCTCAGAACTGTTGCACCGGTTTTCCTGCATTGGGATTTTCCAGGGATATTTGTTCGAAAAATCATGTGTGTCCTTTGTCATATGTGCGTGATGTTCAGTAAATGATTTGTCTTTGTGTAGGTTGCTAGTTGTGTTTGCTTTGTTGTTTTTTTCAATACTTCAGTTAAATAACTTGTTAATAAAATAAAACATGTAGGAGAAGTAAATCAATGTACTACAATAGAGTTTCTGTGTTCAAAAATTTTCACATGGTATCAGAGCGATTGCAGATCAAGTTAAAGCCATCAGAAAGGGCTGAAGAGTTTTACTGCGGGAAGGGAAACAGAAGCAGCACAAATCCAGAAGAAGCAGCGCAGCACGAGAGGGACAACATAGACCATGCAAGGGTGATGCAGAATCAGTCTGCTCACGCAAAGGCTGAAGCAGAGCACGTCTACTCATGCAGAGGCTGACGCAGCACCAAGAGAGTAACGCAGAACCAGTGTGTTCACGTAGAGGCTGACGCATCACCAGAAGGGTGACGCAGTCCAAGAGGGAGTGACGCTGTGTTGATTGTCGAGGCTGGAAGTGCAGCTTCTAGTCTTCAAAAGTTGCTAGTGAGGCATCGATTCTATCGGTGCAGAAGAGTGCCTAGCAAAGGTGACAAAGTGAGGGCAAACAGTCCCTCAGCAGATTTTTGCCAAGAAATCTGAGATTCAATTAGGAGGGTGATCGTAGAGGGTTGATTCGGCAGATTTAACGGAGGACTTTCGGGAGGGAAATTAATTGTCAGATGGAGTAGTTTCTCTAGAGGGTTTCTATCACCAAGAAACCCAGATCCGATCTTCTGTTGAGTGTAGCAGTAATAGAAGGGAGAAGAGCACTTGTTTCAACTGTTTGAGCAGAGATGGCCCTGTACGGACTGAGAGATCAAGATAGGTTAGACAGTGTGTCTAACTTTGTGATCTGGAAAGCAATAATCCTGACAGTCCTGGAGGAGTATGGTATCAGAGACCACGCGGAAAATGTCCTAGTTGTGCCGACTGATGCGGGTGCTCTGAAGAAGTTCAACGAAAATCAAGCGCGGGCTAAGCGCTTGATCATGGATGGAGTAAAGGATCACGTGGTCCTGCACATTGCAGAGGAGAAGATGGCAAATGAGGTGTGGACAGCTTTGACCACGCTGTATCAAGGTAGCTCCATCCAACGGAAGACGCTTCAAAAGAACCAAATGTGGATGTTCCAGATGCACAAGGGAGAGGAGATCGATCCCTTCCTCTTCAGATTTCAGACTATCCGAGATCAGCTGATTGCCATGGGGACAACTCCGGATGATGGACTCATGGTGAAGATTGCCCTAAATGCAGTCACCAATTAGTGGGAGACCTTTGTGAGGGTTTGCAATAAATTTCTGACCATAAATTTGGTGCGTACAGGCTTGTCATTAGTAGCATAATTTCAGAGGTGGTCGCACATCATTTTAGGCCTCTTTTCTCAGGGTCGTGGGCTTGAATTGACAACCATATACCCCTGGTGTGAAGAGCTTGTTGAGAATATGATGTGCTATTTTGTAACTATCACTTATTACCAAAGTAACAAAAATCGCGATCGGGATAAAATCACCGAGGGGAAAAAATCGGAAAAAATCGTAAAAATCGGGAAAAAATCGTAAAAATCGGGAAAAAATCGGCACATACAAAAATATTCATTTTTTTCAATTTTTTTAATATCTAAAGCATCTACAGCATAAAATAAATGCATTGACACATAAATATGAAAAAAAAACTAATATATAAGATGTGTAATATCATGTCTAGTGCTACATCACACATAAAGCTGAATCCTGTCCTGAATACTAAGTCCTGAGTCTCAACTCAACCTCAAAATATCAACAAAAAATATAATAATGTATCTCATATCATGAGTCATAATGTTATATACAAAGGAATGCACCAAATAACCTATACTATTGATTTCCTCTGCCCCTCTTGCGAGAAAATGTAACAACTTTCCCTCTAGACGAAGAAGTTGGCGGGGCTGGCAATGGACTTTGTTGTGCTCCAGATCCTGAAGCACTAGGAGCTAAAGGAGGTAGACCACGTCCTCTACCAGTAGCAAGGGTAGGTGGTGTCACCTCCTCCTCCTATTGTTGCTCCTCCTCCTCCTCCTCATGAAGCTCATCATTGATTCATCGCTACTAGAAATGGGATCATCAACAAGAGATACATAAACATCATCTAGCTCAAAGTCTTCAGACTTGGATTGCTCAACCTTAAAATGCGGTAGAAAAAGATTAACATGCCTAACCAGTTGTTTTCCTTTGAGTGAAGGGTACATTCTTGTTAAGGCCACGGTAGGGGAGTTCAACAATCAATACCACCAACATCAACAAAGTTCAACAATCAATGCCACCAACATCACGGTTCTTAAAGGACTTCATACTCTTGATCAAATGCCAATCTCATACCCTTACACATAATAGAATCAAATGGAAACAATGCAAATCCCCAAACCATGAAACCCTGAAAACCATTAAGTCTGCTGAATTTTGAGTGAAAACTAAAATTCTAGTTTCACCATATGAAATCCAATGAGGTCGAAACCACTCTTAAACATCCCGAGTCATTTCATGGTAATGTTAAAAATTTAAGTAAAATGATGAAAATGAAAAATAAAGGAAATATCACTTTTACTTTAAGAATTTAACATTACCATGAACTACCAACAGGGTGTGTTAGGAAAATGAGAGGGCTGCAAAAATGACAAAAAAAAAAATCGATTTTTGAACTTATAGGGTTTCTATTTGATGGGCCCACGATTTTTACCAAAATAATCACGATTTTTTCGTAAAAATCGCGATTTTTTCGCGATAACGATTTTTTCAAAAAATCGTTGAAAAAATCGCCGATAAAATCGGCAGCCCGAAAAACTCGCGATTTTATCGAAAAAATCGCGATGTTTGTTACTTTGCTTATTACAAAACTTCTTTATATTGCAATATTAGATAAGCGATTGTAGATAGAACATAAATCAAATGCACAATAGAAGACGACCAAGAATACAATGAGACAGATAATTTAGGTCCAATGACCACAACAAAACCCACAAGGGGAAAACCCAACCAAATTCTTCTTTTGTTAGAAATCAATTATTCATCATAGACACAAAGTACAATGAAAGATCAAGAGAATGAGTAAGTTCACCCAAATCTGAACAAGTTGTAGCATGAAGATCACTAGTAGCGGCAGCAGATGCACACACTGAATCAATGTTCCCTTCAATTGAATCACCACTGAAGCACTGAATCAATTTTGGCTCACCAAGTTTTGCTCTTACTCTCCAAGTCTCTCTCTCACAATCTTCTTCAATTCTCTCCAACTCTTTCTCAAGTTCGAATTCTTCTTTCACAATACACAAGTAGTGAGGGGAGAAAGAATGAGGCATATATATATAGGAGGAGCAACGAATCCATGCCATAAAGGAGTAACTCGCATGTCAAGAGGAGTGTAACTCATGCCCATTTAGGAAATGCAACTCATGCCATTAAGGAGGTACGCACGCCTTTGTAACTTATGCTTTTAAGAGAGTGTAACATATGCATTAAAGAGCACGTAAGAGGAATCTTTTATGACATGCTTTTATTGAGTGTAAGAGAGTGTAAGAGGAATCTTTCATGACGAGCTTTTATTGAGTGTAAGAGTGTAAGAGCATCAATGAGTGTAAGATGAATATGCCATGTCAATAATGTGTAAGAAAACATTATTGAGAACCATGATTGAGTGACTTGAAATTCTTTTTAATAATAATATAATAGTATCATAAGAATAATAATAATAATAATAATAACATTAATGATAATATTGATGATAAAGTTGAAATTTAACTATTAGGATTGATTGATGATCAGAAGGGATTTTCCATCAACAATACTTGATTACCAATTGATGCAAGGTGATTTATTATCTTGAGACTGTAGTATTCCAAATAGGAAATAGACAGCAATATAATGCAACATAAACCAATAACTACAACAAATAGAGATACATCATAAAAACACTGCAAATATGGAGAAACGCTGAGCCATTTTATTATAAACTGAAAGATAACAATGGGTACAAAGGTGATCATAATGATGGCACCTTGCCTTGCTCAAGGCAAGCTCGAAATATTCTCAGAATATCCCACTGAATGGTTTCTCTCTCTATGACTGCGTAACTCCTGAAACTGCTACTGCTACTACTGGAATGGAGCTTCTCTTTGGGGTTGTTCCCCTGCTCAGGAAAATATGAAACTCGGAATGTAAGCTCTCCTCCAATAACCTGGAAAAACCCAGGAAAGTATCCCAGAATGGCTGACCCCGGAAATTGACCTCCCTTGGAAAATCACGCACTCCAAGTGAGTACGCTGGCCCTAAACTGATAGACTGCAAGTGATGGCCTCCTCCTACTTCAAAAGATGATTTGTGAAGGTTTGATCCCTTCACAATGCTCTGGAACTGAAATCCCTGATCTCCCTTCTCTCCCAGTGCTGCCTCCTCTCAAGACTGCATAATCCTCAAGAGTGATTGCGTGCTCATGGCTGAAGGATGCTGAGTGCTAAGCCCTGAAAAACAAAGGATGGATCTCCTCACCTGAGCGGGCACTCGAAGTCCCCCGAGGCTGAGGTTGGGATCTCCGCTCGGAGACCCCTGTGTGCTGAACAGCGCTTGCAAACTTCGCTAAACAGCAAAAGCGTGCTCAATGTCTGAAGACAAAAAATCAGAAGATGCATAATAGAATGACTGAATGGTGAGCCTCCCCTCCCTTTTACGCTTGAGAGCCTAGCTCCCCCTTGGGCTTCACTCATCTGCGTTGTCCCTCCTTGGCCACGTTGTCCCTGCCATTGCGCTATCCTGGCCCACGCTGCCACTGCGCTGCCTAGTCCACGCTGCCTCCACATTGCCCCTTCCCTGTGTTGTCACTTGGCCCTCCTGGGGCCCACGCTACCAATTAATATTTGCCTAAGTGACTTTAGGGAATTATTATATCCTAAGTGTGGGTTATGGGTCCCATCACCCCCTTTATTGACTGGCTAACATTAGAAAGGCAAAAACTGAACAAAATTAATATTGCCAATTAGTTGTTGCTAATTGGGAATATTACAGTCCTCCCCGCCAAAATGTTGCTTGTCCTTAAGCAACTGCAAAGACAGATGCTGCAAAATCTTCTCACTCTCAAAAGTGACATCCTCATCCGGCAAATTCCTCCACCTCACCAAGTACTCCCTAATTGTCCTGCTCTGTAGTTGTCTCTCCCTGGTGTCAATGATGGCTTCTGGCTGTAACACCAAATGCCCCTCATCATCTGTAGGCAGAAGCTCCTCTGTTGCAATCACCTACTACCCCAATGCCTTTTTCAGGCATGATACATGGAAGATGTTGTGGATCCTACTACCTGTGGGCAGCTCCAACTCATACGCAACCTCCCCTATCCTGCGAACCACCCTGTAAAGCCCATTAAAGCGGGGCTTGACCTTCTCAGCCCCCTTTTGTTTCAGCATGGACTTCCAGTATGGCTGAAGTCGTAGGTAGACCAATTCCCCTACCTCAAACTGCCTCTCTACCAGTCCTTTGTTGGCATACAGCTTCTGTTGGTTCTGTGTTGTGGCTAAGTTATCCTTAAGAGCTCGGAGTATATCCTGACTCTCTTGGATCCAATCCTTGGCCCTGGGGGCCTTTCTAGCTCCAAACATGACATCAGCAAAAGTCAAAGCATGATAACCATACAAAGCATAAAACGGAGACATACCGATAGACATGTGGAAAGCGGTGTTGTAGCAGTATTCTCCCAAATGCAGCCAATGCAGCCATGCCTTCTGTTGCCCTGTGACATAGTTTTGCAAGTAGCCTTCCAGCCACTTGTTCACTATCTCTGTCTGCTCATCCATCTGAGGGTGATAGCTGGTACTCGAAGTCAACTTTGTACCCACCAAACAAAAGAGCTCCTGCCAAAACCCACCCATGAAACTATTGTCCCTGTCACTGACTTGGTGTTCGGGAGACCATGCAATCTGAAAACATCCGGAAGAACAACTCTGCCACCTGTGCTACTATGTATTGTTCGGATATGGCGAAAAAATGAGCATACTTTGTTAGTCGATCAATGACTACAAAGATGCAATCCTTGCCCTGCACCGTGTGTAACCCAGTGATGAAGTCCATCAAAATGCTTTCCCACTTTCCTTCCGGAATGGGAAGCGGTTGTAGTAATCTGACTGGGTGACTCATCTCCCTCTTGTTCCTTTGACATACCTTGCACTCCCTGACATGTCAGAGTACGTCCTCCTTAACGCCTCTCCAAGAGATCCTCTCCCTGATGGCCCTGTAAGTCTTCGTGAATCCCTGATGACCCGACAATGGTGAGTCATGGAAGGCACCCAGTATCTTCTCCTTAAGCTGAGAACCCCCAGTCAAGAAGATCCTGTCCCTGAAATAAATAACCTCGTCCATCACCCTATACCTGTCATCTGTGATCTCGCCATCCAGCACCTCACAGGCAAAACGGTCCTTGGAGTACTCCACCAGTAGCTGAGCCCCCCAGTCCGTGTCTATGCTCATTAAAGACAACGTTGTCGGTCTGCGGGATAGAGCATTGGCCACCACATTGTTCTTCCCTTTGACATACTCAATGTCAAAGTTGTGAAAAATCCTAAATCTAGATTCCTACTGCAACAAATCTGAATTACTTCTCCTATTATCTTTTCATAATTATTTCATTACAATGAAATATCAAAGTAATTACTGAAGTAGTCTACACAAATAATACTGCGGAATAAATCTAAGTGTTAAAACAAACTGAACAAAATACAATGAAAAACATCCACATTTGACACAGTTATTTTTGGACTAAGTCCCCAGAAAAACCCAACTTGGGAAAATCGATGCAGCAAATCTGAGGGTTTTATATTATTAAGCAGCAAAATCTTGAGTACAGCTAGGGTGCCAATATCGGGCTCACCCTTCAGAGAAAATCTAGGCAACAGAAGAAATGTAAGATATACCTCACTCTGCAAGCCCCCAATTGATCCGAACAGCGCTATGAAGCCCCTCTCTGCCTCTGCGTGATGCCTACATTGCAACTGTGTAAGTCTGCGTGGGCAAACTGAGGAATTGCGTCACCTCTCCTTTGCAAAAGATCAAGCTTATTCGAAACTGAGTTTTGGCCCTCCTGGCTTAGAAACCCCAGCTTCTAGCTATCTCCGGACTGAATCAAGAAGGAACTACGTCACTTCTGCATGATTCCCTTCAGGAACTGCGTCACCCCTCCAGATGACTGCACTACCTCTTCTACGTGACTACTGCCTCTCTCTCTGAAATGTACTCCTGGTCCTCCTGACCAGTTACTGCATCTGCCTCTCTCTGGAACTGATCACTGAATCAAATCACTTAGCAAACTCAGCCCTAGTGATTTGATCTTGATCAAAAAGATGTGTCTCTCTCACAAGCTCGAAACTGCCAAATGCTCAATGTATTTTCCATAGGCCCCTCACCCTCCTTATAATCTTTTGTTGACCCTTCAACGGCCAAGATTAGAACATAATCAAGGGCTAAGATTAACTGGGAGATGATCTGTGACTTTATCTAGAAGATTCACACTTAGTTTAATTAATCAGTTTCCCTAAGTTTAGACTTAGGAAAACATTAAAAAATGATTAACTAATTTAATTAAACCATCTCTAAGTGGAATTTTCCAAACTCCTTTCTAGGTATTATGGACTACATGTGTCTTAGCCTATATACAAAATTACAAGGCTAGAGCACATCCGATGCTACCATAAATCAACAAAAGCCATATGCCGGGATCTTACTGACCCACTTCTGCTGCCTCTCCTGCAACTGCTTCTGCTCTACGAAAAACCGGAGGCTCTTGTGGTTAGTCCTCACTCGAAACCTATTGCCCACCAGGTACTGCCAGAACTTGGCCAGTGCATGCATAATGGCCAGCATCTCCTTGTCGTATATAGGATACATCCTCTCATGCGGCAACAGCTTTCTGCTCTAAAAAGCTATGGGGTGGCCTCCCTGCATCAAAACGACGCCCACTCCCTCTCATGAAGCATCACACTCCAATATGAAAGGCTGCGTGAAATCCAGTAAAGCCAATACCGGGCAGCTACTCATCACCTCCTTGAGCCTGTCAAAGGCTCTCTGCGCTGTGTCTATCCAACTGAATGACCCCTTTTTGGTAAGGTCTGTGAGGGGTGCAACAAGTTGGGAAAACCCCTTGACAAACTTCTGGTAGTAGGTGCAGATGCCTACAAAACCCCGGAGTTCTGTCACATTCTTCGGCTCTAACCATTCCCAGATGGCCTGGATCTTCTCCTTGTGGACCCTCACTCCGTCCACACCAATGATATGCCCCAAATAGAGCATCTTTGTCAACCCAAACTCACACTTGGAGAGCTCAGCGTAGAAATGATGCTCTTCCCAGATACGTAGTACAGCCTCAATGCGTTGCAAGTGATCCTCCCAAGTGTGGTTGTATATGAGGATATCATCGAAGAATACCAGCATAAATTTCCTCAACTGACCATGGAAGATGTGGTTCATACAAGACTGGAAGGTGGTCGGTGCATTGGTTAGCCTGAAGGGCATCACCCAAAACTCAAAGTGGTCGTAATGACATCTGAAGGTCATCTTGTGGACATCTTGGTCCCTCACTCGGATATGATGGTAGCTCGACCTTAGATCAATCTTGGAGAAGAATTTTGATCCCCTCAGCTCATCCATCAACTCGTCAATCCGCGGAATGGTGTATCGGTTCTTCATCGTTTTCTTGTTGAGAGCCCAGTAATCGATGCACATCCTCAGTGTGCCATCCTTCTTCTTTACCAATACAACAGAAGAAGCAAATGGGCTAGTACTGGGCCGAATGTGTCCCAGTGCTAAGAGCTCGCGAATGGCTCTCTCAATCTCATCCCTGTAGGCTTTGGGATGCCTATAGGGTGTAGTAATCACAGCCTGGATACCCTGCTCAAGCTCAATGGTGTGCTCAAACCCCCAATCCGGTAGCTGTCCTGGAGGTATATCCCCAAAAACCGTAGCATACCTGTCCAAGATAGACTGCACATCTGAGTGAACTACCTGCCCTATGGCCCCTACCTCTGAGATACGCAGCTCCACTACGCACTCTATATCTCCCTTCCGGAAGTCTGCCTCCATCCGGTGTGTTGAAACTGTCTGTGGAGGATACGTGTGCATGCCTCGGATCATCACATGCTTACCGCTCTTCTTGTCCATCCACTCCATCTCCAAAGTCTCCTAGTTTGTGGTGACCTTCCCCAGCGTGATCAACCACTGCACTCCCAGCACCACGTTGGTGTCTGGAATGTCGACCACAAAAAAATGATCTGGCATCGTATAAGTCCCCATGGTCACAGCTAGTGCCAGAACGTATCTGGTACACTTCATAGTTCTAGCACCCGATACTAGTACTGAGAAGTCATCAAAGCTCTTCGTCTGTATGCCCCTCCTCTCTATCAGTTGGGCATCAATAAAGTTGTGAGTGGCCCCATTGTCTACTAGAACTGAAACACGTTGTCCCTAAACGGTGCCACCAACACGTAGTGTCAAATACTTCGGAACCCCTCACAAGGATGCAAGGACTCCTCTTGTGGGTGCAAATGCTGCTCCTCCTGCTCTTGGGGGAGGAGCTGGTGGATGATCCCCTCTCTGCACTACAGCGCTCACCTCTGTCTCTATCCCCTCATAAGCATCTTCTTCCCCCTCACTATCAGAGAAGACCTCTATGTAATGTGCCTTCCCCGCGGCACATCAATGACTCGGTGCCCATGGCTCCTGGCATGTGAAGCATAGCTTCCTCCGTCTCAAGTCTCTCCGGGTATCATCATCCAAAGGCCCCCGGCCTTAGTTCCCCTTTGGAGGTGGAACTCTCATGTCCTTCCCCTTCGGCTGAAATGCCGGTCTTTGCGGAAAAGGAGCTCTGGTCCTGGGCAAAGCATCCTGCAAATCTCAGGACATCCCGACTGCATCCTGAAGTGTAGCAGGCCTTGTGGATCTGACTAGCCCACGCAGAGGTTCTGCCAACCCGTCAATGAACATGTAAATCCTCCTAGCTGAGGATAAGTCGGGCACCATCACTGAAAGCCTTAAGAACTCGGAAATGTAAGTTTTCGGGTTCTCGGTCTACTTGAGCTTGGTCAACTCAACAAAATGCTCTTCCGGATCCTTCCCGTCAAACTGCTCCACCAACCTCCGTGTAAACTCTGCATACGCTGTCACTGCCGAGTGACCCAGCGTGGCCATCCCATGGAACCACCAATCATGGGCCTCTCCCTCAAGGTGCAGCACTGCCACCTTGATGGCCTCTCCCTCTGCCATCTGATTAAGGTGGAAATAAATGTCCAGCTTCTCCACCCAAGCTTTCGCTGAACATTTAGAGGATCCTTCAAATGTTGGCAAGAAAAACCTGCCCACAGTACGTTGCAGCTCACCTCCCTGCGTGTACCCACCACCTCGGTTCTGGTTGCAGGATCTGTTGTCCTTCTTGAGCTGGCAAAAATCATGAAAAGTGAGAGCTTCACCAAACTATCGCCCATAGGACAGATACTCTGCAAAATAATCCCCCCATATGAACCGGCTCCAGCTCCTGAGGTCCTCCCGTCCCAATGCCTGTAGTCAGGAATGTGGACGTCGTAGAACGTGGGGGAGTGAGTGATACTACCTGTTGCGCTGTGGGTTGCTCCTGTATGTGATGGGAAGTACCGGATCCTTCACCGATGTGAAAACCCCTTGGGGTTTCACGTTGTCTATGGTCTGCGGTAAACTTCTGCCCCATCTCTTCTATCCTCCTTGAGAGCTCCTGCACAGATTTTAGGAGGAGTTGCCTGAACTCCTTCCCTTCATCTTTGTCCTCTGCCATAGGTTCTTCCTCCTCTACATCCACTAATGGAACGGAGTCCCCTCCTCCAAAAGTGGCCTCGAGTCTCCGCTCTCGGCTTTTGTACCTTCTTCCTCGGTAAGTGATATATAGTTTTCCTCCCGATTTCATAAACTAATCTGCTCCACAGGCTGAGCTAAGTCTATGAGCTCTGTTACCACTTTAGTATTCCGAATAGGAAATAGACAGCAATATAAAGCAACATAAACCAATAACTACAGCAAATAGAGAAACATCATAAAAACACTGAAAATATGGAGAAACACTGAGCCATTTTATTATAAACTGAAAGATAACAATGGGTACAAAGGTGATCAGAATGATGGCACCTTGCCTTGCTCAAGGCAAGCTGGAAATACTCTCAGAATATCCCATTGAATGGTTGCTCTCTCCATGATTGCGTAACTCCTGAAACTGTTGTGGTTGCCACTGTCGGCACTGTTGCTACTACTAGAATGGAGCTGCTCTTTGGGGTTGTTCCCTTGCTCAGAAAAATATGAAACTTAGAATATAAGCTCTCCTCCAATAACCCAAAAAAACCCAGGAAGGAATCCCAGAATGGATGACCCTAGAAATTGACCTCCCTTGGAAAATCACGCACTCCAGGTGAGTACGCTAGCCATGAACTAATATAGACTGCAAGTGATGACCTCCTCCTACTGCAAAAGATGATTTGTGAAGGGTTGATCCCTTCACAATGCTCCCAGACTGAAATCCCTGATCTCCCTTCTCTCCCGTTGCTGCCTCCTCTCAAGACTGCGTAATCCTCAAGAGTGACTGTGCTACCTAAGTGACTGTGTGCTCCTATCTGAAGAATGTTGAGTGCTAAGCCTTGAAAAACAATGATGGATCTCCTCACCTGAGCGGGCACTCTAAGTCCCCCGAGGCTGAGGTTGGGATCTCCGCTCAGAGACACTCGTGTGCTGAACAGCACTTGCAGACTTCACTAAACAACAAAAGCGTGCTCAATGTCTAAAGACAGAAAATCAGAAGATGCATAATAGAATGACTGAATGGTGAGTTTCCTCTCCCTTTTATGCTTGAGAGCCTAGCTCCCCCTTGGGCCCCACTCATCTGCGTTGTCCCTCCTTGGCCACATTGTCTCTGCCACTGCATTGTCCTGGCCCACGCTGCCACTACACTGCCTGGCCCATGCTGCCTCCACGCTGCCCCTTCCCTGCACTGTCACTTGGCCCTCCTGGGCCCCACGCTGCCAACTTGTCAAGATTCTCGCACAACCAAGTCACATCTTTGCTTGGGGGGGATAACCCACTTATCAAGGATCTCACACAACCAAATCACAACTCTGCTTGGGGGGATCCACTTGTCAACACATGACAAGGATCTCACACAACCAAGTGTAATCTCTGCTTGGGGGGGTCCACTTGTCAACACATGACAAGAATCTCGCACAACCAAGTCTCATCACTGCTTGGGGGGATCCACTTGTCAACACATGGCAAGGATCTCGCACAACCAAGTCTCATCTCTACTTGGGGGGGATCCACTTGTCAACACATGACAAGGATCTAACACAACCAAGGCTCATCATCCATGACCACCTTCTCTAGAAAGAGTTACATCTATCAGTCCAAGTTGCTCTCTGAAAACCAAGAACTTCCCTTTCAGCGGTTTGGTAAGAGTCCGCTATCTGATCATCAGTCACAATATGATGGAGCCTCATTGCTCCTCTTTGCACCATGTCGCGGATATAATGATATTTGATCTTAATGTGCTTGGACTTGTCATGGAACACTTTGCAAGTTGAATCCCACTCTTATTGTCACAGTATATTACTGTCGTATCTAGCAAATGCTCAAACAGCGCTCCAAAGAGCTTCCTCAGCCATATTACCTCACAGCTAGCCATGCTAGTAGCAATGTACTCGACTTCAGCTGCACTAAGGGCTACAAACTTCTATTTTCTGGTCATCGGAGATATCATGGCAGACCCCATGCTAAAGCAGCATCCAGGTGTGCTTTTTCTATCAGCAGAGTTACCAATATAATCAGCATTACAGTACCCATGTAGTCTTACATCTCTGGCAATGTATTTCAATCCAAGACTTATGGTTCCATGCAGGTATCTCAACACATGCTTTGCAGCAATCTAGCGTGCATTAGACGGTTTAATCATATATTAGCTCAAAGTATTGACCTCAAAACATATGTCTATTCTAGGGTTCACTAAGAACATCAGTGCCCCAATCAGTTGTTGATACTCAAAAGGATTTGCCAAATCAGGATCTGCAATTTCACCACACAACTTCTTGAAGTTCATCTCCATTGGAGTATTCATGGATTTACATTTTGTCATACCAAATCTTTCTAGCAATTATTTTCCTTGAGAAAGGAAAATCTCACCAAGTTTCTGACATACTTAAAGACCCAGAAAGTAGTGCATCAAACAAAAATATTTCATTTCAAATTCAGAAGCTAACTCCCTCTTACACTGGAGGATAAGAGGTTCACCACTAGTCAAAAATAAATCATCAACATATAATACTAAAATCAAAGGCATACCTTGGACTGTCTTGAAGTAAAGATTTGGATCAACATTACTTCTAGTAAAACCAAGCTTCATTAAGAAGCTATCAATGCGGGCATACCAAGCTCTTGGAGCTTGCTTCAAACCATAGAGAGTTTTCTTCAGTCTACACACGAGTTTTCCAATCATGTACTTCAAAGCCTTGTGGTTGCTCCACAAATATTTCTTCCTTGAGGAAGCCATGCAGAAAAATAGTCTTCACATCCAATCAATGAAGGGACCATCCTTGGCTAGCAGTTAGATCCACAATAGATCGGATGGCGGTATAACGAGCTCTAAATGCAATCTCAGAAGAATGGTAAGTGTTTGTCCAAAGTATTTTGGGCAGAGAAACATTGCCAAAGTGGGATAGGATGTGGGCAGATCTGCAACAAGAAGAGCTGAGACGAGACTTGGTAAAAAGCACCTTAGAAGGCAACAATAGCGGTGGGACGAAGGCAAAGGTGAAGGAAGAGGAGAATGTAGCCCTAGCATCAAAGGGGCAGCAGGAGCAGCGAAGAAGAAAGAAGGACGTTTTTAAGATCAAATGCTTCAGATGTGGTGAACTTCGTCACTAAACTACCCAATGTTCACCTCAGAAAGAGGGACAAAGAGGCGAGGCAGGATCAACAAGCTGCATCTACAGAGATCAACAAGTTGTCCTCCAGACTGGAGGAATAGTTTGCCATGACCACTAACGTACCTCTAGGGGTGAGGTAGGGTGATTTGGTTTTGTAGCCTCAGAGAGCTACAGGTTCGGCAGGATCCTTGAGGAGTCTGCCTCTTGGATCAATTCCTTGCTACGGAAGCCCATAGCAACAGTAGCAGGATGGACCAGTGACAATTGGTTCAGTCAGGTGCCAAAGTGACAGATGTAGTAGCTGTGAAATTTCCTAGACCAGACAATCTTTGGAATCCTACTGCAACTAACTGAATTTACTTCTATTATGTAAATTACATTACAAAATTAATTCATATCTCTTCATGAATTACTGAAGTAAATTACTAAAGCAGCCTACACTTAATACTTTATGATTCTGAAACAAGGAAACTGAGCAAGAAGTAAATCACACATAGGACACCTTTATTTTGGATTAAGTCCCAGGAAAAATCCAATGTGGGAAAACTGGTGCAGCAGATCTGAGGGTTTGATATTATTAAGCAGTAGTGATTTCTGAATACATCTTTGAATACCACAAGGGTTATTTAGTGACAGAGAGAGAAAAACTAGCAACCAAAATGTGAGTTTTACCTCACTCAATCACTGGAAAATCCGGCTGATCCGAACACTGGAAGAGCTGCCTCTGGAGGTCTCTTAGTCATTTTCTAACACCTTGGTCTATTCGAGAAATTTGAAGAGAACCCTGCTTGAACAAAGTAGAACAAGTATAATGCAAAGTGATTAATGCATTTTTCAAGTAGTAACAAATTTCTTTAATGAAAATAAACCTCCCCCTAAGGGATCTTTAGAGTAGCCAATTAACTCTTCCCCATCTCCAGCATAACCCTAATGATTAGCCATGCAAAACTCTACTCCATGGCTTTTAGATTTTTAAGCTAAAGATGCGCTGGAATAACACGATAAAGAAGTTAATGTTATTATTATCTCTTTGGAACCAGATTACAGATCAAAGATAATTAGACTTAAAAGACAAATAAATAACAAGAATTAAAAGATTGGCTGGATCCATACATAGTTTTGTGTTTTAGAGTTCTTAATCAACCTGTATCAAGAAATTAGATCGTGATTCAACTAAGCAGTAAGCGTGTTGTGCTCTTGTTTCAATACATTTCGTTTCTATATATGCAATCATAAAGATTGGAGCATCCCTCCATTTATATTTAGAGTCTCAACCTATGACTTTTTATAAGGTTAATCGGGTCATATAGTATAGAAAATAGTAGCTACAACCTTATTTGTATATCCGTGTTCGATTATTCTATGTGACATTTATAATTGTGGGTTATATTTATAAGCATTTAAAAACTTATTTTGTATAACCTTACCTTATTTTGGACAAATACTTAAGACTGTCATTTTGTACCATGACATGTAAGAATATATTATTTGCTTAAACATTGTTGGTACATGGATACCAATATGAAGAAAGTTTTGTTTAAACATTGTTGGTACAGGGATACTAATATAAATTATGAATTATGTTATGGATATGGTATTTATAATTTTACATAACATAAATGATGAGATAAAAATAAAAGAGTGATTACACTTGTGTTAGGATATTCCGACACATAGGAAATAGTTAAGAATAACTTAATCTAGTCTAGAGTTAGGTAAAGTGTGTTTCTTTACCATGTACATTTGTAACTTGTAATCTGACGGTCACGATTTGTAGTGATCCGACGGTTATCTCTCACCTCGGTATTAACGACACTTGATCCGTGGCTTAACACTCGATTGGTCCATGATCTCTATTTAAAGAGCATGGAGGGTCATTTCTTCGGTAACCGTTTATGAGAGAAACATATGTAACTTTTCTTTTTATATTAATAAATTGCCTGAAGTGGCCGTGTTGGCTCAAGCCGTGTACTGTTTCCCTCTTTAACGGTTTTAACCACGTGATTATACTGGTGTACTGATTTGTGATCTATTTGTGAGCGGTGACCTTTGGTTGTTGATCTACGGAACTTACCCTGTAAATTCCTACATGGTATCATAGCTATTTTGAGGGTCGTGTCCGTTGTTGATCAAAATCCGAAGCCGATTTGACTGCATGCGAATGTCGTTTTGTAAATCTACTATTTCTGAACATTTTTGGGTTTGGAGAACTGCTCGGTTGTGTCTGGAGCGTCTGTTATAGTGAGAAACGTCTTTCGTTTCATGCGAAAAGGTTTCCGGCTACCCAAGTTATGACAGTTTAGATCTGGAGGTATAAAGCATCTGTTTTGCAGTTATATTTGTTAATAGTTCTGCTTATTTCGGTTCCCTTTTTTTATTTTCGGTTTTTAGGTTTTATTTATTTGCCGGATCTTTACCCTCTTCTCTGTGTATGCTCTTTGTTGTGCGCTGCCTGCGATCTCGGCAAATCAGAAACAGGAAAAGGGATTTTTTTTTGCTACGTATGCTCTTTCCCCGTGTCTTTGTGCGATCTCGGGAAATCAGAAATAGTGAAAAAAAGGATAGTTGCCGATAAGGCTAATCGAAAATCTAACATTATGCCGTAAGGCTTTGCATTTCGTTTTTTTTTTTGTTTTTTGCTCCGTTTTTGTGTTTTTTTGTGCAAGAAAAGGCACGTACACAGAAGAGTAACCCAAAAAAAAAAAAAAAAAAACCCCTTCGTCCTTTCAAACAATAACGTGATCCTCTTACTATCTCACTTGGTGAGGGGTTAGTTTATGAGAATATAGGTCTTAGGTTCAAGTCTCCTTCTCAAGATTCTTTTGTAAAAAGTTTTTGTTCAAAGGGGTGGAATTTTCTTTTTAAAAGCCGCACTTCATCTCGTTCCCGTAACTATTCGGCATCTTCAACTCGTTTTTTCAAAAAGGCATAACTTCTTCATCCGGAAGTCGTTTTTCGAGCCGTTTTTTTTTTAACGACCTAATTTTTCGAGATATTTCCATTGGAGCAGTTAGTTTTAGCTTTTCTCCGCTTCAGTTTTTTTTTTAAATGGAAAGTGCATGCCTGATTATTCTTAACTGCACCAATTATTTCCAATGGCTACCTCACATGGTAGATATACTTAAAAGTAAAGGGCTTTATAGAATAGCCACAGGACAAGAAACTAAACCTTCATATGATGATAAAGTTGCTAAATGGGAAAATAAACAAGGTCAAGCACGAGGGTTGATAGGAATGTCCATTGCTCAAGATCTTCGATTTCATATCCTTGACATTGACACCCCTAATGAAGCCCTGGAAAAGCTAAAAATTGTTTTTGGCATTCAAAATCAAATCCGAGCCCACCAGCTTGAAATTGAGTTGCTTACTTTGGACCCCAATAATTTCTCCTCCATTGAAGATTTTTTGTCCAAATTCAAGACCATTTGAATTCTTTTAGAAGGTTGTAAGATCAAAAAGGAAGATGGTAGCCTCATTTATTGCATTCTTGCTAAGTTTGGCCCTGCATACACTATATTTTTTTCTGCCTTCCATTCCACTAGAGAAGCCATCATTTCTTCAGGGACCGCCTACAAGAACCCCTCTTTTGATGCCTTTTGTGATTCTTTGATAAGAGAACAAGAAAAACTCTTACACCTTGGTCTTATCACTTCTGGAAATGCTTCTAAGAAAGCCTTAGCAACCCAATAGCAATCATATCAAAAGAATCCCAAGAAGCAGTATCCTAAAAAGTATGGTCCGAAACCAAACAAGGGTCCTAAGAAATTTCAGCCAAAAACTGAAAAAGCAACTCACCAAACTGATAAGGCATATAAAAACAAAGGAAAGAAGACAGATAGACATTGCAACTTTTGCAATCGTGATGGCCATTTAGAGTCCAAATGTTTTAAGAAGATGGAAGAGAAGCAACAATGAAGAAGCACAACATCAATTTAGAGCACTCTTCACCTTCATCTTCAGGAATGGCACTTTCTGCTTGTGGTTGTCAAGCATCAAGATCTGGTTATGCATTAAATGTATCTTCTTCTTCTCATTCTCATGAGTGGCTCATTGATTCTGGAGCTTCTTACCACATGGCTAAAAATAAATACATGTTTTCTTCTTTAAATGAATGTAACACCAAACATATTTACGTTGGTGATGATAGATCTCTTAGTGTTGTAGGATCTGGAACCATTCATCCGGATAATGGTCAGTTTAATGATGTACTATGTGTTCCTACCTTGTCATGCAACCTTCTATCTGTTTATCAGATAACTCACTCAGGTGAAGGGAAAATAGTAAAATTCTCACCTCATGATGTTGTAATCAAGGACCTCAAAGATCTTAAACATATTTCAGCTACTGGCATTGCTGATGATTCCACAAGGTTGTATAAGTTTGACAACTTTGGGTCATCCTCTCTTCCCTCCGTTTTTGTTGCTCATAATGATGATGTGAGCAAACTTTGGCATGAGCGATTTGGTCACTTAAACTATCGCTCTCTTCAAACTCTATGTAAGGAAAATATGGTGACGGGCCTTCCTATGGTATCTTGTCGAGATGGTGTTTGCTCCAGATGTGTACTCGGAAAACATCATCGGGATAGTTTTGACAAACGTGCCTCTTGGCATGCTTCAGCCCCTTTGCAGCTTGTGCACAGTGATTTATGTGGTCCTCTTCCTGTTGTTTCTTTCTTGGGTTGCAAGTACTTCTTAAATTTCATTAATGATTTTTCCAGACGCACTTGGGTATATTTCTTAAAACTCAAGAGTGAAGTTTTTAACATGTTCTTGGCCTTTAAGGCCTTTGTTGAGAAACAATCTGGACATCAAATTCTTAAGTTAAGATCAGACAATGGCGGAGAATATGTTAACAACAAATTTATCAACTTCTGCACTGAGCATGGCATTCAATTGCAACATACTGTTCCATATACTCCACAACAAAATGGTGTAGCTGAAAGGAAGAATCGCACTTTAAAAGAAATGGCTAATTGTATGCTTCAATCTAAAGGACTTGGTCTCAATTTTTGGGCAGAAGCCATTAACTGTGCAAATTACATAGTAAATCGCACTCCTACTAAGGTTTTAAAGAATATAACTCCAGAAGAAGCTTGGAGCTCAATCAAACCATATGTAAGTCACTTTCGTGTTTTTGGAAGTGATGCTTGGGCCCATATTCCAGATGCGAAACATAAAGCCTTAGAACCTAAGAGTGAAAAATGCCTTTTTGTTGGATATTCTGAAGATGTCAAAGGATATAGACTTCTTCAACCAAAATCCAAATATACAATCATTAGAAGAGATGTAAAATTTGATGAAAATATATCGGCCTGCGAGCCTAGTTTGGCGGGTGTGCCACCTTTGGCCTGCGAGCCTAATTCGACATATGTGCCACCTCTCTCTCTCTCTTCTATTTTTAATAGCATTCCTTCTAGTTCAAATGATGACAGCAAGGATGACAATCCTCCTCCACCTCTTGAAATTGTTCCTTATACTCCACCGTTTCCAAGATGGGTCCGCTCTACTCGGGATGCAGCAGGTTCTCTTGCAGGTGACCTTGCCGATCGACGACGTACACGTTCTCAGTTCGAAAGAGCCTCTTCCTTATTGGCTCAGGTTCCAGAAAAACTTGATCCAGAAACCTTTGAAGAAGCCTCCGGCCATCTAGATTGGGATGAAGCTGTGAATGAAGAGTATCGTTCCTTATTGGCAAACGATACTTGGGATCTTGTTCCTCTTCCAAAAGGAAGCAAACTTGTCAGATGCAGATGGGTTTACAAAACCAAGTTTGCACCAGATGGAAAAGTGGATAGACATAAAGCTTGTCTTGTTGCTAAAGGATTTTCACAAGTTGAAGGCATTGACTATACTGAAACCTTCTCCCCTGTTGCCAAAATGAATTCTATCCGCCTTGTTCTTTCCCTTGCTGCCTCCTTTAAATGGGAAGTCCATCAGATGGATGTTAAATCCACCTTCTTAGATGGAGATTTGCATGAAGAAATCTACATGGAACAACCCCCTGGCTTTATCCAAAAAGACTCCAGCCTTGTTTGTCACCTTAGGAAGTCTCTCTATGGTCTCAAACAAGCTCCTCGGGCTTGGTATGCCAAAATGGATAGATTTCTATTAGATAATGACTTTTCTAGGTGTCATTCTAACAACACTGTCTACACCAAGAAAGTGGGTAAGTCCTTCACCATCCTTGTTCTTTATGTTGATGATCTTATCCTTACTGGTAGTGATCCAAACCATATAAACCATGTGAAGTCTAGCCTCAAAAATAAGTTTGAAATGACAGAATTAGGACACTTGCATTATTTCCTTGGTCTTCAAGTCTTGCAATCCAAGGAAGGCATTACCCTCTCTCAGTCCAAGTATGCCTGTGATCTTCTACATGACTTTCACATGGAAGACTGAAAGCCAACCCCTTCTCCCTTTCAGTCTGGAGTCAAGCTTTCAGTCACTTGTACTACCCCTGAAGTTGATGCTACCTTATATCATCAACTTGTTGGTAAACTTTTGTATCTAACCCATACCCGTCCTGACCTTTCCTTTGTCGTTGGTCTTGTCGCTCGGTTTATGCACCAACCTCATGAAAGTCACTGGAAAGAAGCTAAAAGAATACTTCGATATATTCGAGGTACAGTTCAGTTCGGGATTCATTATAGTGCAGGAGCATCTCCATTGTTGATTGGTTTCACTGATTCTGATTGGGCTAGTGACCCTGATGATCGAAAGTCTACTGCAGGATATGTATTCACTCTTGGTTCATGACCTATTACTTGGTCTTGTAAGAAACAAAGTGCCATCTCTCTTTCTTCAGCAGAAGCAGAGTATCGTGGTGCAGTTGAAGCCAACAAGGAAGCCATGTGGCTTCGTTAGATCTTGTCTGAATTTGGTCTTCATCAGTAACATCCAACTACACTTTGGTGTGATAATCAGAGTGCCATTCAACTATGTAAAGATCCAGTTCAACATCAGCGTATGAAACACATTGAGTTCCAAATACACTTCATCAGAAAGCTCATTCATGATCATGTTCTTGAAGTGTATTATTTTCCAACCAATGATCAAGTAGCTTATATCTTTATAAAGGCTCTCACAGAAGTGAAGTTTATCAAACTTTGATCCATTCTTGGAGTTCAGGAAAGTTATCATTAAGGGGGGGATAGGCTCTAATGCCTCCTTCCTTCTCCTATTGTGTCACCTTTGTAAATCCTTCAATCCTATCCCAATTTGTTCTTAAGGGTGGATGTTAGGATATTTTGGTCACATAGGAAATAGGCTCCTTTTTGTGTTACCCGTAATATCCCGGATGGGATATTTTAACTAAAATGCAGAAAAACACTGAATACCACAATTATAGGAAATAGTTAAGAATAACTTAGTCTAGTGTAGAGTTAGGTAAAGTGTGTTTCTTTACCATGTACATTTGTAACTTATAATCCGACTGTCACAATTTGTAGTGATTCGACGATTATCTCTCTCCTCGGTATTAACAACACTTGATCTATGGCTTAACACCCGATTGGTCCATGATCTCTATTTAAAGAGCATGAAGGGTTATTTTTCCTGTAACCGTTTATGAGAGAAACAAACAGCCACCTTTCATGAAAAGGAGAACCAAGCTTCGGGGATCCTTGAGAGAGTTCACAAAGACGTGTGTGGACCATTCTCTATTGCTTCGACGGCAAAGCATAAGTACTATGTGATATTTGTTGATGACTTTTCTCGTAGGTGCTAGATCTTCTTCATGTAGAAGAAATATTAGACATTCTCTAAGTTTCCTGAGTTTAAGGCACTAGTGGAGAAAGAGTCGGGGAAGCAAGTGAAGGCACTGAGGAGTGATAATGGTGGTGAATACATCTCTAACGAATTCATAAAATTTTGCAGTAAAGAAGGAATTTGAAGAGAACTGATAGCACCTCATAACCCAGAGCAGAATGGGGTCACGGAAAGAAAGAACATAATGATTATGGGTGTAGCAAGAGTGATTTTGCATGATCAAGGCCTACTGATGCATCTGTGGGTGGAAGCATGCAACACTGTGGTATTTTTGCAGAACTGTTGTCCTCATAGGATACTTGGCATGAGTACACCTAAAGAGGATTTCACTGGTAAGAAAACTGATGTTTCACACTTTAAAATTTGTTGCTCATCTATTTATGTGCATGTGAACAAGGATGCCAGGAAGAAGCTGGAACCAACAGTTGAGATTGGGATTTTTGTGGGGTACACTGAAACACCCCACAACTATCATGTGTATTTTCCAAACAACATAATGACTGATGTGCAACGGGATATAAAATTTGATGAGGAGAAACCCATGTAGTTGTCCCTTGAGAGGGAGTTGGAATTACATGCAGAGGAGGAACTGTTGGTCACCAAGGATGAGCCTCAAGATGTGGAGGAGCCACATGAGGAGGTTCATGGATTGGAGAAAAACACTCATGTATAGCCATCCATCATAAATGGTAGAAGGCACACCACGAAAGCTAATATATTGAGACTTGATGCTGCAGAGAATGTAGGAGTCCCTACTTCACAGCGCAGACAGAGACTATCTCCTGATAGGTTTACTAGATAGATGGCTCTTATGAGAAAATTTTTATGAATGAACCATCTTCCTTTCAGGAATAAGTGTAGCAACCAACTTGGTTTGATGCAATGGTGGAGCAGTATGACTCCATTATCAAGAACAATGCATTGGAGATTGTCCCAAGACCGGTCAACAAATAAGTGGTTGGATCGAGATAGATCTACAAGGTAAATCAAGCTACTGATGGGAGTGTGGAAAAATAAAAGGCTAGATTTGTGGCCTGGGGATTCTCACAGATCAAGGGGATCGATTATGATGAGACTTTTGCACCCGTTGCAAGGTACTCTTCCATTAGATCCATACTTGCACTCTCGACACAGATGGGTTGGCACATTCATCAAATGGATGTGAAAATTGTGTTTCTCAATGGGCTCATTGAGGAAAAACTGTACAAAGAGAAACCTAAAGGTTTTTATATCTTCAACAGTGAGTCACATGTATTCCAACTGAAAAGAGCACTGTATAGGCTGAAGTAAGCACCTCGTGCTTGGTACAATCAGATAGACAGATATTTCATCGGACTGGGCTTCACCAAAAGTGAATCATATGAAAACATGTATCAGATTTTGGTTGAGGGTAAGCTATTGATTATTGTTCTTTATTTTGATGATCTAATTTTGATTGGCGATGACCAACTGATACACTCATGCAAGGAGGATCTTGCAAGGGAGTTCGAAATGAAGGACATGAAACTCCTTCATTATTTCCTTGGATTGGAAATATGGCAGTGGGATGGTGAAATTTTTGTGTCTCAAATAAAGTACGCAAAAGATATATTGGGTAAGTTTTACAAGGAGAGCTGCAAACCCATGGATACACCTCTTCTAGGAAATTGGAGGAAATAGGATGCTAATTCTGGAGAGATAGTGGATGCTACTGTCTACAAGCAGTTAGGTGGTTCACTGATGTATCTAGTGAACACCAGACCAGACATTTGCTAGGAATTTTACCAGCTGATTCAAGCTATGGTTGAGCCTACCAAGCTCTTTTGGAAGGCGGGGAATCATATATTGAGATACCTGAGGGGCACATCAAAGTATGGTCTATGGTACAGATGAACAAAAGGAGTGAAACTTCAATGCTTCATGGATGCAAATTGGGTAGGTAGTCCATTAGACAGAAAGAGCACATCAGGAGGGATCTTCAACATAGGATCAACAAAAATTTCTTGGTACAATAGGAATCAGCGATCTGTGGCACTCATTTCAGTGGAAGTAGAGTACATGACAGAAAGTCAAGTTGCATGTGAGGCTATTGGGATGAGAAATATCTTGGTTGGTTTGTTTGGTTCTCAAATAGATCCGACAATGATTCATTGTGATAATCAGAGTTGCATTAAATTCTCGACTAATCATGTGTTTCATGATATGTCCAAGCACATAGATATCTGGTACCATCATCTAAGAGATTGTGTGCAGAGAAGAATAATGTTGCTTCAGTACATTCCCACGAAAGATCAGGATGCAAATATTTTGACGAAGGCACTCACTAGGAGCAAATTCGAATACCATAAAGGCAGGATCAAGGTGAAGGATAATCCCTTTCTTGTTGAGAGAG
The DNA here is from genome assembly GCA_034641835.2 of Pinus albicaulis. Taxonomy (NCBI): domain Eukaryota; kingdom Viridiplantae; phylum Streptophyta; class Pinopsida; order Pinales; family Pinaceae; genus Pinus; species Pinus albicaulis. Next base: position 591,114,654 of record CM076569.1, read on the forward strand.
ATTTTTTAAATTCAACAAGAAAATTTCAGCACCCACGCCTAGTGCATTAAGCACCTACACTAAGGTGGGGCCCATGTGTGGTTCCAAATGATGATGTCAATTAGAATTCATTTAATGTCAACCCGGGAAGTTAAACTTAGAAGTGCTTATCTAAAATATATAGATCTAGAAAGATTCCTAATTTGTCCAAGATCTTAAAGTCCCCTTACAAGAACATATTCATTAAGATCTCTTTCAATAACTAAACAAACCTAGATCTAATAATTGTTTGAGATCTATGGTTCTCTTACAAGAACATATTCTACAAGATCTCTTCCAACATTAGAACATCTAATAAGAACTTAAAAGCTGAAATGAAGTAAACCTAGATCTAATAATTGTCTGAGATCTTACGGTTCTCTTACAAGAACACTTTCAAATAAGACTCTTCCAATATTAGAACATTTAACAAAAACTTGAAAACTGAAATCAAACAAAAACATAAAATAAATTATACCTAAAATAAGCAAATAAGCATGCAAGTGAGGCCATGGGGGCCCTCCATAACTCCACAAGCACACCACTTCAATGGAGACTCAGATGTAGAAGCAAAATCGAAGTATGATCCTTTATTGCAAAATCTCCATTACAAACCAACTCTAAGGTTACAACTCTAAGCTTCTAAGATTACATACTCCAAAATTCTAATATTACAAAACTTCAAGATTACAAATGGAGGATATTGTACTCCTTTTTATACAATGGGATGAGTAACAAACTCATAATGATCATCCACTAATCTCTCTTTAGTTCCATACATCTCTCAACCATTTAGACACATAACCCCCTTTTGTCCTTGATCTTCTCCATGAGGTTTATCTCTTCAAATTCGAATTTGATCATTCAAGGCCACATAAAGGTGTCTTGGAAGCTTCCTTGGCACCTACACATGTCACAAAAACAACCCACTTTCCATATATAAAGTAAAATATATTATTTTATAATATTTAATCAATAATTTCTCTTAAAAATGCTTAAAAATAAATAATATTTGGAAAATATAAATGAGACCCATTAATGGTGAATAATAGGGAAAATGAAGTGACATGGTGGTGAATAATGGGTGATATAATGGGAGCATAGGTGAAAAATGTATGGTAATGAGTGACATTTTGAAACCCAAACATAATCCCCAACTGAAGCTCTTGCATGTCCTCATGCAAGCTACTACAATGACTTATCTGATTTGATTCTTAGATGAGCTTCCTTTTACAAGATGTTTGGTTCTTGTGTAACAAGCATCTTTCAATCATGGACTTATTTTTAACTTTTCACTTCTTTGGATAACTTTTATTTTTGCAAAGCATTTGCATCTTTTAATGATTTCTTCTTGTGTTACAATCATTATTTACTTTGTTGAGATCTCTTTTAATGATTGGTTCTTGTGTTTAAAATCATTATTTACTTTGTTGAGATCAATCATTTTAAGAAGTCATTTAATATGCTCATCATATTTAATAAGTCATTTAATATGCTCATCATTTTGTAGTAGTTTTTATTGCGGGAAGACTATGTGGGTTAAGATGTAATATGAATGAGGGAAAAAAAAAATGAAGTGTGAAATTCCCCCCTCCCCAAGTGATGATTTTTGGCAATTTTTAATGAGAAAGGGAATAATGAAATAGTGGAATATTTTCCAAATATCATCATTTTAGCATCTAAAAAGAATTTCAAGATTAAAGGTTAGAAAACATCATACCTTACTTACCTACAGAAGTGGATGAATCATGCATATTTAGTTGCTGCAATTCTGATCTGAAGCTTCTTCTGCAAGTTGTGGATGAAAGATGGATCTATATTGTCGTATCTGCTGCTGGATAGTCTGATGAATCTGATGAGTCTGCTGAATATGGCTGAAAATATATAAGGCTTGTAAGGTATAAAAAATATATAAGTTACATTTTCCTCCCCCAAACCTTATTTATTGACTTGTCCTCAAGTCATGACAAGCTGAAAAAGAAATGAACGGAAATCTGCTTCATCTGCTACAAAATATGGGTCTTCAAGTCTTCAACGGTCGATGGCACAAATCTTACTATGTGATTAAATTTGTTGGTGTCAAACATAGTAAGAAGTTGTTGGCTTAGTGGCCATTAATGAATGCCACTAGCCAACACGAGAGCTCCCACCATTGATTCCAATGGGAGTCAAGATGCCTAACACATCTTTGTAGGTACGAATATGTTTGTTGTGGTCGAGTCACCTACAAGATCCAACGAACAAGGGATATTAATGTACTCCCATTGTTCATTGGCAAGATTACTTGCCATTAGGGAATGCAAGCCTCTAGGTGTTTTTACAAAGATAATTAGACTCTAGGACTTTGACTCAATGATATACATAGAAGCAGGGTTTTATTGGCGGAAATGAAAAATGGTAGGAAAAAGGAAATGGAAATGGAAAATGGCTTTTATTGATGAGTTAGGAATAGATGAAAGGAAATGCATGGTGAATGAACAAGAACTCTTGCTGTGAAAAATGGACATGGAAATGGTATGCTTTATGGATTGACAATTGGTGGAATTCAAAATCTTTTGCAAAAAGGGAGGTGTAAGGTTGTGGTTGTGAACATGGATTTGTCTTTATGGTTTTTCATGAATTTAGTCGTTTGAAGACCAATTGTGCACACAATGTAATCTCCTTAATGAATACTTGATTATCCTGTAACCTGTAAAAAAACTTGGTACAAAGAAAACATAAGTGTGTTCAAGAAGAAATGGCCAGTTCCTTCATGATTCTTACACAAAAATTTCATACCAAATAAAACATATTAAGGACAATCAAAGCGTTGAAATTGAATTAATCATGATATTAAAATCAATCCATTCTTAAAAATAACCATGAAAAGTAATACTCCCTATTTGTGTTAGATGAAATATGCTCGGCAAAAAGATTGGCATTAGAAAGATCTGTTTTGTTCTACATATTAGTATGTCACATAAAAGCATTCAACAGAAATATGTTATGAGTTTAATGCCAACTTGAAGCTATCGAAACAAGATAATCATCATCTATAGAATCCTCCCAATAAATCGTTCCTCAAAATTTGTTTCCAATTGTTCCATTATTTATTTTCAAACCTGCATGAATTTTGTGGGAATTTTTTTTATTTTTTATTTTTTAAATTAAAAAAACAAAAGAATGAAATTCATTTTTTTTAATTTTTTTTAATTTTAATTTTTTATTTTTATAACAAAATTAAAAAAACAAAATTTAATTTGTTATTTATTTTGAGTTTTTTTTTTTTTTTTTTTTTTTTTAATAAAGAAATCAACAAAAACAAATTCTATTAAAAACTAATAAAGAAAATTTTTAAAAATAAACTAACACTAAAATGGATTTTCTTCCAATATCCCTAAAAAAAAACACACAAAATCCTCTAGAATCAATGAAAAATCTGGCTTTTTGTCTAGAAAAATTAGGAGAAGATAACGAAAATGCCAAATCTCTCTAAGATAAGTCAAATCAGATTTTTTTATCACTAAATTGAATATAGAGGAGGCATTTTAGTCAGGCAAATGGAGTTGTGACCATATCTGTCATAGTAGGGCTTCTGGAACCCTTTCTGCAACATGAATAACTGCTTCTCTCCATTCATGGGTGTAGACTTCGCCATCAAGCTTCCTCTTCTTTCCATGTTTCTGATCTTGGTCTCTATCCTGAATCTGAAGTTTCTGCGAAATATAATCTTCCACCACGATAAGATTTAATTGCACCTAAATGTTTGGTCATCGTTTCTCTGTTTGATACTGAGTTTAATGATTCGATTTCCTTTGAAGAATTCGTGGCCTTCTTCTCTCTACGTACCGTTGTGCTGGTGAACATTGAGGCGGAATTTTGCAAAATTTGAGCCACCACATCATGAATATGACGCCCTTCCTGAGATTTATGCACTCCAAATGAGACCCGTGCGCTTTGCAGCGAATGCATTCTTTCCGCTGCTGCAATTACCATTACTTTTGCCGATGCGTTGTAATCACAAAAGTGTTTGTTTGAAATAGAAAAATGCTCCACTAAAACTCAGACCTTACGAGCCAAGATAGATGGAGGATCAGTGTTATATTTAATAAAAATAAGTGATTACTTGGACTCTTTTGTTTTCATTTACAGCATTTTCATGACAGTGGCGGGTTTTGGTTGTGATTGGTGGCAGTTGCTTACTGAGGCGGGCATATTTTTCATAGAATTTCAGAAGATCACAGTCCATAAATTCAAACACCAGGTAAATCGAAAGCTTTTGACCTTCATTCCGTTCAGTCTACATGGCCAACAACTTGACAATGCGATTTCTGTGAAGGCTTCCAGACCAGGTCTGGTAGTGGGATTTCATCGATGGCTTTCTCTTTCATCTCGATGTATGAATCCCCGTTATACTTGGAACTACGACGCCCCCCCCCCCCCCCCCCATTAACTGCTTCACAGAAGTGATGTGAATGAAATACCTCAAGCTTATTCTCTTCCAGATGTTCAAACAGGTTTTTGCTTCAACGAAATCCTCCTCGTCTACTTAAGGAACGAGAATTTTCGGCCCAATTTAACAGAATCATCATTCGAATGCATTTGTTTTATTGTATTGCGTGTGTTTTTTTTTTTTTATTACGCGTTTTGTTTTGGGTTTGTATGCAATTTTTTATGATTTATTTTTCATTTTTTTATTAATGGTTTGATTTATTGAGAAAATTTTTATTTAAATGAGTCTATTAATTTTTTTTTCTTTGTTTTAATCTAAAAAATAAAATTGAATCCTATCTATAAAAAAAATGATTAGTTTTCATTTTTTTTCTTTTTTCTTTTTTAATTCTAAAAAAAAACGAATTAAACCTATCTAAAAATTAGTGTGTTTTTTTTTTTTTTAATAATATATATATGATATATATTATTATTATTTTGTGGGAATTTTTTATTTTTTGTATTAAAATTAAAAAAAAAAAAAAAAACTAAATTTTATCTAAAATTTTTAAGATGGAAAACTAAATTTTATCTAAAATTTTTAAGATGATCTTTCATTTACTCACAAAATTATTTATTATCACATTGCAGATTTATTTTCCAGCAAGAGAATTTCTGTTTGGAATAAATCAATAGATTTTCTGAACTTCCTGATCGCACGAAGCGCAGGAAGAGAGCATACTAATCTCTTGATTTATGCAGGTTACCGTGGATGGATAAAACACAATTAAGATCTGCGACAAAACCTTGCATTATCTACACTCTTTCTGCAATGTCACGGGGGCGTTTAGACTCTCGGAAGACAAAGCTTTCCGATAATCAAGCTCCTAGCTCACCCGTGATACAGAAACAAGACATAGAAATGCAAAGATGAAGCAGCTTTTTTTTATCCATGATGATATTTTACAAAACAAGACTAAAAGAAAATTCTAATGAGAATGACTTATAATGAGATCTCATTTTTATTTTTCTAATCTATGCTACCTATCTTGCTTGAAAGATTTATTTATTTCCTAAGTAAAAGAATGCTTCTAGTGAAGCCATCTACGAATTAAAAATTCAAAAATGTTCACATCAAGATTTAAATTTTTTACATTATCTTTTACAAGTATGTGAGAATCCTGTCTTAGAGTTGGCTCAAGGTTATTGTCCTTGCTCTCCAAGAAGTACCTGTTCAACATTGTCAAATTCCTCATCCGTAGATGGATTAGTGAGAAATGGGGGGTTTAAAATAAAAATTGAATTTAAATTAACTATGTGCAAAAATAAAATTCTCCAAACTTTGAACTCCTTTATGAACCTGTTGTCACCAAGTTCCACAAATTAGCCCATTAAAAACAAATGCATAAAATAATTACTAAATCCTTCTAGTTGCACTTCCCCGGCAACGGCGCAAAAATTTTTGGTTCCAATTGATGATGTCAATTAGAGTTCATTTAATGTCAACCTGGGAAGGTAAACTTAGAAGTGCTTATCTAAAATATATAGATCTGGAAAGATTCCTAATTTGTCCAAGATCTTAAAGTCCCCTTACAAGAACATATTCATTGAGATCTCTTTCAATAACTAAACAAACCTAGATCTAATAATTGTTTGAGATCTATGGTTCTCTTACAAGAACATATTCTACAAGATCTCTTCCAACATTAGAACATCTAATAAGAACTTAAAAGCTGAAATGAAGTAAACCTAGATCTAATAATTGTTTGAGATCTTACGGTTCTCTTACAAGAACACTTTCAAATAAGACTCTTCCAATATTAGAACATTTAACAAAAACTTGAAAACTGAAATCAAACAAAAACATAAAATAAATTATACCTGAAATAAGAAAATAAGCATGCAAGTGAGGCCATGGGGGCCCTCCATAACTCCACAAGCACACCACTTCAATGGAGAATCAAATGTAGAAGCAAAATCGAAGTATGATCCTTTATTGCAAAATCTCTATTACAAACCAACTCTAAGATTACAACTCTAAGCTTCTAAGATTACATACTCCAAAATTCTAAAATTACAAAAACTTCAAGATTACAAATGGAGGAGATTGTACTCCTATTTATACAATGGGATGAGTAACAAACTCATAATGATCATCCACTAATCTCTCTTTAGTTCCATACATCTCTCAACCATCTAGACACATAACCCCTTTTGTCCTTGATCTTCTCCATGAGGTTTATCTTCTCAAATTCGAATTTGATCCTTCAAGGCCACATAAAGGTGTCTTGGAAGCTTCCTTTGCACCTACACATGTCACAAAAACAACCCACTTTCCATATATAAAGTAAAATATATTATTTTCTAATATTTAATCAAGAATTTCTCTTAAAAATGCTTAAAAATAAATAATATTTGGAAAATATAAATGAGACCCATTAATGGTGAATAATAGGGAAAATGAAGTGACATGGTGGTGAATAATGGTTGATATAATGGGAGCATAGGTGAAAAATGTATGGTAATGAGTGACATTTTGAAACCCAAACAGCCCACATGGTTAAATTTGGCTCATGTCTATTTTAGTTATCCCTTAATTAAGGTGGACAATAAAATGTAATCTGATCTCAAAATAACTTGTAATAGTTAAATAAGTGTGATAAACTCAGTTAGCTCATGAATTTTGAGTTAGAGGTAGTTGGTGAGGCATGGAGAGTAATTCTAGTTGTAACAGAGTTCGAAGTGCATTGGTGCATTATTTAATGCAGGTTGTAATCAGTTTAACTCAGTTAAGTGATTTAAACTCAGTTGCGCTAGTTGTAAATGTTAGATACACTAGTGAGAGATCAAGTGAATTAAATATTAATTCATTCACAATCAATTATCTCACATGCAACTGAGGATTTACTATTATTAGTTGCATGCATGTCAAATCCAATGGAGATCCAGTTGAGATCTAGGTGAAAGGGAAGTTGACTATCATTTGTAGGATTATTGGGTTGCAACCATGCAACCAAACACCCATTGGAGTGCCCATGATACTTGCGCAGTCAAGGAAGTCCAAAATTCATATTCTTTAGGGATTGTGCAAGCAAGGCAGACTATCTAGAGGTAGTAAATTGGCTAAGTATTGGTCATTTTTATGTGTGACAGTGTGAGACAATTAGATGAGTATAGGAGGGCTCTTGTGAGAAGAGTTGTATGTAATTGTTTCATGATTCCATGATGAATATGCAATAGAATATAGTGGGGTTTTGAGGAGCAAGCTTTCCTCGGGGAATTATCTATGTTGTGGCTTGATTGATTCTTCTTTGCTTCATGTGATTGGCAATTGTGTTTTTAATTCCATAAAATATTTATATAAGCGATTCAGTATTTAAATTTAGTACATTGTTAGATTAGATTGAATCCATGATATACATGCGCATTGTATAATTTCTACATGGTATCAGATCACAGGAAATCACAATTGTGAAGGAGGAGATGAGTTTGTGATGGGATAGAATTCGAATTTGCAGGAAGAATTTCTTGGTGCTACAGTTGATTTAGGATCGAAATTGATTTCAATGGCTTGAGGTTGGAGTATGCACTCGAGGTAGCTCAAACTATATTTCTTGGAAGGACAAGATGGAAGCAGTACTCGAAGACAATGGCTTGAAGGAATTCATTGGCAATGATGTTCCTAAACCTGTTGTGACAGATGCTGCAAATCTTGATGCATGGCAAAAGAAAGTGGAAAAGGTGAGGAGGATCCTATTAGAGGAAGTACGAGACCACATTTTCTCAAGCCTCCATGGGAAAGCCACAGCATATGAAATGTGGAAGGCTTTGACAGATCTATTTCACAGCAGCAACGACCATAGGAAATTGGCGCTCAAATATAAACTCGGGAAGATCAAGATGGAGAATGGCGACTCCATACCAAAATATCTAACAAAGTTTGTCAAATGTCGAGATGAACTAGGGAGCATTGGTATAATTGTCATTGATGATGATTTGGTGAGCTTAGATCTCCTAGTACTTCCCAAGATTTGGCACATTTATCAAGACTCTATCAATGAAAGGGAAACACTGCCAGATTAGGAACGCCTGTGATGGGATCTGGTGTAGGAGGAGTTCAGAAGAAACACCGGAGATAGATCTGCATCTAAGAATGAAGATGAAGAATATTTTTCTTTAGCTACCAAGTCAAAGAAGGGGAAGGGGAAGAAAATCCATTCCAATTTTGAGTCTAAAGATGGCAAGAAGTGGGACATGTCTAGGGTGAAGTGTTTTCACTGTCACAAGCATGGGCATTATGCTACTAACTTTCCACAAAAGAAGAAGAACAAGAAGGTTGGAGGATCTACAGCTAGTGAGGCTTTGGCCTCGCAATTTGAGCTTGACTTCCCATTGATCGCATGCATGGCATCAAGTGCATTGGGATCTGTGTGGTATTTGTATGGTGGCGCTTCATTTCACATCACGGGAGACAAGGAACTTTTCAGTAGCTTGCAGTAGAAGGATCTCCAGATGCATATTGAAATGGGTGATGATAGGTGGTACAATGTTATTGGGATTGGTACCATTACCTTCCAGAGGCAATCAAGTAAACCCTTTCAATTAAAATATGTAATGCATGTACCAGGTTTGAAGAAAAATTTAGTCTCAGTTGCAATGTTAGAGGATAGAGGCGATGCTGTTGTTTCTAGTGAAGGAAAATCTTTCCTGTGACAAAAAACAATAGGACAATCCAATAAGATATGGATTCGAGTTAAGAATCTCTACAAGCTTGATGTAGATGGCTGCGCAACATTTATGGGCAAGGGAGACAAAGTGGTGAGCCAAGATGAGGGAAAAGTATGGCACAAGAGATTGGGACATCTTCACCATGGAGCCTTGAAAGTCATGCAACAGATTTCTACTGGTCTTCCCAGGGGTACACTTGTGCAGTCAGAAACATGCAAGGGATGTACTATGGTAATATATGTAAAGGCCACCTTTCATGAGAAGGAGAACCGAGCTTCGGGGATCCTTGAGAGATTTCTCACAGACGTGTGCGGACCATTCTTTGTTGCTTTGACAACAAAACATAAGTACTATGTGATATTTGTTAAATAATTTTCTTATAAGTGCTGGATATTCTTCATGCAGAAGAAAAATCAGACATTCTCTAATTTTCTTGAGTTTAAGGCACTTGTGGAGAAAGAGTCGGGGAAGCAAGTGAAGAAATAACAGAACGATTGTGGGTGCAGCAAGAGTGATGTTGCATGATCAAGGCCTACCGATGCATCTGTGAGAAGAAGCATGCAACACTGCGGTATTTGTGTAGAAAAATTGTCCTCATAGGATACTTGACATGAGTACACCTGGAGAGGCTTTCACTAGTAAGAAACCAGATGTTTCACACTTTAAGATATTTTGGCTCATCTATTTATGTGCATGTAAACAAGGACACTAGGAAGAAGCTGGAACCAACAACTAAGATCAGGATTTTTGTGGGGTACAATGAAACACCCCTCAACTATTGTGTGTATTTTCCAAACATCAGAATGACTATTGTGCGACGGGATATAAAATTTGATGAGGAGAAATCCATGTGGTTGTCCCTTGAGAGGGAGCTGGACTTGCATGCAGAGGAGGAACTATTGGTTCCCAACGATGAGCCTCAAGATGTGGAGCAACCACATGAGGAGGTTCATGGAGTGGAGTAAAACACTCGTGTAGATCCATCCATCAGAAATGGTAGAAGGCGCACCATGGAAGCTAATAGATTGAGACTTGATGCTGCAGAGGATGTAGGAGCCCCTACTTCACAGCACAGACAGAAACAGTCTCGTGATAGGTTTACTGGATACATGGCTCTTATGAGCAAATGTATTGTGACTGAACCATATTCCTTTCAGGAAGAAGTGTAGCAACCAACTTGGGGTGATGCAATGGTGGAGGTGTATGACTCCATTGTCAAGAACAGTGCATGGGAGATTGTCCCAAGACCGGTTGAAAAATCAGTGGTCTGATCGACATGGATCTATAAGGAAAAGCAAGCTATTGATGGTAGTGTAGAGAAATACAAGGCCAGATTTGTGGCTTAGGGATTCTCACATATTGAGGGGATCGATTATGATGAGAATTTTTCACCTATTGCAAGGTACTCTTCCATTAGATCCATACTTGCACTCTCAATGCAGATGGGCTAGCGCATTCATCAGATGGATGTGAAAACTCTGTTTCTCAATGGGATAATTGAGGAAGAAGTGTACATAGAGAAACCTGAATGTTTTGAGATCTTCAACAGTGAGTCACAGCTGTGCTGACTCAAAAGAGAACTGTATGGGCTGAAGCAAGCACCTCATGCTTGGTACACTTAGATAGACCGCTATTTCACCGGACTGGGCTTCACCAAAAGTGAAGCAGATGCAAACCTATACCAGATTGTGGTTGAGGGTAAGCTATTAATTATTGTTCTTTGTGTTGATGATCTAATTTTTATTGGTGATGAGTAGCTTATACACTCATGCAAGGAAGTTCTTGCAAGGGAGTTCGAAATGAAGGACATGGGACTCCTTCCTTATTTCCTTGGATTGGGAATATGGTAGTGAGCTGGTGAAATTTTTGTGTCTCAAAGCAAGTACGCAAAAGAGATACTAAGTAAGTTTCACATGGAGAGCTGCAAACCCATGGATACTCCTCTTCCAGGAAATTGGAGGAAAGAGGATGCTACTTCTAGAGAGGTATTAGATGCTACTGTCTACGGGAAGTTAATTGGTTCACTGATGTATCTAGTGAACACCAGACTAGACATTTGCTAGGTAGTTAACCAACTGAGTCAAGCTATGGTTAAGCCTACCAAGCTCTTATGGAAGGCAAGGAATCATGTCTTGAGATACCTGAGGGGCACATCAGAGTATGGTTTATGGTACAGACGAATAGAGGGAGTGAAGCTTCAAGGCTTCACGGATGCAGATTGGGCGAGTAGTCCATCAAACAGAAAGAGCACATCAGGAGGGATCTTCAGCATAGGATCGGCAGCAGTTTCTTGGTACAACAGGAAGCAAAGATCTATGGCACTCATTTTAGCGGAAGCAGAGTACATGGAAGCAAGTCAAGGTGCATGTGAGGCTATCTGGATGAGAAATATCTTGGTTGGTTTGTTTTGTTCTCAGATGGATCCGAAAATGATTCATTGTGATAATCAAAGTTGCATTAAATTCTTGATTCATCCTGTGTTTCATTATAGGTCCAAGCACATAGATATATTGTACCATCGTCTCAGATATTGTGTGTAGAGAAAAATAATGTTGCTTCAGTACATTCCCACTGAATATCAGGATGCAAATATTCTGACGAAGGTGCTCATGAGGAGCAAATTCGAATACCATAAAGGCAGGATCGGGGTGAAGGATAATCCCTTTCTCGTTGAGAGGGAGTGTTGAAATTCAACAATAAAATTTCAGCACCCACGCCTACTGCATTAAGCACCTACGCTAGAGTGGGGCCCACAGGTCTAAATTTGGTGCATGTCTATTTTAGTTATCCCTTAATTAAGATGGACAATAAAATGTAATTTGTTCTCAAAATAACTTGTAATAGTTAAATGAGTGTGATAAAATCATTTATCTCATGAATTTCAAGTTAGAGGTAGTTGGTGAGGCATGCAGAGTAACTCTAGTTGTAACAGAGTTCGAAGTGTAGTGGTGCATTAGTTAATGTAGGTTGTAATCAGTTTAACTCAGTTAAGTGAGTTAAACTCAGTTGTGCTAGTTGTATCTGATAGATACACTAGTGAGAGAATCGAGTGAATTAAATCTTAATTAATTCAAAATCAATGATCTCACGTGAAACTAAAGATTTACTATTATTAGTTGCATGCATGTCAGATCCAGTGCAGACCCAGTTGATATCTAGGAGAAAGGGAAGTTGACTATCAGTTGTAGGATTATTGGGTTGCACCCATGCAACCAAACACCCATTGGACTGCCCATGATACTTGCACAGTCAAGGAGGGCCAAAATTCCTATTATTTAGTGATTGCATTCGTCAGGGATTGCGCAAGAAAGGCAGGCTGTATGGAGGCAGTAAATTAGCTAAGTATTGGTCAGTTTTATGTGTGACAGTGTGAGACAGTTAGCTGAGTACAAGAGAGCTCTTGTGAGAAGAGTTGTATGTAATTTTTTCATGATTCAATGCCAAATATACAATAGAAGATAGTGGGGTTTTGAGCAGCAAGCTTTGCCTAGGAAATTATCTATGTTGTGTCTTGATTGATTCTTCTTTGCTTCATGTGATTGGCGATTGTGTTTTTAATTCCATAAAATATTTGTAGAAGCAATTCAGTATTTAAATTTAGTGCATTATTAGATAATATTTAATCCATGATATACATGCATGTTGTATAATTTCAACACTTTATATATATATATATATATATATATATATATTCCCCATAAATCAGAGGGAATACTCCATGGGAGCTCTAAATGAAAACTTATTCTAACTTTATGTTGTTGAGAAATGAAACCTATTTTTTATGAGGTTGGATGACCCATATTCCTTTCCTCCATTGGTGAACATAAAGTGGAGTTTCTTAGTTACTATAATAGTGGAATTTTAGTAAATCTCCTTATAGACTATATATTGGGATGATAATAGGCCAATGGGATAATCCAAACATGGAGAGGAGAATACGTTATCACTAGAGAAGAGGAGATCTTACTACCCATACCCCTGTAAAAGAGCGAGGTTGACAACCCTGGTAAAGAATTGATTCCGTCGATCCCTGTAAACCTTGGCCTCGCTTACTAACCCACCTTCTCACCTGAAATTGGAGCCATGTTACTACAATACACCATAGAGGAAGGAAAAGGCCTCCATATCTACTTTGTCATTATTCAAAACTTACTTTTTCGGGTCAATATGAAGAATCCTATCCCATATGGTATATCAAATCGATATTCTTGTTACTCAACTATACCCTTTGATTCAATTTCTCTCTAGTGCTGAACTAAATAGGTAGACTCATTCTGAAATGGAGTCCAAGTGGTTTTTTAGGTTGGTTGGGACATCCCAAACGTCCTCATTTCATATTTTGGCATAGTCAAAACCTCTTTTTTTAGGGTTCAATGAACCACGCCCACCATTCCATCGGGTATATCAAATGGATAATATTCTTTTTTGAACATGGACATTTCCGTAGCTTTCTGTACATGTTGGTTGAATAGCCTATTTCTCGATGAGGGTGATTGGAGAATCACATAGCTTGATGATGTTAGTTGGATGGATATACTACTTCCCCCTAATCGAATGCATGTTGTTCATGTTGTGACATTAGCAACACCGATGATGAGGTTCAACCAAAACCACTATCATAGGGGAATCACCATGAGGTTCCTCGATAGGGGAAGCACTATAATAGGGGAAGTTGAACTGAACAACCCCTCACAACCCTTTGATACTACATACATTTAAACTCATAAGGCAGAGTCCTGGTACATCTTCTATTTAACTTAGTATTCAGAATTAACTGACCACCACACTATGAATACTATTCCCGCATTGGGTTATAAAGCATAGTAATTGGTATAGAAAGATGGCTATAGCTACTGATTTGACATCAGGTAGATATCTAATCTACTTACAACTTGAGTTGAGCTTAATTTAGTTTCTGAAGGTATAAAGACACTGGCTCGGCTTAAGTAATAACTATAGTATAGTAGTGTAGTATCCCCTTTGCTTCACCAACAATAGAGAATCAGTATGAAAATTCAACATGGCCCCCTCTCTATATATGCAATAGAGGAAGTCCATTTTCAGAATCCGATTGAGAAAGGGAAATTAAATTGAGGCAGTTAAATAGATTTTAAGGAATATAAATATGGAAGTGAAGGGTGTGATATTTTTGGTAGCTCACTTGAGGGTAGCTCTTGTTTGAGAGTATTTTTTTCTACTCACTCGAAGAGCCACAGGTGGGATATTTATTACCAGAAATAACGATTTATTTGATAGTTGCTGGTTGGGATGAAGTACCACTACTTCCCCGGCCCATGCCAATAGAGATTACTCTTTTTTATTGAGATAACCATTTGTCGCAAATCCAATAAACTTGGGCCTGATGCAACCCCTCCTACATACAAAAGCCCTAAGGCAATCCTCATCCTTCCTGTGGTGGAGACTGAGCTATCAATCTTTCCCTACTACGTATTTCCACGAGGGGGAGGTGCTTTCCCTCGCTTGTCAACCCAGACCCGTGTAGAAGATAGGTATGTTGGTATATGTAGCTGCCATGGTAACTGTATTTACCCTAATCTCTAATCATAAATCAGGAGTGATGAACCTTTTGATGATCCATAGGGGACATGAAAATGGAAAATATAAGATACAAATCCATCTATTTTTCTATTTGAAACTTTCCCCTAGTTCATATTGTTAGCCACCTATAAAAAAAATTTCAAGTAAATAGGTGGCTAAATATTTTTTGAGCCTTCAAGAAATAAATTTCCTCTGAAAACGTATCATTCCTGAAGCCTTTGTGTGCCTTTTTCCTTTGATAAGATCTTCACTGCTGTTTCCATCAAGAAATCCTCACTGCCTGTGAAAAAATTATGCTCAGAAAAGCCTCCATTTTCCCTTTTGTATCCCTACAAAATTCCCTATTTTAACCCTCTTTTCCCTTCTCAAAGTTTCCCCTTTAACCCCCAAAATCCCTTCCTAAGTCTTCTAAACCATCAATTCCCCTTTAAAAACCATGTGAAACCCCTTCATTTGATTTTAAAACCCCTATTTCCCCCTACCAGAACCTCATTTTAGCCTTAAAAAACGTTGTTTTTAGGCCAAAAAACCCATTTTTATTATATAACAGGCTAAGCCCCTTTCGGCCTAGCCCCTAACCACTTCCCCTCCATGAAACCCAGCACCAAGACCAAGCACTAAGCCCTTGGGTGCTTACCGCATCGGAAGGTTGGTTGGGGCGCGCATTTCCTTGTTATATGGAAAATTTCCGATGCGATGAGTTCTTTGGTCTATCGACCTCCACTGATGTCTCCGCCGTTGATCTCCTAAAAGATCCAACGGCCAGCGCTAATTTCATCCACCATCAATCGCAATTGGAAGTTGGAGTGGAGCGTGTTTCCTTTGTTAATGAAAATTTCCGATGCGAGAGAGCATTTGGTCTGTTGGGCTCAGAAGCATTATGAGTCGTCGATCTGTCTCCAGATCGGACGGTGGTCACTCAATCGCACCACCGCAGTGCCCAATTTCGTCGCATTTGACCCCCACCGATTGGCGAGTCTTGATTATATCTGAGCCGTTCATCTGCATGATCCTACGGTCCAGATTTCCCCCCACTCCGCTCCTTTGCCCCACATCCTTCCCCATCAGGTCAAATCCCGACCATCGATCTTCCACCCATCTGACGGTCCATATGCAATCGCAACATCGTCCCATCGGAGTTTTGGCCCCTGCCTCCTCCGATCCTAATTGAATCTCAGCCATCCATCTTGCTCGATCCGACAACCCTCCTTTCTCCCGCTCATTCATGTGATCCTTTTGCCTCCGCTTCCTCTTTAAATCTCCACCGTTGATCCCAAGGATCTAACGGCCAGGATTCTCCCCACCCATTAACCAGCCCCTCCACTATTGCTCTCCTTCTTCAGATCTTAGCTGTTCATTTCGTAGATTGGATGGCCTGCATTGAAACCACCTTTGGCTTGGCCCCCCCATTTCTGACTACGCATCTCCCCGTATCGTGCTCCATCTGCCACCGTTAGATCTCATAGTCCCAGATCCAACGACCCACATCCATATTGCGTTTTTTCTTCGTATGAGCTTTAACAGTTTAAAATCACGCGATATGGGAAGTTTTATTTTGCCACGTGTCAGGTAGCGGACCATATCGCGTGATTTTGGGCAAATTCCAAAGCCATTCTTTTGCAATACGAAAATAGTGGTTTTCCTTCTAAAACCCACTTTCCCACTTCTGTTCCCGAAGGCCCATCTACAGATCTCGACTGTTGATCTGTACAGATCAACGGCCCTCATTACATCGTGCATTTCATTCATATGTTTCCATCGGACTTCCATAGCATTTCATTGGGTCATCTTAGCCGTTGATCTCCTCCCGAGATCTAACAGTCCATAGTAAATTTCCCTCTGCCCATGCCAGGTCCCACCATTCATGGCCCATTTTCACTACATTTTCGTCATCTTCCTTTTTATTTCGCCAAAGGGTAAACTTTAATGTTTTAAATTAAAATATTTATTCGTTCCACCTGACTTTCTCAAGCCACTCCACCAGCAAATCCCCATCGTCGATCATCGTTAGCCCATCTAATCTAACGGCCCACAACCATTCCTTCATCAGGCCTCCATCAGATCAATTTTTCACTGTTCCACTGCATTTTTCAATCATTTTCCACTGCATCCACCACTTCCACCATGTATGCGCTGCCATTCCCACAGTCCTCCATGACATTCACCATCACTCCCGCATGGATTATCTTAACATGTTTGTGTGTTTTTCAGGGTTACAGGCGGTGGAAACCGCCATTTCTCACAGTCACTGTCATAGTGACACAGAGTGCAGAGAAGGCCATTTTCCGAGCAAGGGATTGCAGAGTGAATGCCTGGGAAGGTTCTTGAACGAAATATTTCATTAAAGACCATGGTTTAACTCTGTAAAACCATCCAGCACCATTAAAAATCCATTTTCACAGACGGAGACAGTCACAGGAGCGACAAAGAGTATCAGTGAAGAATTAAGAGGTTTAAAGCATGTTGTTGAATATTTTAAGCTCTAATTCAATGATCAAAGGGCGAGTGTACCAAATTGAAGAACTTTTGATTAACACAGAAGGCCTAATGAAGCCTAAAGCATAGAAAAAAATATTATCAGAAGAGAACTGATAGCGCCTCATAACCCAGAGTCGCGGAAAGAAATAACAGAACGATTGTGGGTGCAGCAAGAGTGATGTTGCATGATCAAGGCCTACCGATGCATTTGTGGGAAGAAGCATGCAACACTGCGGTATTTGTGTAGAACAGTTGTCCTCATAGGATACTTGACATGAGTACACCTAAAGAGGCTTTCACTAGTAAGAAACCTGATGTTTCACACTTTAAGAGATTTTGGCTCATCTATTTATGTGCATGTAAACAAGGACACTAGGAAGAAGCTGGAACCAAAAACTAAGATCAGGATTTTTGTGGGGTACAATGAAACACCCCTCAACTATTGTGTGTATTTTCCAAACATCAGAATCACTATTGTGCGACGGGATATAAAATTTGATGAGGAGAAATCCATGTGTTTGTCCCTTGAGAGGGAGCTAGACTTGCATGCAGAGGAGGAACTATTGGTTCCCAAGGATGAGCCTCAAGATGTGGAGCAACCACATGAGGAGGTTCATGGAGTGGATTAAAACACTCGTGTAGATCCATCCATCAGAAATGGTAGAAGGCGCACCATGGAAGCTGATAGATTGAGACTTGATGCTACAGAGGATGTAGGAGCCCCTACTTCACAACACAGACAGAAACAGTCTCGTGATAGGTTTACTGGATACATGGCTCTTATGAGAAAATGTATTGTGACTGAACCATATTCCTTTCAGGAAGAAGTGTAGCAACCAACTTGGGGTGATGCAATGGTGGAGGTGTATGACTCCATTGTCAAGAACAGTGCATGGGAGATTGTCCCAAGACCGGTTGAAAAATCAGTGGTCTGATCGACATGGATCTATAAGGAAAAGCAAGCTATTGATGGTAGTGTGGAGAAATACAAGGCCAGATTTGTGGCTCAGGGATTCTCACAGATCGAGGGGATCGATTATGATGAGAATTTTTCACCTGTTGCAAGGTACTCTTCCATTAGATCCATACTTGCACTCTCAATGCAGATGGGCTAGTGCATTCATCAGATGGATGTGAAAACTATGTTTCTCAATGGGATAATTGAGGAAGAAGTGTACATAGAGAAACCTGAATATTTTGAGTTCTTCAACAGTGAGTCACACCTGTGCTGACTCAAAAGAGAACTGTATGGGCTGAAGCAAGCACCTCGTGCTTGGTACACTTAGATAGACCGCTATTTCACCGGATTGGGCTTCACCAAAAGTGAAGCAGATGCAAACCTGTACCAGATTGTGGTTGGGGGTAAGCTATTAATTATTGTTCTTTGTATTGATGATCTAATTTTGATTGGTGATGAGTAGTTGATACACTCATGCAAGGAAGATCTTGAAAGGGAGTTCGAAATGAAGGACATGGGACTCCTTCCTTATTTCCTTGGATTGGGAATATGGTAGTGGGTTGGTGAACTTTTTGTGTCTCAAAGCAAGTACGCAAAAGAGATACTAAGTAAGTTTCACATGGAGAGCTGCAAACCCATGGATACTCCTCTTCTAGGAAATTGGAGGAAAGAGGATGCTACTTCTAGAGAGGTATTGGATGCTACTGTCTACAGGCAGTTAATTGGTTCACTGATGTATCTAGTGAACACCAGACTAGACATTTTCTAGGCAGTTAACCAACTGAGTCAAGCTATGGTTAAGCCTACCAAGCTCTTTTGGAAGGCAGGGAATCATGTCTTGAGATACTTGAGGGGCACATCAGAGTATGGTTTATGGTACAGACGAATAGAGCGAGTGAAGCTTCAAGGCTTCACGGATGCAGATTGGGCGGGTAGTCCATCAAACAGAAAGAGCACATCAGGAGGGATCTTCAGCATAGGATCGGCAGCAGTTTCTTGGTACAACAGGAAGCAAAGATCTATGGCACTCATTTCAGTGGAAGCAGAGTACATGGAAGCAAGTCAAGGTGCATGTGAGGCTATCTGGATAAGAAATATCTTGGTTGGTTTGTTTTGTTCATCCGCATGATCCTACGGTCCAGATTTCCCCCCACTCCGCTCCTTTGCCCCACATCCTTCCCCATCAGGTCAAATCCCGATCGTCGATCTTCCACCCATCTGACGGTCCATATGCAATTGCAACATCATCCCATCGGAGTTTTTTCCCCTGCCTCCTCCGATCCTGATTGAATCTCAGCCATCCATCTTGCTCGATCCGACGGCCCTCCTTTATCCCTCTCATTCATGTGATACTTTCACCTCCACTTCCTCTTTAAATCTCCACCGTCGATCCCAAGGATCCAACGGCCAGGATTCTCCCCACCCATTAACCAACCCCTCCACTATTGCTCTCCTTCTTCAGATCTCAGCTGTTCATTTTGTAGATCGGACGGCCTGCATTGAAACCACCTTTGGCTTGGCCCCCCGTTTCCGACTACGCATCTCCCCGTATCGTGCTCCATCTTCCACCGTTAGATCTCATAGTCCCAGATCCAACGGCCCACATCCATATTGCATTTTTTCTTCATCTGAGCTTTAATAGTTTAAAATCACGCGATATGGGCAGTTTTATTTTGCCACGTGTCGGGCGGCAGACCATATCACGTGATTTTGGGAAAATTCCAAAGCCATTCTTTTGCAATACGAAAATAGTGGTTTTCCTTCTAAAAACCACTTCCCCACTTCTGTTCCCGAAGGCCCATCTACAGATCTCGACCGTTGATCTGTACAGATCAATGACCCTCATTACATCGTGCATTTCATTCATATGTTTCCATCGGACTTCCATAGCATTTCATTGGGTCATCTTAGCCGTTGATCTCCTCCCGAGATTTAACAATCCATAGTAAATCGCCCTCTGCCCATGCCAGGTCCCACCATTCATGGCCCATTTTCACTGCATTTTCGTCATCTTCCTTTGTATTTCGCCAAAGGGTAAACTTTAATCTTTTACATTAAAATATTTATTCATTCCACCTGACTTTCTCAAGCCACTCCACCAGCAAATCCCCATCGTCGATCATCGTTAGCCCATCTAATCTAACGGCCCACAACCATTCCTTCATCAGGCCTCCATCAGATCAATTTTTCACTGTTCCACTGCATTTTTCAATCATTTTCCACTGCATCCGCCGCTTCCACCATGTATGTGCTACCATTCCCACAATCCTCCACGACATTCACCATCACTCCCACATGGATTATCTTAACATGTTTGTGTGTTTTGCAGGGTTACAGGCGGTGGAAACCGCCATTGCTCACAGTCACTGTCATAGTGACACAGAGTGCAGAGAAGGACATTTTCCGAGCAAGGGATTGCAGAGTGAATGCCTGGGAAGGTTCTTGAACAAAATATTTCATTAAATACCATGGTTTAACTCTGTAAAAACATCCAGAACCATTAAAAATCCATTTTCACAGACAGAGACAGTCACAGGAGCGGCAAAGAGTATTAGTGAAGAATTAAGAGGTTTAAAGCATGTTGTTGAATATTTTAAGCTCTAATTCAATGATCAAAAAGCGAGTGTACCAAATTGAAGAAATTGTGATTAACACAGAAGGCCTAATGAAGCCTAAAGCACATAAAACAATATTATCAGTGTCTCACATCATCAAAAGGTTCTTTCCCGTGAAAGGACAAGTTCCCATACTATTTTGTATTCTACATCGAGCTCTGGAGAAGATCTACACCCCAACAGAAAGTCCTAATGTTTCCAGAGCATTTGTTGTGCAGTATGGCATACCTAAAGTCATTTATCTGCCTTTTTCTATTCACCAGAGTACTACAGAGTACTGCAACCGAAAAGTACATCAAGGAACATACCTATAAAGTTAATATCAGCCTGTCGAAGACCACTCTTTTATACTGAAGATTAATGCATAGATATTAAGACAGAATGGGCCTCGAGCCCTCTTCTTCTACCTCTATTTTATTGTTTCATTTAAAATTTTCACCTACTTCCTCTGCCTCTCTTTAGCTATAAAACTCATGAGAAAACACGTTGTTGGTTGTTGATCGGATATCTGTGAATTGTAAGCTATTTCTCTTGAGATATATTTATGTGTGTAAAGTTGTAAAATAGGCTGAGGAGATGATTTCAGACTGAATATAAAGCTGTTGGAAAATGTTTTATATGACTGGTGTTGCTCTTTAATATGACAAGCACATTTCTTTGGATCATGATTTAAAGCAGCAGTGATGTGTTTCTGCATTTGTCTTTGTTTTCCTTCTGTAATTCATTACATTTCATTTCTCTGGTAAGAATCAGAAATCTGGCTTAGGATATACCCTTGCATGATACCCTAATGCTCCTTCTCTTCTTATCTTTAATGTTTTCTACTGATTTTGTTATCTTAGAACTAGTTCAGGATAATTTAACTAGTGTAGTAGCTGTTATTCACTGCTAACTGATGTATGAATTTATGAATCTTTTCTTAGATGTTCTTGACTGGTTATAATTGAAAGAATTGGGATACTGGGAGTTTAGAATGCTGATTCTATCTCACTAGGGTCTTTTTCAATCAATTGAACCTTTCTAATTTCCCTTAAGTTGAAGGCCGAAGCATTGAAAGTTCAAAGCCTTTCTCTGATCTCAGGTTTTCACCTTTGTGTTTAAATCTTTAATGTTCCTTTGTCTGAAGAGTTAGCCTTTTGGGGGTTGGATCATAGGTGTTTAATGGCATGCCCTGTCCCTAGATCTAATTCCTAATTGGTCACCTTGGAGGTTTCCTTGTCATTCACCTTCTTTCCTTACCATTTCATACCATACTATCATCTTTAAGATCCTCTGTTTTAGATGACTAGCCCAATTGAAAGCCTTGGATACTGAATAGCAAGTAAACCCTTTGATGACTCCATTGCCCAATGGTCTTAAGTGTTCTCTGAATTATCTCTCCTTTTCCTAAAACCTCTTTGTTCACCTTTGTCTTATAGTGAACCCTTCGTTCCTATTTCCCAACAACCAAACAAACAAACAAAACAAAACAAACCTTAAGCCTCATAACTAGCCTAATACCTTGAAACTGAACCTTAAATACATATAAATTTGCCTTCATAGAGAGATCCCTCTCTTTACCCAGGAGGGCTAGATCCTGAGGTCCCACCCAAAGTGGTTTTTATTTTGTCTTATCTTTTGGTAGAGCCAAACCTGCCAAAACATGGGAACCCCAACATAATGGCGACTTCATTGGGGACTTTGAGTAAAACACACCTTTAAACACTTCTAATAACTCAAAGAAGACCATAGTAGCCTTAGTTTGGTGGTTAATCACCGTGGTGGATAGTAACCTTCTTGAAACATTCTGAGCCTTCCACCTGGCGACTCCAAATCTCTCTAATGATTAAAAGACTCCACTGGTGATCAATAGGCTTGCTGATTATCTTGGTTTTCATAAGACTCCACTGGGAGACCAGAGTTCATAATAACATCACCCATATTAGAAGTAACAAGTAGGATTAAGCTTCTTTGTTTGAAGACAAACATACTGCCTTCAAGAACCATTCATACAAGAGCTTATCCTATCCCAAACCCACCTGAAATAGTTGATAACCCTGAGAGCACTCTCAGGAAATATCCTACATCGAGGAAGCCAACTGTTTCTAGACACATCCATAGAGCTAACTCTGCACCAGAAAACTTTACAGCTCTACCAGGCACTCTTTTTGACTTAGACTCACAAAGCAGCTTACCAAGAACTAGGTCATCCAGTGCTCTAGACCAGTCAAACCTTGAGCTTCCTGGTTCACCATCTCACAGTGGTCAACACATTAGGGATAGAGAGACCCCTCCTTCTACACCTCCAGATATTCATTTCATTCAAAACTTGGGGCTCTATCACCCTAAATCAGCTCAACAGAGTGTTGTTGGTCCTAGTATTCCTGTCATCC
This sequence comes from Pinus albicaulis, assembly GCA_034641835.2. Taxonomy (NCBI): domain Eukaryota; kingdom Viridiplantae; phylum Streptophyta; class Pinopsida; order Pinales; family Pinaceae; genus Pinus; species Pinus albicaulis. The sequence goes on from CM076569.1 coordinate 591,137,792, forward strand.
ACATACCTGCTGCTCAAGGCAATCCTTTACCCCCTCAAAACATCGTCATGGCAGCATGGTATGCTCCCTTGGTGTTACTATAGCCTCTAGTGCCTTTAACCAATTATTATTAGTCAAAAAATCCCACATTTCACTGCAAAAGAGTCTACCACTACTCAACACCATGTAGACAGGATGGAAGATTCCTTTGACTATATGGAGATAGATGATGAGACAGTCAAGATGAGAATCTTTGCCCAGAGTTTAGGAGGAGATGTGAAGAAGTGGTTTAAAGGCCTACCTCCTAATAGTATCCATGATCTTCCCTCTTTATATCAATCCTTCATAAACAAATGGGAAGTCAAGACCAACCCTCTCCAAATCTTAGCAGAATACAAGAATCTTAAAAGAAATGTAGGAGAGAGTGTCCATGACTATTCTACAAGGTTTAACAGTGTTTAAAATGCCCTTCCATCACATATGCCCAAGGGATGGCCCTATTGAAATATCCTGAAGGCTTTGATGTTGACATGGCCTATCAGCTTAGGGAGAGAGATTACAACACATTGGAAGATATGCAAAAAGGAGCAGTGAGTTTAGAAGCTAACTTGATTGAAAAAAGAGCCAGAATGAAGTCTGAGAAAAAGGTAACATATAGGGATGACACATCAGCTTCCACATCTGATCCCAAATATGACATCCTAGCCAAAACCATGGAGAGATTAGGAAAAATGGTGGAAAATTTGACTGTCCAAGTCAACAACCAGAACAGAAACCAAAATCATAACCAAAACCAGAACTTTAGGAGAAACAACCATCCTAACAGACAGAGAGACTCTGATCAGCAAGTCATACCCCCATTTCAAGAGAAATTCCTTGATGAAGATGAGGGGATAATAGAAGAGTCCGACGAAACCACAATAAACATGGTGGAAATAGAAAACTCAATCCACAACTGTTCCACAGAAGAAAATCAGACCTCACACTCACATTTGGATGAGGAAAGGATAGAATCCGAAGATTATAGGCTAGGATTTGAAAATTTCATCATATAGGTCAGAGAACACTATGAACTTAGAAGAAAAAAGAGCTTAGATACTTCCTATTAGTTCCATTCTTCACAGCCTATCACCAGAGATCAACACGAGCTCTTACTATGTCTGGTTTTGTTAGATGTTTTGCACATTATGTTCAGCACAAAACATGTTGCAAGTGTGTCCATCATAAGAAACTCAGAAAAATATTTCCAACGGTATATCACACTCCCGTAACCGGCTCCTGGATTAGAAGATATGATCGAAATGAATGAGTGATTCTTGGTTATGCATGTTTTGAGGTCAGTTGCTGCACACAATGAAAAGTTTAGTACAAAATAATTTTGTGAAATAATGGTAATGAATTTTTCAAAAGTGAAAGAGGTTTTTGTTCATCACATACCAAATAACAAAAACCTTCTTCAGTTTATGCACAGGTGCTACTATGTAGGAGATATACAGTGATATTTGGAGCCTACATTAAAACAAAGCAAAATTTTCATATTTTTTACTGTTTTAGTCATGTTAGTGCGGGGCCATTTTACAACAAATGGAAAGTAATTTTGCAAAAAGCAAGGACATTTTTGTTAACCACAAGCCATATAACAAAAACCTCTTTCATTTTATTCACAGGTGTCACGAATTGGGATATGTGACTAGATCTTTACAGATCATTTTCAAAAATTTAAATTTTTAATGATTTTCTGTTTTAGAGATGATTTTGTGGAACAGATTGCGAGAAAATGGAAACGAATTTACCAAATTTGAGAGAGGTTTTTCTCCAAAATGGCCTTATATACAAAAAAATCTTTCAGTTTTGTAACAGGTGCTATGGTTTATGAGATACGAGTTCATCTGCAACACCTATTTTCAGAAATTCGGCCCAAGTTTAATGTAACTAATTCTATTTTGAAGAAAATGGTTGAGCTCAATTCCCTTAGTAAAAGGATGAGAAAATGTATATATTTTATTAATTTAATAGTGTAGGGGTTGGAATTTGGCAGAAGGTTGGACTTTTGAGAAAGCTTGGAGCTTCATTGTATACACATTTCAGTAGTTTGGCTAAGGAATAGACCAGTGGTTTGCAGCTCTTTATGGGATTCATGTGGCATATCGCTTTGGTATTGTGTTTCCTTTTGTAATTTTAAGTTTACATGTGTTTTATGTATTCAATAATCTCTCTTTGCTTCATCTTAACTAAATCAAACAAGGATAAAGGTAGAATCCATTGAAAGTGCAGTGCTCTACCTAGGGTTTCCTTAGTTATCTATGTTTTCAGCTGATTGAAAAGGATCCCTGAGTTCTTCATGCCCTTTTCAACTCCTAATCTGTCTAAGACCTCTCCATATCACTCAATTTGAAGTACCAAATCACTTTCCTACCTTGCCCCATAGAGATCTCTGCAAAACTGAGCCTCATTCCCCAGGCCCAAATTTGCCTTTCTCATTTGAGCCAACAAAACATCATCAAATTCAATCAAACACCTTTGTACACATACCTGGCCTAAAATCAGTCATCATATCAGTCATCTCAAGCTTTCATTGGCCATATTTTCTGAGATTGACAAGGAGAGAGCCCTCTCCTGACCTGGTAGGGCTAGCTACCAGGTTAAGCGTGGTATGATGTTACCCTAGATTCTGCTTTTCTCAGCCTGAGGTAGATTTAGGCCCTAACACTTCCAAACCCAAAGCTTCTAAGATTACCATTAATAAAAGGCCTAAGAAAACTCCTAAGGTGACTGCTGAAAGAAACAAATCAGCAGCTGAGAGTTTTGGGAAGAACAAAGAAAAAGACAGCCAAATTACTGATAAACAAAGTCAACAAACTAGCAGCACTAGCACTGCAGCTAATGCTCCTGATAAAACAGCTACAAACACTGTACATAGTGAGAATCAGCACACTGATTCTGCCACTAAAATAGTGGCTGGAAAAATAGAGTTGAGTCTTACAAAGAGTCAATCTCCCTTTAATTTGGAGAGTGAGATTGCTAAAATTAAAATCTGTGTCCCACTCTCTGAGCTGGCCACTCAGGATGTATATAAAGGCCAAATTTTGAAAGCTTTAAATCTAAGTGAAAAAAATGACACTGTCAATCTAAGTGATGATCAACCAGCCCTTTTGTTTGGTCCAAAGATAGAAGGGAAGTTTCAAGAAGGGGTAGTACCTCCTTTTTATATCAGCCTCAATATCCATGACAAGATCCTTCACAACGCAATGCATGACTCTAGGGCATCACACAACCTAATTCCTAAGGTAGTTATGGAGAAGTTAGGCCTAGAGATAACCTGACCTTATAAGGATTTGTATTCATTTGACTCTAGCAAAGTAAAATGTCTTGGCCTAATCAAAGATTTCTGTGTGAACTTGACCCAGATTCCAGCCAAATGCATGGTTATGGATGTTGTAGTGGCAGATGTGCCACCTAAGTATGGCATGCTGTTGTCCAGGTCATGGGGAGCCAAGCTGCAAGGTACAATGTAGATGGATGGGTCATATGCCACAATCCCTCTCTTTAGCCAGCTTAGGAGATTGTATAGAGAGGCACAAATTAATTTTATGGTGAGCAGCCCTGAAAAGCCTGAAAATTCACCTCTGTACTCTGTACACATAGATCTGGATTCCTTTATCCTTTGCAATGATGAATCCATAGATGAGCCAAAGCTGGAAGACAGAGATACAAACAACAGGGTGGAGCCCATAGATTCTAACATAATGGCCACTCTAGACATAGAATAAAACGAAGAAGAAACCTTTGGACAGTGCACTAAATCTGAAACTTGGAGTGAACAAGAACAAGACTACAAACATCGGACTAGTCATCTCTCTAAACTCCATACACATCACGAAGAACGAAACACTCCACACCACAATGCAGACCCCATATTACAACATAATAGTGAAACCTACGTTAGGGAGGAAAATGATGATAAACGTGAAAAAGATCCCTTATGGAGAATGAATTTCGATGGGTCTTGCACTAGAAAGAGTGCAGGAGCCGAAGTGTGGTTACATAACACTGAGAGTGACTATGTTGAGAGTCATGCCTTCAGACTGGACTTTAAATGTACAAACAACATTTCAGAGTACGAGGCTCTCATCCTAGGCTTGAATCTATTGAAAAAACTAGGAGCCCAAAAGATAGTTGTACACGGAGACTCTGAGTTAATCATAAAACAAGTGAACGGTGAGTATATGGCTAAACACCCTAGATTGAGAGCGTACAAGAACGATGCTATGGATTTACTGAAAACCTTTGTAGAGTATGAACTTGTGTTTGTTCCTAGGAGTTAGAACATAATTGCGAATGGATTAGCCTGCATAGCTAGTTCGTATCATAAATCACCTAGGGACAAACAAATCATCATTCAAATGAAATACAGACCTGCAGTGCTAGACAACAAGAAATATTGGTAGCTCTTTGAGGGCGACAAGTAGATAGAGGATTTCCTGATCGACAGGAATGAGTTTGAATTATCAGATTCAGACTCTAAATCTGATGAAAGCTGCCTGAGTGAAGAGCCCCCTAATGAAGAAAAATCACCACATAACGTAGAAATAAACATGTTAACTAAACAACTTGGAACTCAAACCGAAGAATATAAGAACGCAGAAAAAGAGGAAATAGAAGTGCTGCAGTCAAAAGATAAGAATATACCCTGAGGACTGGCACCTTTAGAGGACAAAGGAAAGCATGGAAAATTTGACAGTTTGTGGCAGGGTCCTTACATAATCCAATCCACCATTGGTCCAAATGCCTTTTTTCTGTAAGAGCTAGATGGTATAGATCTATTTGGGGGTCTTGTCAATGGTAGGATGCTCAAGCATTACTACAGCTGATTTCCAGTTTACAGTTTCCATTTCCATTGTAAATACCATTGCAGTGTTTTGTTTTCAAGAAAAGAGAAAATGTTTCAAAAAAGAGAGAAAGAGAGGTTCAGACATGCTTAAAACTTGGACCTCTGAAATGAAAAATATTGGCTCTAATATGATCAAAACCTGAGCTAAAGGAAGTAAAGAAGCTAGTTCTAATATGCTCAAAATCTGAACCAGCAAAGAAGAAAGAAGAATCAGCTCTAACAAGCCCAAAACTAGAGATGAAATGAAGAAGAAAGTGACTCTAACAAGCTCAAAACTTGAGTCACAAATAAAAGAAGGATGTTTCAAAGTTTCAAAATTTCAAGCCTTCAAATTTTTGTTTTCAAGTTTCTACAATTTCAGTCCACGTGCAGCTGTCTTTATGCCATGGATCCACAGCAAACTAGACTGTCTAATCCTGGTTTGATTGTTTTTAAATTTTTGTTGTAGAATGTAGAGAAGAAATCTGCTAGACAGTTTAATCCTAGCAGATAATAATTTAGGTAGAGAAGCTATGAGGCCAACTATCTATTCTGGTCTCATGGAGGAATAAGGGTAGAATTAGACTAGTTTGTTTCTACTTTCAATAATAATTAAAAAAATGATGAAGAAGGTTTGCAAATTCAAATGCACCTTGAAGAAAAAATGTTAGGACTGTAGGATGGGTAGGTAGATTGTTTGGGGAATGTTTTATGTTGAATTAATATCCATCATGTTTGTGACAGCTGAATCAAAGAAGAAAATATGGTTCAAAGATCTGGCATCTGGCCTACTTCCCAAAGAATATTTTTGAAGTTCTTAACATCTTCAAGAAGATGCCATCCCCATGTGGAGCCACTGTTAGCCACCTATAAAATTTTTCTCAAGAAAACAGGTGGCTAAATATTTTCTGAGCCTTTAAGAAATACATTTCCTCTGAAAACGTATCATTCTTGAAGCCTCTATGTGCCCTTTGCCTTTGATAAGATCTTTACTGCTGTTTCCATCAAGAAATCCTCACTGTCTGTGAAAAAATTATGCTCAGAAAAGCCTCCATTTGCCCTTTTGTATCCCTAAAAAATTCCCCATTTTAACCCTCTTTTCCCTTCTCAAATTTTCCCCTTTAACCCCCAAAATCCCTTCCTAAGTCTTCTAAACCATCAATTCCCCTTTAAAAACCATGTGAAACCCCTTCATTTGATTTTAAAACCCCTTTTTACCCTGACCGGAACCTCATTTTAGCCTTAAAAAACGATGTTTTTTGGCCAAAAAATCCATTTTTATTATATAACAGGCTAATCCCCTTTCGGCCCAGCCCCTAACCACTTCCCCTCCATGAAACCCAGTGCCAAGACCAGGCGCTAAGCCCTTGGGCACTTATCGCATCAGAAGGTTGTTTGTGGCGCACATTTCTTTGTTATATGGAAAATTTCCAATGCGATGAGTTCTTTGGTCTATCGGCCTCCACTGATGTCTTCGTTGTTGATCTCCTAAAAGATTCAACGGCCAGCGCTAATTGCATCCACCGTCAATTGCAATCAGAAGTTGGAGTGGAGCGCGTTTCCTTTGTTAATGAAAAGTTCCGATGCGAGAGAGCATTTGGTCTATTGGGCTCGAAAGCATTATGAGCCGTCGATCTGTCTCTAAATCAAACGATGGTCGCTCAATCGCACCACTGCAGCACCCAATCCTATTGCATTTGACCCCTGCTGATTGGCGAGTCTCGATTAGATCTGAGCCGTTCATCTGCATGATCCTACAGTCCAGATTTCCCCCTGCTCCGCTCATTTGCCCCACATCTTTCCCCATCGGTTCAAATCCCAACCGTCGATCTTCTGTCGATCTGACGGTCCATATGCAATCGCAACATCGTCCCATCGAAGTTTTGGCCCCTACCTCCTCCGATCCTGATTGAATCTTAGCCGTCCATCTTGCTCGATCTGACAGCCCTCCTTTCTCCCGCTCATTCACGTGATCCTTTCGCCTCCACCTCCTCTTTAAATCTCCACCGTCGATCCCAAGGATCCAACGGCAAGGATTCTCCCCACCCATTAACCATCCCCTCCATTATTTCTCTCCTTCTTTAGATCTCAGCTGTTCATTTCGTAGATCGGACGGCCTGCATTGAAACCACCTTCGGCTTGGCCCCCCATTTCCGACCGCGCATCTCCCTGTATCATGCTCCATCTTCCACCGTTAGATCTCATAGTCCCAAATCTAATGGCCCACATCCATATCGTGTTTTTTCTTCGTCTGAGATTTAACAGTTTAAAATCACGTGATATGGGCGGTTTTATTTTGCAACGTGTCGGGCGGCAGACCATATTGCGTGATTTTGGGAAAATTCCAAAATCGTTCTTTTGCAACGTGAAAACAATGGTTTTCCTTCTAAAAACCACTTCCCCACTTCTGTTCCCGAAGGCCCATATACAGATCTCGACCGCTGATCTATATAGATCAACGGCCCTCATTACATCGCACATTTCATTCATATGTTTCCATCAGACTTCCATAGCATTTGATCGGGTCATCTCAGCCGTTGATCTCCTCCCGAGATCTAACGGTCCATAGTAAATCGCCCTCTGCCCATGCCAGGTCCCACCATTCATGGCCTGTTTTCACTGCATTTTCGTCATCTTCTTTTGTATTTCTCCAAAGGGTAAACTTTAATGTTTTACATTAAAATGTTTATTCATTCTGCCTGACTTTCTCAAGCCATTCCACCAGCAAATTCCTGCCATCAATCATCGTTAGCCCATCTAATCTAACGGCCCACAACCATTCCTTCATCAGGCCTCCATTAGATCAATTTTTCACCGTTCCACTACATTTTTCAATCGTTTTCCACTGCATCCACCACTTCCACCATGTATGCGTTGCCATTCCCACAGTCCTCCATGACATTCACCATCACTCCCGCATGGATTATCTTAACATGTTTTTGTGTTTTGTAGGGTTACATGTGGTGGAAACCGCCATTGCTCATAGTCACTGTCATAGTGACACAGAGCGCAGAGAAGGCCATTTTCCAAGCCAGGGATTGCAGAGTGAATGTCTGGGAAGGTTCTTGAACGAAATATTTCATTAAATACCATGGTTTAACTCTGTAAAACCATCCAGCACCATTAAAAATCCATTTTCACAAACAGAGACAGTCACATGAGTGGCAAAGAGTATCAGTGAAGAATTAAGATGTTTAAAGCATGTTGTTGAAGATTTAGCCTTTTGATGACTTGGATATCGAATAGAAAGTAAACCCTTTGATGACTCCATTGCCCAATGGTCTCGAGTGTTCTCTGAATTATCTCTCCTTTTCCTAAAACCTCTTTGCTCACCTTTGTCTTATAGTGAACCCTTCTTTCCTATTTCCCAACAACCAAACAAAACAAAACAAACCTTGAGCCTCATAACTAGCATAATACCTTGAAACTGAACCTCAAATACATATACCTTTGCCTTCATAGAGAGATCCCTCTCTGGACCCAGGAGGGCTAGATCCTGAGGTCCCACCCAAAGTGATTTTGATGTTGTCTTATCTTTTGGTAGAGCCAAACCTACCAAAACATAGGAACCCCAACACATATCATCAACTGAAACCCTACCCCTCATGCTCCATAAGCTGCTATATTTATTTACAAACTTACTTCCCCCCAGAAGGAACCTAGAGCCTACTTACACTCATTTAATTAAACCTCCACCTAGATCACTTGCATGTACCTTTCGCACATACCTTGGAAACTCCATTAGTTAGAGTGTACTTTCTCCCTTCTAAATATCAGGAATATAGGAATATTAGTATTCTCTCTATTATATTACTTTATTAGTTCTAATAAGCATCTTAGGCGCCCACTCTCCCTCCCTTTAGCATTCACCAAATCCTTCCAAACTGTCTGCCTATAAGGATGAATATCCCAAAGAGTGTTCTTGTTGTTTTTCATTATATCATGATCAGTGGAATGTATTAAAGTATTTATCAACTCTAATAATTCAGTAATCCTGGTCATTTTTTTAACAACTCAACTTCAACAAATGAAAGGTGTTGACAATATCAATTTATGATCTATTCTCTGAAATCAACACTTTCTTCAAAGAAATCAATCTACTCTATGTCAACAGGAAAACAATGAATATTACAACTCCTTATTTGAATTTGAATTTCATAACAAATATGACATATAATATCACATATACAACCATGCTAATGATATTATATACCCTTCACATGATATACGGTCTTCAAAAAATGTATATACCATCACCTATATAAATCAACACTCACTGCATTTAGCATTTCCACCTAGCATAAGACTTATACATCAATACTGATATAAATGGGTCATTGTATATCATATACCATATGGTCTTAAAAAGAGCTCAATGCACATATTTATACCATAAGGTGTTCAACACAACATAACGTTCAATTTAAATCCCAGCAACACTAAAAATAATAGCAAGTGATCAATGAGAAACAAGAAATGCATACCACTCACTGCAATGGCTAATTCAATGTAGAAATGACGACTCTAACCAACATTCAGAACAAAATTCTAACCACGAATGCTTTAACACATTTCTCGGGATGACTTCAAAAAAGAGAATTAATGCACAAGGACTCAAATCAATGTTGCATGTATGAGAATTCACCAACTCACAGAGTTCTAGAGAGAGTATACATGGTCGATTGTCATCACTTGAGTCCAACGAGTAGAACGGGGTCACGATTTTAGTTACTGGAAAGTTATTTTTTCCTTCAAAATTCACCATTGTGGTCCTTCACAAGCTAGGGTCATGAATCACAAGTTGGATTCAATTTACATTCAATATTCAATGCACATAAACTTTCGAGAATGGTGGAGGAGTTTTTGAGTGTTTATTCGAAATTTTGATGAGCTCAAAAATAGCGTTGAGGAGACTGACATGAAATTCATAGTACAATATTCAATGGGAAGGTGAAAATCTCAATGGTATTATGAGAAATCGTAGGTAGCTTGAGCATAGGGAGAATAGTTTTTTTGAGAGACTAGGTCCGCTCCAGTGAAATGTTAAGTGTTAGCGTTCTGACAATATAAAAATCCAGAAAATTAAACTGACATGGGAGTAACACCGGGGAAGGAGGCGAGGTACAGATGGATAACCTGCTTAAAGCCACTCAAAGGTTCGACAGGAAATTCCTTCTCTGAAATCACGATTTATACCACGATTTCGAATATCAAACAATGGGGAAATATGTACCAACATGCGTTATTGAATCATTTTTAGTCTCCATCGCCCCTGTTGATAAAATTAGCATCAGACCTTACTCGATTCCATTGGAAATACTAAACCCCATTTCCATAACCCAGTTGCAGGTTGGCACAATCCATCGTGGTCAGGTGCTTTATGGTACTCTCTACATTTATGCCTTCATGATGACAGGAATAAAAAATACATATGTGCAATATTATACAATTGAAATCGTTATGTCCTTATAAATAATGTGTTTCCATTCAATGATGTTCAAGATGATGCCAAATTTGTCTCAAAAACATGATTCGACTTGATATGAGCTTAAAAAATGTGATACTCTCACATAGGTACATGTTTAATGAAGAAAAACAAAAACATAGTTAAACTCAATCATTATGGTTTGTTTGATGGCTGGTGTGAATCGACCTAGCAGATATACAATGTTGATCACTTTTCACGAAGAAGCAGCTGCTAACATGGTCTAGGAGATACATAGAACATGCATCAAAAACCATTGTGAGGGAAATGGTCACGTGAGATAGGTAATTTCATAATGGCAGAGTGTCCAAAGGAGAGATTCAATAGCATAAGTAGTAACGTTCAATGCATATTAGAAGCATGTTTTCAATTGGGAGTAGAGTCTGGCCGTAACAACGGAGACATGCGCACTAATTTAGACAACCTCGCAAGGAATACTGACAAATAAGTAGGTCAATTAACCCATCAATGAGACACTCAATCCAACTACAATGGAGTGAAATTCCTACCCTCAAATAGGCAGAGCGTAGGAAACTCGGACCCACAGACCTGATGCTCTGATACCATGTGAAGCGCACATATGGAGAATAAATCCAAATAGGATAAAAGTGAATGCCATTTCTATTAACCATAGATGTACATTTATAATGCATTGGTGTGACCATTGTATTCATATTCCAACATCTCTTGGACTCCCTTTGACCATTCAGCTCCCACACCTTAACCCTTGGCGGATTAGGTGTCCAACAATTAAACATGGGATGTTAATGAATTTATAAAAATGGCCCCACATAGGCCACCCTTCTTCTAGAATAAAAAATGTTGACATGGATGAATTACTTTATGCAATCAAAATGGATTCTCCCCAACCAAAGGTCCCAATCAATCGTTTCACTATTTGTAATATAAAATCCATTGGTTTTATTTCTCGACATCCTTTAAATGGTTTTGAGCGGCCTTACTAATTGCAACTTGGTTTATCATTTGATATTTTGGGGATGTAATAAATGAGTTGCAGTTAATCTAATATGAAAAATGAAAAATGATGCTTAGGATAAACTAAGAAAACCAATGAAATAAACATATATCCAAATATATCACTACTTTATAACTTGAGTAAATTGTTACTAATAAAAAAAAATAAAAAAAAATTAAATAACTAGTTGCATAAGAGAGAAGTTTTAAAATGAAAATTTGACTAAAATACTATACTCATTGCTATATACATGCAATTTATGATAGAAAAAATAATATGTTGGAGAAAAATGAGGTCTCTAGGCAAGACCCAGGTTCAGGTTTGAGACCAACAAGGTTTCTGCAGTAGTCTAGGACAACGTCAGCATTTTCACCCTACTCAAGGGAGCAGGGAGTCTCACCCGAGGCATGTCGTAACCTTAGTAAGATTAGAGACTAGATCATTGATGTTGAGGAAAGATTACTAACACAAAAATAACTATGAGTGTGTAGAATCCACGTATATATATCTCAACTCCAAGAAATAGCTATCATTCATCATAACATGTTCAGAGCATTGGATTAAAATATTTACTAGGCATACATTCATCATAATCGATTAAACATCAACCAATTCATGAAATACAACACAACAACAACCCGATCCTATTAAATTGGATCAAAACAGCATAATCATACTCTACAAAGTCTATTACAATGCATCTCAATACAAAAGGCTTCACACAGAGCTCTCCTAAGGCTCTACTTCCTCTCGGCCTCTCACCGAACTACCGTCTAACTAACAAACTGACTGCCTATTTGTTCCTCCCGACTGACACTATCATTCCTTGCCTCTTTTGCGCTCGTTTGCTCCCTTGCGCTTCATTGTCCTCTATTTCTTCTTTATCACTAGGAGTTCTACTGTCTATTCTTGTGTCCCATCTCTACCATTTGTGGTGTTCTCTGCCTATCCCCCACCACCTGTCTTCTAGCTTTCCACAGCCGTGACAACTCCCTGTCTACCTTGATTACGTTCTACCACCTTCCCTTTGGATTTCCGCGACCATGAAAGCTCCCTGTCTACCTTGATTACGTTCCGCCACCTGCCCTTCGACTCTACGTAACTCAAAAATTGTTCTATCCAAAAACAAAGGCCCAAAAAGGCCCCGACTACACGCTATTGGCTCGTCCTGAGTCAATATTTCCCTGTTGTTATGGCTTCTGGTGGTCTGTCGGATTCCAGTGCTGGCATAGTTTCTCTTGTCGCTTCTGTCTCTATCATTTCTTGTTCCAGTTTTCCTTGTTCCAACAAAGGCTCCAACTCGGGAACTTTAATCAATGTTGATGTTCTGAGTTTTGTAAACTCAGCTATCGCTTGCTGCCACACGTTAAGCATAGGCTCTGTTTCAGTGACAACCATGTTAGCCTCAGTTGTATCCGCCACCTGAGTCAGCTTGCTGAACACTTCTTGTATCTTCGGTTCTGCTTCAGCCGCCAATTGTTGTATTGCCTCAGCCTTTTGCTTCACAGGTTGCCTTGGGTCCCTGAGAAGTTTCTTTGTTGACGCTAAGTGTTATTCAATTGCTTGAATTTTAGTTTCAAGCACATCTTCTTGGTCGTACAGTTGTGTTCTGCTGACCAGATATTTGGTTCCTTTGATTTCAAGGATGATCTTTTGACGTGCTCTGAAACTGGTTGTGATTTCATTGTCAGTAAATTTGAGCATTCATGTAGCTGCTCCAACAGGCTGTATACTTCCTTGACCATCATTCCAAGGGTTTCCTTTATGTCATTAATCTGTCTCTACCTCTCCGCTACTTTCTCGACATATACCGTGGAAGGATTTGGCAATGCTGGCTTGGCTGCAAGCTCCTCTTTCAGTTCTTGGTTTTCTCTGCTCAGGCTCATGCATGTCATTTTTACTCGAATGGATCTTTCGACCATTAAACATGCTAAAATATTTTCGGGTGTTTTGTTTTCCTGGGCAATGAATATTGGCCATAGGTCTTTAAAGAACTCTATTACTTGCTCCAGCTGCTTATGTAGGCTATCCTTCTTGCCTTGGAGTTGATTTCGCTAATCAGTAAGCGTAATCACTTCTTGTTGCTACTGCTCAAATCTCTGTTAGAGGTCATTATGGAGACCTTTTGCTTATCATGTTGCCGCGTGGATGAAACTGAACAGTTGAATAGCTCCCCAACTTTGCAAGTTCTCAGTGCTCGACATCTCTTGGGTTGGGTGTCTCTTCTTGAGCGGTTGGCTGTTGGCAATTGATCTTTCAGAATGTCCCTGTGGGGACGTTGACTGACTCTGTTGTGGCAGTTGGAATTCAGGGACGTGAAAGTTGTTTGATGGTATGAACTATTGCAACACTAGATTGGATTTTTGGAATGGTTTTAGCTCTGGTGGGGTGGGCATTGTATCAGAAATGAGGGACTATTCCTAGATTAATAACTCTAAAAATGTTCCCTATCCCACCGTGGTTTGGTCAACCTCAGATACTCAAGATGTACCTGAGTATAATTCTACCTCGATATCAACATTTGTTATGGTCCTTGGTGGTATTGGATCTGAAAAGGTTGCAAAGGTGGACGAAGTGTGGGTGGGGTGGCCCTTGGACATGAATGAAGTGTGCAGTGACGAATGGTGCATATGGAGTGGCGATGAGATTTGGATGTTCAGGATTGATGATGGATCGAATACAGGTAGCGCAGAGGTGGTATGGGTGGCAACCTCTGGCTCTTCCTGAATAAGTATTCATGTCACTATGGGTTGGGGCTGGTCTTTTCTCGTGAGATCAACCACTTGTTCAGGTGTTGTGGTTTGTGCTCTCTTTCCTTTAGGTGCTGGTATTGGAACCTTTGTCGCGTTGGTTGTGCAGATTGGAGTGACAATGGTCAGCGAAGGGGAATTGAATGTGGTGGATGGTAGAGCAGTATGGATGGGGTTGGTTATGGACGGGGATGCATAATTAAATGTAAGGAACTGAAAAAAATTTGGAAACACAATAGATGTGCTTGTAAGATTTTCTATTACCTTATTGAAGCCTTTTACCCATGTGTCGAGCTGGTCTAGTAGTGGTCGTAATTGAAGCCGTGAGTCTAGAAATTTTAATACAAATTATGTATTGCTTGGATTCTCCTGATCTAAAAATTATATGCCACTGTTAAATACAGAATCGCTTCTACAAAAATCTTTGTGGAATTTAAAACATGATCGTCAATTTCAATATCAAGAAGAAAGATCAATCACACATAACACAGATGTTTTTACCAGGAAAGCATAAAGCTAAAAACCCCAATATCATAAATTATGTATATATCATGGATCATGAAACAATATCATACAAAATTCTAATCCAAGAGTTCTCAATACAATACACAATCGTCTCACATTTTCATACAAAAATTGGCAAATGCATGCGCCATTTTACTGCCTCTAGACAACCTGCCTCCACTGAAAAATCCCTAATGGTCAAGAACCTCTTAATGAAATGATTATTTCCTGCCTTGACTGCACAATCCTCATAGGCACATCCAATGTGTTTGTGGTCGCATGTGTGCAACCACTAATGTCACAACTGATAGTCAATCTGTCCCTTTCACCTATATCTCAACTGCGTCTCCACTAGGTCTAACATGCATGTAGTTAACAATAGTAAATCTTCAATTGCATGTGAGAGCACTGATTGTGAATTAGTTTAATAATTAATTCAATGATCTCTCACTAGTGTTTCTTCAGTTACAACTAGCACAACTGATTTTAACTCACTTAACTAAGTTAAACTACTTTACAACTTTCATAACTACACTTCCAACTCTGTTACAACTTCAAATCACTCAATTACAACTAAGTCCACTTGCATGTCCCACCAACCAACCTTTGAACTCAAATTTCCTATAGCTAATTTATTTTCCACTTCAGTTAACTATTTCCAAGTGCTCATTGAGAATAGATTAATATTTAATGTCCAACTATTATTAAGGGATCATAATAGTCGACATGCATCTATAAATAGACATGTGATCTATAAATAGAACTCGCACATACATCTAAAAATAGAACATCATCTATAAATAGAATTTGCTCATGCATTCTAAAAATAGACTTCCACCTAAAAATAGCATGTGTGAGCCCCACCTAGTGTAGGTGCTTAATTTTCATTAGGATAAAGGATGTTCTTTCCGGATTCCAATTTCACTGTTTCTTATTACAAACTTAAACACTCCCTCTCAAAAAGAAAGGAATGTCTTTGCATGCGACATGCAACTCCATGCATGCGCCATGCAACCTCATGCATTCACCTTGAACCCTTTGCATGCAACATTTCCGAAACCGAATAGCCTCTAAACAACTGAATCAGTATAATGCATCTGTCATCAAAGTCTTTTGACTTCTGCTGGTACCAACTGCACATGTCTTTTGGATCCACTACGTTGTTGACCTCTGCATCCATGCACTCTGCACTTGCTGCCAACTCTGATCCGTGCTCCAGTATCTGACACTATCACTTTGATTTCATGTCCTCATGACATCTGACTGCATCAATCCAATTGATCCTACTACTGTTGCTCTGTGGGCTCCTTGTACTCAAGTTCGATTCATGAGATCCACACCATATCAATGAATCCTACCAAGAAATTTCTTCTTGGGATTAATCATGCATGTCGCCCCACCTCACACCTGGTGGTATAGCTGCATGCACTCCCTCTGCCCATCCAGCACAAAATTTCTTTGCATGAGTGGTTTCACCCACTCCATGATCCTCATCTTGTGGCTGCTTCACATCCTGAGGTTCACTCTTACCTGCATGAAAATATAGCTCCCTCTCAAGGGTCAATTACATGGATTTCTCACACTTCCCAATAGTAGGAATATCTATAGTAATCCCATCTACATCAAGTATGTAGAGATTCTTAACTTGAATCCCAACCTTCTTGGCTTTCCCTGTTGCTTTGTGTTGCAGGAAAACTTTTCCTTCACTAAAGGAAACATCATAGCCTCTATCCTCTAACATTACGACTGAGACTAAATTTTTCTTCAAACCTGGTACATGCATTACATATTTTAAATGAAAGAGTTTACTTGACGCCCTCTTAAAGGTAATGGTACCAATTCCAGTCGCATTGTATCATCCATCATCGCCCAACTCAATATGCATTTGGAAATCTTTCTCCTCCAAGTCACTGAAAATTTTCTTACCTCCCATCATCTGAAAGGAAGCACCATTATCCAAGTACCACCCCAATCCCAATGCACTGGACACCATGCATGCGATCAATGAGAATTCAAGCTCAAATTGCGAGGCAAGAGCCTTACCAGCTGCATCTCCATCAGCCATCTTGTTCTTCTTCTTTTGTGGACAATTTGTGGCAATATGTCCATACTCGTGACAATGAAAACACTTCACTTTGGACATGTTTTGCTCCTTGCCATATTCACTAGCATCAGATTTAGAATGGAATTTCTTCCCCTTCCATTTCTTCGCATTGGAAGCCAAAGCACAATCCTCTTCATAATCATGCTTAGATGAAGAGCCATCTCTGGTGTTCCGCCTGAACTCCTCCTGCACTAGATCCGGCCACAGTCGTTCCCAATTCAGCAGTTTTTCCCGTCTGTTGACAAAGTCTTCATAATTGTGCCAACTCTTAGGAAGTCCCAAGAGAGCCAAGCTCACCAAATCATCATAAACAACACTTATTCCTACACTCCCAAGCTCATACCTACATTGGACAAACTTTGTTAAGTATACCAGAATACTGTTGTTCTTTTCCATCTTGATATTCCTGAGTTTATCTTTGAGCGCCAATTTCCTATGGTCGTTGCTGCTTTGGAATAGATATGTCAAAGCCTTCCACATAGCATATGGTGTGCCTTTCCCATGAAGGCTTGATACAATGTGGTCTCGTACTCCTTCCAATAGGATCCTCCTCGCCCTTGCCACTTTCTTTTTCCATGCATCAAGTAATGCAACATTTGTCGAAGTGGGCTTAGGAACATCACTATTGATGAATTCCTTCAAGCCATTATCTTTGAGCATTGCCTCCATCCTGTCCTTCTAGGAAATTTAGTTCAATCTGACCTCGAGTGCATACTCTAGCTGCAAGCTGTTGAAATCCTTTTCGATGTTTACTCAACTGTAGCACCAAGAAAATATTTCTGCAAATTCGAATTGTTTCCACCAACAAACTCAGCTCCTGCTTCAAAATTGCAATCTTATGTGCTTCAATACCATGTAGAAATTTTAATACAAATTATGTATTTCCTAGATTCTCCTGATCTAACAATTATATGCCAATGTTAAATACCTAATTTCTTCTACAAAAATCTTTGCGGAATTTAAAACACGATCTCCAATTGTGATATCAAGAAGAAAGATCAATCACACATAACACAAATGTTTTTACCGGGAAAGCATAAAGGTGAAAACCCCAGTATCATAAATTATGTATATATCATGCATCATGAAACAATCTCATACAAAACTCTAATCCAAAATCTCTCAGTACAATATAAAATCGTCTCACATTTTCATACAAAAATTGGCAAATACATGTGCCAATTTACTGCCTCCAGATAGCCTGCGTCCACTACGCAATCCATGATGGTCAAGAACCTCTGAATGAAATGATTATTTCATGCCTTAACTGCACAATTCTCATAGGCACATCCAATGTGTGTGTGGTCGCATGTGTGCAACCACTAATGTCACAACTGATAGTCAATCTATCCCTTTCACCTATATCTCAAATGGGTCTCCACTAGATCTTACATGCATGTAGTTAACAGTAGTAAATCTTCAATTTCATGTGAGACCACTGATTTTGAATTAATTTAATAATTAATTCACTAATCTCTCACTAGTGTATCTTCAGTTACAACTAGCACAACTATGTTTAACTCACTTAACTGAGTTAAACTACTTTACAACTTTCATAGCTACACTTCAAACTCTGTTACAACTTCGAATCACTTAGTTACAACTAAGTCCACTTGCATGTCCCACCAACCAACCTTTGAACTTGAATTTCCTATAGGTAACTGCTTTTCCACTTCAGTTAACTCTTTCCAAGTGCTCATTGAGAATAGAACAATATTTATTGTCCAACTATTATTAAGGGATAATAATAGTCGACATGCATCTATAAATAGACATGCGATCTATAAATAGAACTCGCACATACATCTAAAAATAGAACATCATCTATAAATAGAATTTTCTCACCATCTATAAATAGACATCGTATATAAATATAATTTTTTCATGCATTCAAAAAATAGACTTCCACCTAAAAATAGCCTGTGTGGGCCCCACCTAGTGTAGGTGCTTAATTTTCACTAGGATCAAGGATGTTTTTTTTGGATGCCAATTTCATTGTTTCTTGTTGCAAAGTTCAACAATGAGATCCTTTTCACTTCTTCTTCTGGTGTCTCCCCCGAGAGTGCTTTTGGTAGCATTGCATCAAATGAGTAAAGTGGGATCCCACTTCTGATCTCCATCACCGCTCCTGGCCACGAACAAACTTCTGTGTGGAAGGCCTCTTCCTCTATTGGAACTTCAATGGCTTTATGTGGAAAGTATTTTTGTCCACACAACTTGGTCGGATATAGGTTCTGTTATGGGTCACCCCAAACCATATTTGTGGGAAGTATCTATCCAATATGCTCCCTGGAACCCTTTTTTGGCTCCCAACCAGGCCGACCATCTATCTGTACTAGACTATAAAAGCTTCCTCATTGACTTCTTTAGTACTTGGGTCCCCTGATACTATCCATGGTGTGAACCTTAGGGCCATTCGTTGGTCGTGAGTTATCCTTGCGAGCTGTCTGATCCCTGGGTGACTCCACTTCCACATTGCGAAGGCCATGATGAGATAACCATCGATGAATCTTGTGGCTCACCTGTAGTTATCCTCGCAAGCCTTAAACAACTCATTTAACAAGAAGGTGCACTAGTTCAACTATGCTCCTTGAATGCAGTGCTCTGCGACTGAGATTGTGTCCAGGGTGTATTCCCCCTTAGTTTAGTGCCTCATTTTTTTCCCAGCTATCAAATAGCACGCAAATTTTACCGCTAGGTTGTTTATGAGGTCGATTTTTTTTCCCTTTCCTCCCCTTCTTGTTTCATACTTTTTGTAATAGTCGCAGCCTCATGTCTTCTTAGCTCTCTTGGACATAGTTTGAAAGGTCGTTGAGACGTCATTTCCTGCCGCTGATAATCCTATCAGTCTGTGTATGTCTTCTGCATGAATTGGGATCTCTCTCCCAAGACATAGTGATCCATTTTGAATTCTGCTCATCAAGAACTTAGTGCATTGCATTGCTGCTCCCGTCGTCCCAAATACCGGAAGGCTCCTGAGGTGCGGGATAGTTGACCTCTGAATGCCTCTGAAGTCTAAGTTCATCTTCGCTGCTTCACCTCCTCCCTCTGTTGCATAATTTTTGATGTACACTTGCTTTTTCATGGCTGGGAACTGGTATGAGTCTGTGAATTTTGTATCTATCAACAAGGAATTATCGTATTTTCCTATCAATGACTCCATCCTTTGAATTCTTCCATCGAGCTCAGGCTCAACGACTGAGGTGGCTATCTTTGTCATTTTCTTCCTTCTGTTGTATACTTGAATTGCTGTCGTTGTTCTACTGTTGTGAACTTCTGCTATTGGTCTGCTACTTCAAACTTTTGTTGTTGATCGACTGCTTTGAACTTCTGCTACTATTGAAATTGGTCTTGTCATTGTAGCTGTTTATTTTTCTGATAACTCAAAATTTTATGGCATTCTGGTGCTTTCCTCCTTCATGTGGGTTAAGTAATGTTACTGGCACGAATAATGTTGATGCGACCCCATAACTAATTAATTCTTGTTGTCTTTCTCGCGACTATAATCATGTGATTAGTTACCGGGATGAGGTGTACTCTGACAGTGCTGATGCTGGCTTCAAGATTCAGGTAGACATGATGGGCAATAATTATGGCTTAATATGGAAACTTTATTATGGTATGGGTTTTACTAATTACGACAGTTATTTTTCCAATTCGGGTGATCCTACGAACTGACAACGGTATGATGGGTCATTATGAGTGAATTATATTTGAAACGCTTAGGATATGTGACACTGTAGACTCTCCCCCCTACCACAATTGGTTGCGATGTGGTCTCCACATAGCAACAGGGATGATTGTTGTTTTTGCACAACTGTGCGGGCTCTTTTTGAGGATTCCTACTCTAATGGGCCGACAAGATGAAAATATAACTATTCTATGGCTCGGTTGCAAGACATTTATTGACTCTATCTACACTACTCTACTTTACTCTACTGACTAATCTTGGTTGCGAGAGTTTACAAAAAAAAAAATTGTGGTGCTTACTCATGATAGGGTTTCAGGCGTGTGTCATTCACCCATCCTTGAAGTACTTCTTCGTCGAGTTGCGCGAGCCTGACTGTGCCTGAGTCTCTTATCTCTATGACATAATATGTTCCCATCCAGTGCATTCTAAGTTTCCCTGGGAACTTCTAGAATTTTCTGTCATAGAGCATCACTTTTTTGCCAATAGTGAATGTTTTGTGCTTGATGTGACGGTCATGCTAGGATTTTTGTCTCTCTTTCTATACTGATTGATGGAAATCTATGAGAAATATAACTTCTTCAAGCTCCTGCAGTTCATGGAGGCGTGCAATGATGGAGTCTTCCTCATTCATGTGTGATGTTGAAGAAATTAAGAGGCCTGGTATGATAAACTTGGTTGGTATTACGCCTCTTTCCTGTATACCAACTTGAATGGAGTCTAATTGTGCAATATCTTTATGGTTGTCTTGTATGCCCACAACATGGTTGGTATCCTTTCATCCAAGCCATCACGGTTAGTGTTTCATATCTTTGTTAGTCCTTTCTCCAAGATTTTGTTGAACGCATCGATGGTTCCATTCGCCTAAGGGTGGTACAGGCTGCTTTTGTGGTGTTGTATCATAAATTTGTCCAATAGTGACTTAACTATAGCATTAATGAAATGTGTGCCTTGATCACTTGATAGGCTCTTAGGACAACTAAATCTTCTAATGATGTTCTCGAAAATAAATTTAGCTGTTGTGTCTGATGTACAGTCCCTTACTGGTGCCGCCTCTTCCCATCTTGTGAGATAGTTAGTTGTGATGATTATATATCTTGCCTATGAGTGTCACGCCATTGGTGCAATTGGTCCTATGAAGTTGACAACCCATTTCTCAAATGCCTACATAGCCCTCACATGTTGCAGTGGTAACTCATCACGGTGTGACGATCATCCTATTCTTTGGTAGACAAAACATTTTTCCACATATTCCATATTATCTTTGTGCACTGTGGGCCACCATAACCGTGCATGTAGTATTTTTCTTGTAGTGGGTTTTGCACCGACATGGCCTCCCGCAACTCCGCAGTGACACTCCCAAAATATGTCTTATCTTTCATGATCTAGGACACATCTTCGTAAGATATGATCCAATCCAATTTTATATAACTGCCCTGCTATGAGTTTATATTCGGTTGCTTTTACTACCAGATGTCTTTTTTGGGTTGTCGTGTATTCTGCTGGGCATTGCCCTGTGGCCATGTATGTCGCTATCTGTTCTAGATAATCTGGGATGGCTTCTACTCTGAAGAGATCAGCATCTGGCAGTTGGTCATCAAGGGATCCCCTATTTTCCTCGTTCTTCAATCTTGATAAGTGGTTAGGACCAATATTTAGCCTTCCTGGTTTTACTATTACTTCAAAAGTGAACTCCTAGAATAGTAGGAACCATCAACAGATTCTGCCTTCAAGTACAGGTTTTTTTACCAGATATTTTAATGTTGAGTGATCTGTAAAGAACTTGAATGTACCTCCCAGTAAGTAGTGACGAAATTCTTGTATAGATTATACCATAGCAAGAGCCTCTCTTTCTATTGTTGTGTAATTCCTTTCACCCGTTGACAACTTCCTGCTTGTGAAGTACAATGGATGATCTATGTATGTTTCTCCTGGCTGAGCTATGACTGCTCCCAAAGCAATACTTTAGGCGTCAATGTGGACATGAAATTATTTATCCCAATTAGGATGGACCAAAATGGGCGCACTTTCTAGTTTATCTTTCAATGTGTTCAATGCCTTTATGCATTCATCGTTCTATATGAATTGTTCTGACTTCCGCAACAATTTTTCTAATGATACTGTGATTTTTGCATAGTTGCAGATGAACCTCCTGTAGTATCCTGTGTGTCCCAGTAGTGACCTCAAATGTTTTACAATTTCCGATGCTTCTATATTCACAATGACTACCACCTTTTCTAGATCCACACATACACCTTTCTTACAAACCACATGTCCCAAAAGTGTTCCAAAAGGTATTGCAAAGATGCACTTTTTGAGATTGAGAGAAATTTGAAGTTGCCTGCACCTGTCAAACATTATTCTGAGCAGGGTTGTATGGTTCTTCAGTAGACTGTACATCATCCAATAATCCATGTATACCTTTAAGAACTTATGGATGTAGTCTTTGAATGCTGCTATTACTACCTGTGAAAACACAGCTGGTGCATTCTTTAGTCCAAAAGGAATGACATGATAGGAAAATTATCCCCATTCTGTTGTGAAAGTAGTCTTCCTTTTCTATTCTCACCTAATGATATCCTGAGAAGCCATCCGTGAAGGAGTATGCTTCAATTCTCGCTACATTATCAAGAACTTCATCGCTAAATGGAGTTGGAAAGGGATCATGAATGCATGCGTTATTCAGACTTCTATAGTCCACACATACTCTATTTTCTTATTTCTCCTTTTTACTTTGTATCACAATTGGGCTGACCCATTCTGCTTCCTCAACTGGAAAAATTAAGCCTGCCTTCAGTATTTTGTCTATCTCTGCTTTGAATTTTTATTTTACTCTCGGATTTAGGCAGTAAGGTCTATGTTTTACCGACCTCACATCTGGTTTTAGGACTATGCGAATCTCCCCCATATCTCCTTTGATCCCTTTGAGCTCTGCCACTGAAGATGTGAATAAGTCTTCGTACTCTTATAGCAGTTCATGTAGAAATTATATAACATATGGATGTATATATCCAGATTCTCTTGATCTAACAATATTCATCTTCTTACTAAATATAGAATCCTTCCACTGTTAATATTTTGCGGAAATTTAAACTCAATTGCAAACACATGAAGCAATAAAAACAATCGCACATAACACAGTTGTTTAACGGGAAATCCTGAAGCTAAAAATCCCAACTATCATATATTATGTATCATGGAGATCATGTAACAATCTAATACAAAATTTAGTATATCAAGCTCTCAATACAATACAATCGTCACACTTTAACATGAAGAAATCTGAAAATCCATGCACTGATTTCTTTCCACCTGATAGCCTTCCTCCACTACGCAATCCCTACTTAAGAAGACCATTGAATGAATTCGAATTTACCTTGCCTTGACTATGCAATCCTCATTGGAAACTCCAATGTGTGTGATGCAATCAATGCATCACTATAGTCACAACAGATATTCCATCTCACCCTTTCACCTACCTCTCCACTGGGTCTCCACTGGAACTGACATGCACTGTAGTTAACTATTGTATTTGTTCAGTTGATTAATGAGTTATTATTTGTGAATTAATTAACTAATTAATTTACTCCACTCTCACTAGTATATCATTCAGTTAGACTAGATACAACTATCTCAACTGAGTTTAACTCCAATAACTGAGTTAAACTGAATAACAACTCCATGAACTACTCTTCCAACTCTGTCATAACTTTGCCACTTCAGTTCTAACTGAGTCCTCCATGCATGAACCACCAGTAAACCTTAGGAATTGTGTAATTCCTTCAGCCCACTAATTTTCCAAATCTATATACTGAAATAAAGTGCTCCAAGAGAAT
This sequence comes from Pinus albicaulis, assembly GCA_034641835.2. Classification (NCBI taxonomy): domain Eukaryota; kingdom Viridiplantae; phylum Streptophyta; class Pinopsida; order Pinales; family Pinaceae; genus Pinus; species Pinus albicaulis. The sequence goes on from CM076569.1 coordinate 591,161,984, forward strand.
AAGTTGATATTTAGAGTCTAATTATTATTAAGGGGTAATAATAATCGACACATCTATTTTTAAATCAACGATCTATAAATAGACTTCACCCAATCTTCTAAAAATAGAATTTCATCTATTTTTCCAACTTGACCAACCATCCACAAATAGCATCCTGCAACTTCTGAAATATGATCACCATGTCTAAAAATAAACATAGTCTAAAAATAGACTTACACCTAAAAATAGCCTGCATGCCCACTTAGTGAAGGTGACTGATTTTCACTAAGCTTCATCATCTTGTTGAATCTCAACACTCCCTATCAACAAGATAGGGATTATCCTTCACCCCAATCCTACCTCTATGGTATTTGAATTCGCTCCTACTGAGCACTTTCGTTAGAATATTTGCATCCTGATCTTCCGTAGGAATGTACTGAAGCAACATGATCTTCTACTGCACACAATCTTTGATATGATGACACCGGATATCAATATGTTTAGATCTATCATGAAACAAAGGATTAATCGATAGTTTAATGCAACTCTGATTATCACAATCTATCACTGTTGGATCTAAATGTGAACCGAACAAACCAACCAGGATCTTCCTCATCAAGATAGCCTCACATGTATCTTGACTTGCTGCCATGTATTCTGCTTCCGCTGAACTAAGTGCCACAGATATTTGTTTCCTGTTGTACCAAGAAACTGTTGTAGATATGATATTGAAAACCCCTCCTGATGTGCTCTTTATGTCCGTTGGGTTGTCTGCCCAATCTGCATCTGTGAAGCCATGAAACTTCACCTCATCTGTTTGTCTGTACCATAAGCCATACTTAGATGTGCCCCTGAGATACCTCAGGACATGCTTGCCTGCCTTCCAAAAGAGCTTGGTAGGCTTAACCATCACTTGTGAAAGTTGGTTCACCGCATAGCATATTTCCGGTCTTGTATTAACTAAATACATGAGCGAACCCACCAAATGTCGATAAACAGTGGCATCTACTACCTCTGCCGATGTAGCATCCTCTTTCCTCCAATTTCCTGGAAGATGAGTGTCGATAGGCTTGCAGCCTTGCATGTGAAACTTCTCCAGTATCTCCCGGTCATACTTTCCTTGAGACCAAAACATTTCACCTTCCCACTACCATATTTCCAATCCAAGGAAATAATGAAGGAGGCCCAAATCCTTCATCTTGAACTCCTTTGCAAGATCTTCCTTGCATGAGTGTATCAACTGTTCATCACCTGTTAGTATTAAATCATCAACATAAAGAACAGTGATTAAAAGCTTACCCTCCACCAAAATTTGGTACAAGTTTGCATCCGCCTCATCTTGGTGAAACCAAGTCCAGTGAAATAGTTGTCGATACATGTGTACCAAGCACGAGGTGCTTGTTTCAGCCCATACAACCCTCTTTTGAGCTTGCACACATGCGACTCGCTGCTGAAGATTTTGAATCCTTCACGCTGATCAATGTACACTTCTTCCTCAATGATCCTATTAAGGAACACAGTCTTCACATCCATCTGATGAATATGCCAACCCATCTTCGCTGAGAGAGCAAGGATGGTCCTTATGGAAGAATATCGTGTGACAGGTGCAAAGGTTTCTTCATAATAAATCCCCTTGATCTGTAAGAAGCCCCAGGCAACAAATCTTGCCTTATACTTCTCAACACTCCCATCAACGTCTTGCTTTACCTTGTAGATCCATCTTGATCCTACAACTAATTTACCCATCGGCCTTGGAACAACCTCCCAAGCATTGTTTCTGACAATGGATTCATACTCCTCCACCATGGCATCTACCCATGTGGGCTCCTGCACTGCTTCTTTAAAATAAGATGGCTCTGTCATGATACACTTTCTCATAACAGCCATGTATCCAGTAAAACGGTCAGGTGATTGTCTCTATCTGCGCTGTGATGTAGGGACTCCTACATTTTGTGCCACATCAAGCTTTAGTCTCTCAGCTTCTGTGGTACGCTTTCTGCTAATTCTGATGTTTGGTTCTGCATGAGTGGACTCCTCCACTCCATGAATCTCCTCTTGTGGCTGATCCACATCTGGAGGCTCATCTATTCGAACTGGCAGTTCCTCCTCCGCATGAAAGTTTATCTCCCTCTCAGGCATAGCTCGTGCAGTACCCACGATCGTTCTGTTCTTCCTCTCCGCAACCCCATTCTGTTGTGGGTTATGAGGCGCTATGAGTTCTCTTCAAATTCCTTCTTTTCTACAAAATTCTTTGAATTCTCCCGAGATATATTCACCACCATTATCGCTTCGTAGAGCCTTCACGTGCTTACCTGACTCCTTGTCCACCAATGCTTTAAACTCACATAACTTTGAGAATGTTTCGCTCTTCTTATGCATGAAGAATATCCAGGATCTACGAGAATAGTCATCAAAAAATATAACATAATACCTGTGTTTTGTTGTTGAAGCAACTGAGAAAGGTCCACACACGTCTATGTGAATTCTCTCCAGGATCACCGAAGCACGGTTCTCCTTCTCATGAAAGGTGGTCTTCACAAACTTACCCATAGTACATCCCTTGCATTGATCTGACTGCGCAAGAGTACCCTTCGGAAGTCCAATAGAAATCTGTTGCAAAATCTTCAAAGCACCATGGTGAATATGGCCCAATCTCCTGTGCCATAATTCACCCTCATCCCGGCTCACCACTTCTTAAGCTTTTCCCATCATTGCAGCACAACCATCTACCTCCATCTTGTATAGATTCTTAACTTGAATCCCTATCTTATTGGTTTGACCCGTTGTTTTATGTCGAAGGAAGGCTTTTCCCTCACCAAAAACAACGTCATAACCTTTGTCTTCCATCATTGCGACCGAGACCAAGTTCTCATTCAAACCTGGAACATGCATAACATATTTCAACAGAAATGGATTACCTGACTCCCTCTCAAAGGTAATGGTCCCAATTTTGGTCGAACTGTATCGACCATCGTCACCCATCTCTATATGCATTTGGAGGTCTTTCTCCTCTTGATCACTAAACAACTCATTGTCTCCCGTCATATGGAAAGACACACCACTATAAAGATACCACATCGATCCCATTGTGCTTGAAACGAAGCATGCGATCAAGGAGAAATCAAGTTCAAATTGTGAGGCTAAGGCCTCACCCACTGCAACTCCAACAACCTTCTTGTTCTTCTTCTTCTATGGGCAGTTAGTGGTGAAATGCCCATGTTCATGACAGTGAAAACACTTCACCTTGGACAAATCTTGCTTCTTTCCTTTAGCCTCGGATTTTGGAGGGAATTTCTTCCCCTTCCCTTTCCTTGATTTGGAAACCAAAGCGCAATTCTCTTCATCTTCATTCTTCGATGAAGAGCCATCCCTGGTACTTCGCCTTATCTCCTCTTGCACAAGATCGGACCAAAGTCGCTCCCAACCTGGTAGTTTCTCCTGTCCATTGACAGAGTCTTCATAGATATGCCAAATCTTCGGAAGCCCAAGGAGAGCCAAGCTCACCAAGTCACCATCATCAATATTAATCCCCACACTTCCTAGTTCATCCCTATAGTGGACAAACTTCGTGAGATATTTTGGAATATTGTCGCCCTTCTCCATTTTTATTTTTCTAAGCTCATCTTTCAGCGCCAACTTCCTCTGGTCACTGCTACTTTGGAACAAATATGTCAAAGCCTTCCACATTGCAAAAGGAGTGGCTTTCCCATGAAGTTTGGACACAATATCGTCCTTCACACCTTCCAACAGAATTATTCTTGTCTTTGCTACCTTATTTTTCCATGCGTCAAGTAATGCAGCATCGCTAGAACCAAGCTTAGGAACATCGCTATCGATGAACTCCTTCAGTCCATTATCTTCCAGCACCACCTCCATCCTATCCTTCCAGTCTATGTAATTCGAGTTGCCCTCAAGGGCATACTCCAATTGCAACCCATTGAAATACATTTCAATATATACTCAACTGTCGCACCAAGAATTTTCTGCAGCAAATTCGAATTGTCCACCAGCACAAACTCAACAATTCTTCACAATTGCAATCTTCAAGAATTAACACTACTCTAATACCATGTAGAAATTATATAACATATGCATGTATATATCCAAATTCTTCCAATATAACAATATTTATCTTCTTGCTAAATACAGAATCCTTCCACTGTTAATCTTTTGCGGAAATTTAAACTCAAATGCAAACACATGAAGCAATAAAAACAATTGCACATAACACAGTTGTTTAATAGGAAATCCTGAAGCTAAAAACCCCAACTATCATATATTATGTATCATGGAGATCATGTAACAATCTCATACAAAGCTTAGTATATCAAGCTCTCGCTACAATACAATCGTCACACACTAACATGAAGAAATCTGCAAATCCATGCATTGATTTCTTGCCACCTGATAGCCTGCCTCCACTGCGCAATCCCTACTTAAGAAGACCATTGAATGAATTCGAATTGGCCTTGACTTGACTGCGCAATCCTCATTGGCAACTCCAATGTGTGTGTGATGCAATCAATGCATCACTATAGTCACAACAGATATTCCATCTCACCCTTTCACCTACCTCTCCACTGGGTCTCCACTAGAATTGGCATGCACTGTAGTTAAATGTTGTATTTGTTCAGTTGATTAGTGAGTTATTATTTGTGAATTAATTAAATAATTAATTTACTCCACTCTCACTAGTGTATCATTCAGTTAGACTAGATACAACTAGCTCAACCAAGTTTAACTCCAATAACTGAGTTGAACTGAATAACAACTCCATGAACTACTCTTCCAACTCTGTCATAACTTTTCCACTTCAGTTCTAACTGAGTCCTCCATGCATGAACCACCAGTAAACCCTAGGAATTGCAATTCATTATTACCATTGATTTTCCAAATCTATATCTTGAAATAAAGTTCCCCGAGAATAAGTTGATATTTAGAGTACGATTATTATTAAGATTAAAGGGGTAATAATAATCGACACATCTATTTTTAGATCGACGATCTATAAATATACTTCGCCCAATCTTCTAAAAATAGAATTTCATCTATTTTTCCAACTTGACCAACCATCCACAAATAGCATCCTGCAACTTCTAAAATATGATCACCATGTCTAAAAATAGACAGTGTCTAAAAATAGACTGCTTGCCCACTTAGTGAAGGTGACTAATTTTTACATAGTAATTTGTCACCGTCCCTACCATTCCCCGTCTCGCACAATGGAGGACCCATTTTGTGACCTGTGAACATTGTCATGCCTTGAAAACATCATCAATGCATTCCTCTGAGCATGAGCCTCATTTGCTCTTGAGACATCTCCTTGCAAAAATCATGAAAAACATCCCTTTTGGCATTGGTGATCCAGAGTCGGTTCGGTACTCGCCAATGGGGAAATCTGCAAAGAATTCGCTTCAGCGGCGCTACGCTCATAGGGCGGTAGTCGCCTTCACCAATTTAAGGAGTGTTTTTTAAATAAAGATGGCGGAAGTTGAGTTTCAACAAACTCAGAAACCATTGCCTATCTTGAGTTGGGAGTTTTGGCTGCGGGAGTTCTATGGAAGGGAAGTGGTTTTGCCACCTCCCATGGAACCTTCCTTGTTGATAGGGCCAATCCCATAATAATAGGGATCCCAACTCCCTCCTTCCCCATCTATAAAAGCCTGCTCAAATCCATGGCAAGCGAGTCTTGAAGTGCCTAAGCTCTGAATCTCCATATTCCCAAGAGCCTTTGTGTTGTAAAGAATCCTCTCTTTCCCTTAAGGCTGACTCAAGTAAGGAGACCATTGTCACGAGACTCCGGAGAGGTTTTTCCCTTTCCTTGGCGAACTTTGCGAGACGTGGACGACTGGAGACCCGTCCGAAGGAGACCGCGACGTCAGAACTTGGTTGTAATCTCTCTTCGCTGGTTATTTAATAGATGATTATGATTATGGTTCCACTCTGTTTTCCATCATGTTAATGTGAGTAACGTCCTTTCTGACTGATGTTTAGTTACGTATGCTGGTTTCTATGCTTGTATCTGTTCGTTTCTTCCATGTGCAGGTGTTCATCCGTGGAGATCGTGGAGGGATTGTGATCTGCCAAGGCTGAGGAACGGGGATGCTTCTTCTTCAGATCCTAGCGTTGGAATCCAGGTAGGCTTCTATCTCCAGCCTTTTCATTCGTAACTAGGAACTTGTGTCATAACATTGTTTGATTGTTGCTAGACCCCTGCTGGGCTAGTAGGGATCGCCTCTGTCCGCAGAGGGGATTTACCTCCTCAACAATTTGGCGACTCCGCTGGGGATCCAGCTTGTTGTTTGATTTGTAAACTATAGACGGAGCCTGAAGTACAGCCAGATAGCCTTTGAAACACTTTTGCCCTGCATTAGCGGAGTAGATCAACGCTACTTCAGTCAATCTCCGGTTTGGTTTACGGACTGAACAACTTGGAGTCTTTTTCTTGCCTTGCCATTTGTCTCTTGCTTTTCCTTGCTTGATGAACCTTCTGGGTTGGGTTCTTTGTTTGTTTTTGCTTCTTGGATTGCTTAGTTTCCATTGATCTGCTTCTGGAGTAGTTTTTTTTTATTTTAGTTGAGAAACTCGACTGGCGCGGTTTTTAACCTGACAGTCGCGCCAATTGGCGCACGTTGTCTTTGTCCAGCCCGCACCAATTGACTTCTGGCGCCAGTTTCATTCTTACAGTCGCGCCACCCCTGTAAGATTTTTGAGTTTCCTCATTTTTGAGCTCTCTGGATTTGATCAGTGTTTTTCTTCTTGATTTTCTGACTGCCTGAGTGTGTTGGAGTCCTGTTTGGCTAGGAATTCACCTCTGTTCTTTGGTTGTTTGCTTTTATCTACCGATTTCACGTTTTAAGCCCTAGGGCATCTAGTGGCTTAGTGTATCGAGCCCTCCTTGGAAGTTTTGGTGTTTTGATTGTCCTATCAACTGTCTGATTGATCCTCCACACCCTCTAAGTAGTTTTTTATTGTTTTGTTGCGATTTTTGGGTGATTGTTTATTCCTTCATTCGAAATTCGTTTGGTCTTGCCTTGGACCTAGATCACACGGTCCATTGGAAGCTTTCGAGTCTTTTCTTTGCTTTGAGAGACTTTGGTCGATTTGGGGATCTGATTGCTTGTATTGTTGAGTGAAATTTGTTTGTTTCGCTCTCTTGAAAATCGTTTCTCAAGTTGTTCTGTTTGTTTTCAAGATTGTTTAGTGCATATTGGCTCTTAAACATTGAAAATCAAAAAAAAAAAAAATCTCTTTTGCTTTTGTTAATTAGTGCAAATTGTGATCTTTTCCATATCGCTAGTGATTAGTGTTTTGAATGAAAAGTTTTCAATTGCATTAGTTGCACTAGAGATCTCATTGTTTGTCTTCCGTTCATTTCGTTTGTGTAAAAGCTCTCAACTCTTCTCTAACTAGTTTTCATCGAACGAAATGTTGCACTGTGGCATATAGCTTTGCATTTAGAAGTATTTCGAGACACTACATACGATAGGGCCTGAAAATTGAAACTTAATTGAAGATCAACTGTAAAATTTATTCAATTAACCTAAGGCAGCATTGGAACTTAACGAAACATATTTAGAAGGTCTAGGCTAGAGACGTGTTCCGGTGTCGTTAAACCTAGCAGCTGTCGTTCGCCTGTTGGCTTTAGACAGCGCTAGTACGGACTTGTGCTCCCCGTACCGTCGCGTATATAAAGGGAGACCCCTATAGGTTTTCAATCCTTTATCCACAAGAAGCCGAGTCTGCCGCCCTATACCCGTGATACACCGAACACAGCATTCGGGGAGACTACCTGCACGTACGGAAAGTCCTTGGTCGATTTCTGTTTCATTTTTCAAACCAAGGTGTATATTGCGGTTCACGGATATTTGGTACACCCTTTGTGCCTAGTTTTTCCTGAGCAGTCATTTGGTCTTTTCTGACTCCCTAAACTTGAAAAGACCGTCAAGCGCTTGTCCTTTCACGCTTGTATCAACTCTGAAAGAGATAGAGTCATCTTTTTATCGTTTCTCGACTCTTAAAACATGAAACAATAGAATTCGTTTATTTTCCAATGTGGTAAAATTAATCTCCCACGATTACACACCCGTTTAGACGTTGCTTGTGACTGTTTGATCGTGTGTCTTAACTCGTTTTCAGCCCGTGTGTGTGTTTGCTCTTTTCTTCTAGTCTTTTGCCACGGTGGCGGAACCTTCGGTTTCGTCTACTGGTAGTCCTTACACGGACGATTCTTCAGAGGCTTCTCAGCCTTCTGTTGAACCACAGCAGCCTATTGTTTCCGAGTTCCCTGACGGGGGACCGGTCCTCGCCGAGCAAACCTTTGGAGAACCAGTTGAGTTCAACTGGCCCTTTTCGGACCCTGTGTCTGAATTGAGATTAGGAGCTGATTTCCTTTCTCTTACATCGGGTTCACCGTTTGTTGCTGTTGTTTTTCCTCCTAGTCCTCGCCGTCTTTTGCGTGATTTAATGGCAGGATCAACCATGAGTGATTCTGGTGAGGAAATTCCGGTGTCTGATGACTATCAGCGCATCCCTCGTAGATTGTTTGAGGGAGACGACTTTGAGCTGGCTACCATGTCGTTAGCCAGTCCTTCTTTGCCACAGCGATACAGATCTCTGGGTCAGATCATTTCAGTTGCAGCCTCTACGGGGATATCATCTCCCGCTTCGAGACCAGCTGTCACTACACCCGGGGTGTCCCCTTCGATGCCCGTCACTTCTGTTCCCGTTCGGCCCACTGTTTGTGTGGCTGCCTCTTCTTCTGTTGTCTCAGCATCTGCTACTAGGGTTGGGCCAACTCCTGAAGACGTTTACCTAGCTACTGCTATACCGGAGAATATCTCTCAGGAGGAGTATCGGTTGTTTTTGCAACAACCGAACGCCGGAGCTGGACAAGTCCCCCAAGATCCTTACTGATCCTTCTTTTCGCACTATGCACAGGATGGCACTCCCGTGTATGCGTTCCCAGGTCAGTTTGACGAGCACGGGGAGGTTTTGCGCCTTCCTGCTCCTGAGGCTTATCTGTATGCTCAAGGTTTACCATACAACCAGGCTTACAACCCGCAGGGACAACCCTTCCAGGGCCAACCTGCGGGCCAACCTGGCTATTTGTATGACCCACAGGGACAACCCATCCAAGGCTACCCTGCGGGCCAGCAAGGGCCATTGTACAATCCGCAAGGACCATATTATAGCCCTGCTGGTCAACCTGCTCAGCCTCAGCCGGGGTGTCAACTAGGACCGGTCTATGGTCCTGGGGGGAAAATCCAGCCTTCTTTACCAATGCAACTGTAGTATCCTATTGTTTCTAACGTTGCATATCAGCCAGGACCACCCTATGGATTTGCGCCGAATCAGCGGTTCCGGCAAGCCACTGGTCTGTTCCACCACCGCGGGCCAATCGGCTCATCCAGTACAACACCGTGTCCCGCCTCCCAGAACGGCCGGCCCATCCAGGTACAACACAGGGCTCACCCAACCGAGGAGTCAACACCTTGACCGCCCACTTCGTTCTCCAGGAGCCAGCACCAGTCATTCGGGCGGCCCCTCACTCAGTCAACACCATTCATTCGGGCGACCCTCTCATTCGTTCACTCTGCTCCAACGACTTGTTCATTCAATGCCGTAGCCAAATCCAACGGACTGCCCTAAATCACCAGGCTCGTAGGAGTTCCCTTATCGTGACCTACTCATCCTCGGAAGTGGTTATTATCTCTGAGTGTTCTCAACGAGGCTATAACCACCACCAGAGCTCTCAATATTCATCCTCATCCATCGGTTCTACCTAAAAGCTCCAACGGCCAAAATCCATGGCCCCTTATACGAGAAGGCGCTAATCAGGGCCCGAACCCTGGTTATCAAGCCCCGCACTATGGTTACCAGAATCCAAATCAGTCTGGTTATACGAACTATGCCCCCTACGGTCAAAATCCTTCGGGACAAAACCCATGGGGGCAGGGATATTCACAACCATCGTGGAGCATGGGTACCGGACCTCATCCTGGGACTGGCATGGCAGTTAACCCTCCATTGCCATTCCTGGCTACCTTGGAACTGCCGGACGTTTCAAAGTTGACCAATGATCCGATTTCACATAATCCATATTGGCCTCCGGTTCCCACCAAGATACTAGGTGATTGTCCCAAGTTTGAGGGCAAAGCTGGCGAAGACCCCCAGGCGCATGTGATGACGTATCACCTCTGGTGTTCGTCTAACTCTTGGGTCGACGATTCGATTCGTTTGCGTCTTTTCCAGCGTACGTTAACAGGAGCTGCTGCTAAGTGGTACATAGAACTATCCCGTGGTATTTTTCAAGATTTCAACTCGTTAGCCATGGCTTTCCTCACGCATTTCCAGTTACCGGTCCGGTATGAGGCCGGGACGCACCTCCTGACTTCTCAGAAGCAGGACACGGCCACTCACATCTCGGATCACATCCATGAGTGGCGGCGCCGTCGTCGACTGATCAAGTTTCACATACCTAATCAGATTTTGACTCACTGGTTCACCACCTCCTTTGTGAATAAAATCGCTCAGGATATCGCGATGGGAGCGTGTGTGACGAAGGAACAAGCTATCGCGCGTGCCCAGTACCTGGATCTTGTCTATTCGCAGTCTGGCACGCTTTATGACATCTTGACTGATGCTCCACGGCCCCGAACCACTAAGGCTCCTGCTACCCTACGGTGGATGGTGTCATTGGTTGGTTTCTCAAGTCGAAGAATCATCTTCGAATGGAGACGAAGGCTAATTCTTCCAACAATACCTCTGCTAATCCGTCTCCTGTCCAGATTCACAGTGAAAGCCCAGCGAAGGTGAATGCCGTGGGCCAATCCTGTAGGACAAATCCTCGAGGAAGAGAAGGGCAAAGGCAAATCAAAATATGATGCCCCGAAACCAAAATCTAAATCTCGAACTGAGGATGGCTCTCAGCGTAAGCCGAAATTCCCTTGCCTCATCTGTGAAGGTGACCATTACACTAAGGATTGTCCACGACGGTCCGAGGTTAGTCAACTTCTTAAAGGCTCTAAAGGGACTCCGGTTGTTTTAAAAGAGCCATTTCCATCTCAGCAGACCCAGATGGTCGAACAGGCGTCACCATCTGCACCGTTTGGGTCTCAGGTTTTCATGATGAAGACTAATGCACCTATCACTATCGCTACGCGATCGAAGGATTACAATGAACCGCGGCAGGCACCCGGGAAGGCAGTTGCGGATGGACCGCCTCCCCCACCTGCCTCCGGTCCATTGGAAATCGAGAAGCCGACTCCCGAACCCGTTGTGAAACCACCTCCCAAGGGTGTTCTTCGAAGATCCTCTTACAATCCAAATGCTCGTGCCGCTCAACATTACAGTATCGTTGAGGATATGGCACAGGCGCCATGTGCCATGTCTGCACTTGAGGTTCTTCAAAGTTGTCCTTCACAACGGAAGGCTTTGCTGTCTGCCATCGGTGGTATCGATCCCGCCGACTCGAGCCTTCTCACCTTCGATCTGGAGAATTTTACTCCCCGGCTTCCACATCAAATCGCTTTGGTCATTCAAGTCGGGATTAACGGTCTAAACATTCATAGGGCCGTCGTAGATGAGGGTGCATCTACCTGCGTTATGTCCTCCGCTTGCTGGAAGGCCATCGGCTCTCCAGCCTTGTCGTCATCTCCCAATGCCCTTGAGGCATTTGATGGTCGAGAGTCTAAACCCCTGGGAGTTCTCGAGAGTCTTGCGATCACATTACAGGGAAAAACTGTCAACGTGGAAGTAGAAGTGGTTGACGCTAAACTCAACTACAATATAATTCTTGGCCGCAGCTGGACCCATGCCATGCTCTGCGTGCCATCTACCGTCTTTCGATTCATTAAGTTCCCTCACGAGGGCAAGATTGTCACGGTGGATCAGTTGTCATTTTTCACCTCTAGCTCTAAGAACAACGTGCCATACGTGGATCAAATTTCGAATCCCCCAGACAACATAGGACCTGGTATTTTCAAAGACCCAGCCCTCATGGGTATATTCCCCGCACCACCACCGAATACCGCTCAAGTCAACATGTTGTCCAGGACTGATGACCCCTGGCTTATTCCTACACCTGAGCAGGTATATGAGTTTGGAGAATCCATGCCTTTAACGCCAGTAGAGATCAGCTACTGTGAGATTGTTGCCGCATCGGACCCTCCACCTCCTCAGCATGCTCCGATAAGCATGGCTCTCGACGTCTACTCGCAATCCCCCTAGCTTGGTCAGGCTGATTCACCTGATCCTCTCAGAGAGAATTTTCCTTCAGATGAGGCTATCATTGAAACTATGTCTCTTGAGGAGCTGCCCTGGGGCGATGGACATCATCGCTCCTTGTTTATGCCCAGCTTGGGGGCAATGACTGATTGTCTGGAGCGTTATGCTACTTAGGTTCCTTCCCCTTCTCTTCAAACACCGATCTTAATGCACGAGGTCTTTTCGGAGGGTAATCTGAGTAACATTACTCAAACTGTTCCAATCGACATCTCCGTTAAACCGGGGATTGTTGAGAACATTCATGTGGGTGTGACTTGTTCTCCCGAGGAGATTCAAGTCTATACTGAGCTTTTCAAAGAATTCAGAGATGTTTTCGCATGGTCTTACGAGGAAATGCCGGGAATTGATCTGAGTATTGTCGTGCACGAGATTCCAACCTACCCAGGTGCGAAACCCGTGCGCCAACGCTTACTTCCCATGCATCCTCGGAAAGCCGCCGCCATCAAGGCAGAAGTTGAAAAACTTCTGAGCACGGGTTTTATTTATCCTATCCCCCTTACAGAATGGGTGTCCAATATTGTCCCTGTTGATAAAAAGCAGGGTACAATTCGAGTCTGTGTGGATTATCGTGACATCAATCGCGCCTGTCCAAAAGATAATTATCCCACTCCGTTTATCGACCAGATTATCGACGAATGTGCCGGGAGTGAGATCTATTCCTTAATGGACGGTTTCTCAGGCTACAACCAAATCAATATTGCACCTGAGGATCAACATAAGACCACATTCATCTGTCTGTGGGGCACTTTTGCGTACAAAAAACTCCCGTTCGGCTTAAAGAACGCTGGCGCCACGTTTCAGCGTGCGATGTCCTACGCTTTTCATGATATTTGCCATATTGTCCAGCCTTATCTGGACGACTTGCCAACCCATTCGGGTAAGCGAGAGGACCATCCTGAGCATCTCTGCCAGATATTCCTTCGTTGCAGAAGCTACAATATCAGGCTCAACCCTCATAAGTGCGTCTTCTGCGTTGATTCTGGCCGTCTTTTAGGCTTTATAGTCTCGAAAGACGGAATTCGTCTCGACCCTCTAAAGGTTGAGGCGGTGAACAAGGTTTTGGTCACTATGTTTCAGCGAACATTTGGGATTCATAAATCCAATTGGCATCTCCAACTGTTCTCAGCTCTCTGGGCATACCGAACATCTGCTAAGAGTGCAACCGGATTCACGCCATTCCAATTGGTGTACGGTCTGGAAGCTACCCTGCCGGTTGAATGTGAAATTCCTTCGCTTAAATTAGCTGTGGAGCTCTTACCAGATACTTCTCCTGAGGAAGAACGTCTTCTATATCTTGAACGGTTGGATGAAACCCGTCGTCTAGCTGCTTTGATCATCGAAGCACAAAAGAAGAGGGTCAAAACTCATTTTGATCAATCTGTTTCTCCCCGTTCTTTCATCGAAGGAGACCTCGTCCTCTTGTACGATCAGGCACATGATAAGCTTGGAGCCGGTAAACTCCAGCCTATGTGGCACGGGCCCTATATAGTAAAGCGCGTTTTGAAAAATGGGGCCTATGAGCTTATAGATTACGAAGGGGTCCCACTGGCGCAGCCCAGAAATGGGCTGTACCTTAAAAAGTACTATGCCTGAAGTGATTTCATGGTGTGGTGTGTGTACATAGGTGTGTGATTGTCATTTGTGTGCATAGTGTGGTGTGCTTTGTAAACATCTTTCTGCTGATCGGGTCTTCCTAGTTGTGCAGATGTCTATTCATCCATTTGTTGGTTTCGCGGATGGTGCCTCCCGCAGTACCAGGAATCTGTCTTCCGCAGCCTGGGTAATATACGATCCTGCTGGTGAGTTGATTGACCTGCAAGGTGTGTGTCTAGGACGTACCACGAACAATATCGAGGAATATAGTGCCGTATTGGAATTATTAACCGAGGCAGTAAACCTTGGTATCTGTGAATTACTCGTGTATCTAGATTCACAACTTGTAGTCTTACAGTTGAACGGACACTATTCGGTAAGAAACCCGTCCATATTACGTTTGTATTTGCGTATTCGATTACTGGAAAGGAATTTTGACTACATTACATATCATCATATACCCAGGCATTTGAATACATTAGCAGATGCAGTAGCAAATTTGGTATTAGACAGACATTTGCGCAATTCATAAAACATCATCACATGTAAAGGAAGACTCATCCAGAAATAGATATGTATATATATAGATATCGAAATGTTTACATAGAGTGTGTCACATAAAACTCAAAAAATATACATAATCGTCTTAGTACATCCGGAGATGCTATGTCTCTCAAAAATAGGTGTGGTATAAATCCTAAGGACTAATCCGCATGGTGCTCATGGTAGCACGTGACTGCACGCACTAAGCGCCTCAGGATTCGGTGGATCCGACTCGGAACTCCCACCGTGTGGCGCTGGTATGCCATCGGTACGTCTGCCAGCCGGGCATAGTCTGGAATCCCGTGGGAAATCCCCTTGAGGTTCTGGATCAATTCATCTCCTCCGGTACCTTCTCCCTGAATCTCAGGGGCGGGTTGTGTCCTCCGGGAGATTGGAGACATCCCGGCTGGTCTCTCAGGTCCTACATCTGCATGCATATATAATTGTGTTAAGGCGAATGTGTATTAACAAAAAAACACATAAACATAAAATCAAAAGTATGAGGTCTTACCCAGCTCCTCGTCCCAGTCATCTCCTTCTGGTAGTGGGAGATCTGGGTCCCCGGTAAAGTCAGTTCCTAAATAGGGCCAGTCTTCCACGATGATCAGCTGGCGCCGTAACCACCTAAAGAACTCTGGCCTCCAAGACATCTGTTGGCCACCTCCAGATCTGGGCATCAATGCTGCCCAGCGAGCCATTCTTGGCTCTCGTGGTATCGGACTCGCCACTTGCGGTCTCTTGGCCCCGGAAGATTGGTAAGCGTTCCAGAATGAACGATACCAAGATGGAACCAACCGAACCGTTTGGGCTTTCCCCGTTTCGCACCTCGTGAGTTGCCTTTTCATACGATTGCACGTCGCCCGCTGAACAAGTTAGTGGACCCATGCATTTCGAGGCCAACAGAGTTGGCCCGTGGCCTCATGAGTTCTCCGGCGACCAAAGACACTCGCGTAATGGTATGGAGAACTACTCTCAGTGCTAGATCAGGGATGGTGTGGATATCCACCTTCTTGCTTCCTGATCCTGTTTGTGCCCCTCGGCACACCCGTGCCATTACTTCTTCCATCTTTTCCCCAGATGGTCTGCTTCCAGTCAGTATAGGGATTGGACCTCTGCGGGACAATCCAGTGATGAAATAAACGTCGGTGACCTCCAGTTCTAACACCTGGTCTCGTAACCTGAACACCTGTTCCCGTTCGTCCCAGATACTGATTAAATACTGGAGGAGCTTGGGCTGAGCTCGTAAACATGGTGTGAGGAAGAACTTCTTCAATCCACAGTTTCTAAGTGCATTCATGCAAGCTTGGCTTTGCATGGCCTTTTCATCCTCTTCTTCGTGCTCTCGTTCCTTCCATTCGATTGCCATTTTGAGTGATTATCTGCATTCACATGGTCAAAAACCCTTAGTAAGATCTTTGATGAGCTTCAAATTCCAAGCAATTTGGTCTAAATGTCGAAATTTTGGGCGGAATTTAAGGTTCGGCCATTGGCGCGAGCCCTTTGTAAAAAAGAGCTCATTGGCGCGGGTCCGTGCCCGATACCTGCGCCAATGGGCCCGGCCCTAAAATTTTAAAAATGGCCATACAGAACTGATTTTTAAGGGAAAATTATTAAAAAATGGATAAAAATGAAGAGAAAAAGAGCGCCTCTTACCTGTGACAGACGAGAAGCTAAATGGTTCACTGGATTTGTCGCAATCACCGTCAGAAGTTTCTGCTCCAAAAGGACCACTGTTGCTTTTCACCAAGGTAAATAGTAAAAGTAATTTTATTTTTACCAATTGGACATATTTATAACTTTTTCGACGTTAAATGAGTTTTAAAAAGTTATTTTTATTAAATATTTTCATATGTTATGTCGAAAATGGATTTTACGCTTGCTTGGTATGTGCAGCAGCAGGTTTTTGCGACTTAAACGATGGAAACGAGTTGTATTTTATACTTTTTCGGACTCGGTAAATACACGAAAAAGTCATTTTGGAGTCATCTTTCAGCTCTTTTCAGACTCTCTAAATATGAAAAGATTGCCGAGGCCCTTGTCGTTTCGATCTCGTTAAAATGGATACGAATCGACATCCACCCAGTATAAGTTTAACCCTTTTTCGGGCTGGGATGGATTGATTACGAAAAAGGAATACCCTAGCCTATTGCGACTAGGAGGTTTTCCCGGATATTTTTTTCTACCTTTTCAGATCTGGGGAACTATCTACGAAAAGGGACCTATGGAGTTTTCTTTTCCGCTGTCTTTTCAAACTCTCTAAACATGAAAAGACGTCGAGTTCTTCCTTTGTCAGACTCGTTAAACCCTGATGACATCGGATCTAGTCGAAATGACATTCTCCGAGTTTCTCCTTCCTAGGACTCGTTAAATGCACTAGGATGGATTCGCCCGAAGGGCGGACTTATATCACAAGCATATGCTATCCCCTTCAAGCTTGTTATCAAAAATAACTGGGGTACTCGCCAGAAATGGTGGGGGAAAAATGGAACCATCGTCGTTGTCGTCGGCAGTATGTCGCTCTTGAACATGGCACTTGTCTGCATTCGTGTTGGGTTGGGGACATCTCATCTCGTTGCTTCACTTTGCCTCCGTGGGTTTGGATAATCCTTTTTTACCTCTCATCTGCTCGTTGCCTCGTCACCATGACCTCTAATCCGTTTGATGTCAAATACTGCCAATTCCACTATCGTGCCGTTTATATGTTCAAGAGAAGTTGGCCTCTGCAAATATCAACCTTCCTCTGTTTCTCATACGATCTTGATTCACAACAAAACATCATGTTCCTCTGTCTCGTGTCGATGATGTGGGAAACATTATGGCCCACCTTCGATCAAGGTCACTTCCTGTCGACTTCAGCTCATTATCCAGGAAGCCGATCTAGAGACTCCCTTCTGGTACCTTGGAGCCTGCATGCCTCAATGGCAGGTTCGTCGCATTCGACGTGAGGTTTTCATCATTGGCCTCCGATCGAGTGATTCTGCGGGTGTTCGACGTCAACTCATTTATTCGCATGCCGTAGATTGTACCTGTAGTACCTTGAGGACCATTGTCATTATTGGTGGTTTCTCTCGCGTCTGTTAACAGCTTTCATCATTGGCTGGTAATCAGACGATGTTCTTGCATGTTCGACTTCAGCTCACATATTCACATGCTCGAACTTGTACTTTGTTTGGGTCGAGATGGAGCACAAGACCCTGGATTGTGTTTGTTGTAATCCGGGCTGTGATTGTGGATTATTTTCATTATGTACATGACTCACTGATTGGATGGCTGCGACCATACCTGAGTCTATTTATTTGATCCTCGCTGGATGGCTGCGCCCATACCACATATACATCATGTACTTGTGAGATATGTGTGTATCTTTTCACAGTTTTCCGACTCTGCCGGCTTTCTCATGGAACATGTTCTCGTAAAGCATTTCACCCCTCTCTCTCTCGGGCCTCATACTTTAGGGGGCATCTGTTACACAGTAATTTGTCATCGTCCCTACCATTCCCCGTCTCGCACAATGGAGGACCCATTTCGTGACCTGTGAACATTGTCATGCCTTGAAAACATCATCAATGCATTCCTCTAAGCATGAGCTTTATTTGCCCTTGAGACATCTCCTTGCAAAATCATGAAAAACATCCCTTTTGGCATTGGCGCGGGCAGGAAGTTCAGCACTCGCGCCAATGGGGAAAATCCTGTAAAGAGGTCACGCCAATAGCGCTCTCGTCATAGAGCAAGAGTCGCGCCACCCAATTTAGGGACTCGTTTTTTAAATAAATATGGCGGAAGAGTTCCAACAAACTCACAAACCATCGCTTCTATCTTGAGTTGGGAGGTTTGGCTACGGGAGTTCTATGGAAGGGAAGTGGTTTTGCCACCTTCTATGGAACCTTCCTTGTTGATAGGGCCAATCCCATAATAATAGGGATCTCAACTCCCTCCTTCCCCATCTATAAAAGCTTGCTCAGATCCATGGCAAGCTGGTCTTGAAGTGCTGAAGCTTTGCATCTCCCTATTCCCAAGTGCCTTTGTGCTGTAAAGAATCCCTTCTTTCCCTTAAGGCCCATTCAAGCGAGGAGACCATTGTTACGAGACTCTGGAGAGGTTTTCCCTTTCCTTGGAGAGCTTTGCGAGACGTGGACGACCGGAGACCCGTTCGAAGGAAGCTGCGACGTCAGAACTTGGTTGTAACTTCTATTCGTTTATCATTTTAATAGATGATTATGATTATGGTTCCACTCCTTTTTCCATCATGTTAATGCGAGTAATATCTTTTCTGACCGATGCTTAGTTACGTATGCTGGTTCCTATGCATGTATCTGTTCGTTTCTTCTGTGTGCAGGTGTTCATCCACGGAGATCGTGGAAGGATTGTGATCTGCCAGGGCTGAAGGACGGGGACATCTTCTTCTTCAGATCTAGCGTTGGAATCCAGGTAGGCTCTTATCCCAAGCCTTTCATTCGTAACTAGGAGCTTGCGTCATAGCATTGTTTGTTTGTTGCTAGACCCCTGCTGGGCTAGTAGGGATCGCCTCTGTCCGCAGAGGGGATTTACCTCCTCAACACTAATTTTCACTAAGCTTCATCATCTTGTTGAATCTCAACAGGTCAAATATTTCTTTTGTTGTCTCTATATCCTAATAATCTCTAATGGATGAAATCTTGGGCTTCTCTACGCTTCCGATATTTTTCTTCTCTGTCCTCAAAGGTAATAGGTGTAATCCCTTTGTAGTTGGTTCTTCTTGTATTTCCCGTTCCCCTTCTTTTTCTTCAAAGTATAGATGTCGAAGATTCTCTAAATCATCATCGTCTATTTCCCGATCTATCCTTTTACATGCTACTGAATCTTTGAATATCTGCTCTGGTAAAGATATCTCCTCATCCTCCTAAAGCTATGGGAAGAACAATATTATTTTAATTTCTTGAAGGGTATCTGTAACTTGTTTCGTATTTCCCTTGAAAGAAAAACATTGTGTGAATCTTTCCACAACTGTTTCCCAGGTACCAGTTCCTCTCTTCTTCTCTTCCATCAGGTACCAAGCTTGTGGAATGGTGTCTAGTGAATGTATCAATTTGTATACCCATAAAGATTATGGGTATCCCTCTTTCCTCCACTTATATTCACAACTTCTCAGATGTGCTATGGAGTCAGAATTCCCTTGGTATTTGTCTCCGAGTTGCGGTCCTGAAGCCCCATGGAATATCGTTTTTAATGCTCTAGAAATATCTTCCCATTGCGAAAGAGAGTTGCGATGATTGGACCACCACCTTACTGACATCGATTGTAGTGAAACGTCCATGAGAGGGACTCTATGTTCTAGCTAGTAATTTTTCTTTCACTTTAGTAATGAATGTATTCACAGCTTGCATATTTGAAAGAGTTGGATATTCTCTTACCTATATACCAATCTAGTTGTCTCCTCGAACGTTGGCGCATATTCTAGTGTTGATTTCATATCCTCCCCGTTGCCAATAATCCCATGCTACTTCTAACCCTAAGTCAGAACTCTGAACATGCCTCTAGCTTACAGTCCCCCCTACTGTAGGATTAATGTAATCCTCTCTCCTTCCTGCCGTCATTTGGTAGAGTTGATCTAGAAGCTGTGTGTATTCTCTATTGTCAACAGTCTCTATGTATCGGGGTCCTTGATACGGGTCCAATGGCTGAACTACTCTGACGTCACCATCTTTGAATATCATTAATTCCTTTTTTAAGTCAATGACTGCATAAATTTTGAAGGCCCAATCTATCCCTAGCAAGGCAGGATAGGGATCCTTGTCGCCCATGATGTCTATTACTTCAAAGTATGTATAAGTCTTTACCCCTACGACATCAACCTAAACTTCTTCCAGCCTTCCTATTGGTACAATATAGTATTGATTTTCCATTCTGAGCTGTATTGGTGAGTATGTTAGCTTTGGTTTTCCTATTGCTTCCCATGTATTTCATGGTAGAATGCTGACATCTGATCCAAGATCAAGCATTGTATCTCTTATTTTAAATCCCGCGACTTAGGTGTTTACACGAAACTCCTTTCCAGTCCTTCTCTTATTTCTTTTCACCCTCCTTATGTATTTTTCTGTTGCATTACTTGATTCTCCAGGTTTTTCATTTCCTTGCATGACCATTTCTAGATTTTTCTTTATTTGTTCCAGCATTGGTCCATTGTTCACAGTTTTTAGGAATAGTCGGAACCACTCTTCTATCGGTGTGCTTGTATGGATTCCCTTCTCTCCTTTGCTGGATTGTTGCAGAATTTCCATACTCTGGTGTCTTCCTATTTGTGAAAATGTTTCTAGTGCTTCTTTGAAATACTACTTCTATCAGTCTGGGTTGAAATATTTCTTTGGAGATGCAGGTTTGATTAGATTTATAGAGTCCATGTAGTGCATTCTCTCATGTTTTCTTCTCTCCTCGTGTGACTATAACTAAACTTTGCATGGGCTGAACCTCTACTATTCTATGTTTTGCATTAACCAGGTTAGCTCCACTTTGTCTAACTCTCTCTTCCCGTCTCTTAATCAGCTCTAGGCAGTATTCAATTGCATGTGAATTGACTCTACATTGAAAGCACCATGGTCTCCTAGGTAGCAGAAATTCTCTCACTACGTGCCTTTCCTGATCACATTTATAACATCTTACTGGTCCTCTTGCTCCAGTTCTGCTACCTGTCATTCCTCCTTCTCGCCCCCTTGGAGTTTCATTTACTCTATAATATGGTCTGCCTAATCGTTCTATCAATGCATCAAGGGATCTAAATTTCTCTGTATTATGAGTTGTAGAGGCATAAAATTCATAGTATATATTGTTTAAGACATTTGAGTATTTTTTCAGAATTGGACACAGTCGTGGAGGATGACCAATACCTTTTCATATTTCGCAGCATTATGTTGTTGTTTGATTATGTTGATTGGGGAATCCTAGGAAGTGGGGTTGCGGTTGGTATAGCCCTTAACTATTTATCTGCGCAACTCCACTGACTGGTGGGGTCCCCTGTGTTCCGGTTGCCGAAGTTCCAACGTTTTCTCCTCACAACCTCAAACATTCTATGGCCACGTGTCCTTCCATCAAGTAGTGCATGCACCACACGTTGGGCCTTGCAGGTCGTACCAGTTGAATATATTTCATTTTCTCCGTTAAACTGGCTATGTGGTGTTGTAGTCCTAGTATGGATGGATCTTGTACCGATGCCCCTCCTCTGAAATATTGTGGGTATCCAGCCATAGCTTCTATCTTCATGGCTTTCTCAAGAACATCTTGAAGGGTATCAATCTTCTGTTGCATCGGCGGTGTCCTTGTCAACAGTAGGAGTGCTTTGATGAACCAATCCCGTTGGTGATTTGGATCGATTGGGTAACTTAGATTTCCAATCATGTCTTTAAATCTTCTCATCAAATCCCAGGATTTTTTTCCTTCCCGCTGTTTGATTTCCCATAGCTCAAACAATCCTTATTGTTTCGTTTAAGGCAGTTTGAATTCTTGAACAAATTCTTTCTTAACATCATCTATTGTTGGGTTTTGGTGTGCTTTTTACCATTTAATGAACCAATGCAAAGCTCTTTCTCTCAGTGTGGTTTGAAACTCAATTAACTTGACTACATCTAGTGTTTATCGAGCTCTCCAAATTGCTTCGCAGAGATACCGGTGTTGCTCTACATCGTCGTTACCTTTTCTAGAGAATTATGGGTATCGAGTGAACGATCCCGCCATATTTCCTTGTGTTGGTGGTACTAAAAAAAAAACTTTGCTTCCCGATTGAGAGATGATAGAGTAACTTAATAAAGAACTTATCAGGTGGATGATAGAGTACCAGGGGAAGGTTAGGACTAGTGCTACTTGAAACTTGGGGAATAGGATTACCTTGCGTTATGGATGCCGAAGTCTCTTGGAATAGTTTCTCCATTGCAACATGCATCTCCACATCAGAATCCTCCTCGGGGCGTGCATCCTCCTCATTGGAATTTTCTCCCTTTTCTCTTCGGGCTGGGCTCATATAAACTTGCCTAACTTCCTTAATGGTCCCTTCCATTCCTTGGATCCCATCTGACCTTCTCTTTCCTCTGTCATCTGGGGCGCCTTTTCCTTGTTCTGTCGATTCTTCTCCTACTTCTCAAATTCATTTATCTTCCTTTCCCGCCACTTCTCATAAATTTGTGCCCTCTGATGTGCTCTCTGCTCTCTCAACCTACTGAAGGTTCCAACATCCATATCCCTATTCCCCAATTTCCTTTACTCGTAGCATCTTTCCCTCAACTCCTTCCCCCAGTACTGGAGGTTTAGGTCTCCATCTCAGGGTTCTGGAATGACATCAGGCCCTCGTCCACCATTAGAGCTTTGATCCACAGCGAGATTTATTCCAACTATTCTCCCCGCAACCCAGATCTAAATATGTCTTCGTATTTTATAAAATATTGGTAGCATTCGACTGCAAACTCCACAATGTACCCCTCTAAGGTATATTGTACCCAAAAATCTACTGCTTGGGTTATCTTTGTATCTAGCTGATGTAGCGCTACTAAATCTGTTTGCGTCCAATTAGGACAAACTCTACGAAATCCTTCAGGGAGTGACTTGATTTGGAGTCTTCGTAACTAGTTGTAAAGCTCTTCGGGAGACTTTCCCTAGAAAATTTCATACAGGTCACTCGCAGATTCAGAAAACAGGACTTGATCTTTGATAATCTTTTCCCTCTGTTGCCGAAGTTCTGCTTGTTGCGATATGAACTAATATATGTGTTTATACCACCAGCTTCGTAGTTCCTTCCCATATATCCTCGATACCATGATCTAGCTTCTACATAAATTTTCAGGTCCTAGCAATAGAACCATTTTTTGGTGAAAAGGGATGTATCTGGGCAAGAGCCAGGTTCAGGTTTGAGGCCAACAAGGTTTTCGCAGAAGTTTAGGACAATGCTGGAATTTTCACCCTGCTCAAGGAAGTAGGGAGTCTCACCCAAGTCGTGACGTGACTTTAGTAATATTAGAGACTAGATCGTTGATGTTGAGGAAATATTACTAAGACAGACAATAACTATGAGCGTGCATAAGCCACATATATATATCTCAACTCTAAGAAATAGTGATCATTCATGATAACATGTTTAGAGCACTGAATTAATTTTTTTTACTAGGAATACATTCATCATAATTGATTAAACATCAACCAATTCATGATATAAAACATAGAAACAACCTGATTCTATTAACTTGGATCAAAACAACATAATCATACTCCGCAGAGTCTATTACAATGCAACTCAATACAAAAGGCTTCACACAGAGCTCTCCTGAGGCTCTACTTCCTCTCGTCGGACTACCGTGTAACTAACAAAATGACTGCCTATTTGTTCCTCCCGACTGACACTGTCAGTCCTTGCCTCTTTTGTTCTCGTCTGCTCCCTTGCGCTCCCTTGTCCTCTGTTTCTTATTTATCGATGGGATTTCTACTGTCTGTTCTTGTCTCCCATCTCTTCCATTTACGTTGTTCTCTGCCTATGCCCCGCCACCTGTCTTCTGGCTTTCCGCAACCGTGACAACTCCCTGTCTACCTTGATTACGTTCTGCCACCTACCCTTTGGCTTTCCGTGACCGTGACAACTCCCTGTCTACCTTGATTACATTCCGCCACCTGCCCTCCGGCTCTCCACAACTCAAAAACTGTTCTATCCAAAGACAAAGGCCCCAACATAAGAAAAATAGTTCATACATGGGAAAAGACTACACTGTAAAAAAAAATGCTTACATCATTCCAAAAATCAATATATTAGAAAAATTAGTTCTACAAATCATAATTTTTAGAATTGAAGTTTGTTTCTTAATGACTTGGGCAGTAGTGGATTCTCATTCATTAATTTTATGAAGTGGCTTACAAAATTGGTAAGGAAAAAGGCTTCTTCTCTATTAGGTTTTCTTAGTTATGCAAGAGAGGGAGAGGTAGGTTATTCATTTTGATTCATCCGCTTGGCTCTCCCTTCTTAGATTTTCAATTTATTTGTTCAATTGTCTTCCTTTCCACTTGAGGGTTCATTGTCTTCATTAGTGATAATTTTTTCTTTAAGATTTTGATTCCCTTCTCGGTCATTTAATTTCTCTACTAAACTATCATTGTCATGATTGTATGTTGCCTTCATCTTAGTGTATAAAACAAATAACAAATTGGTTAACTTTTTAGAACAAACCAACAATGCCATTGAACAAATCCCTTTTTGGAATTTCAAAATAAATTGAACTATAACAAGTTTCGACAATTATGCTAAGTTCAAGGACAAGGCTTAAAAGTGCACATTTTCTAGGTGTAAGGAGTCCTAATTTGAGGATTCATACCAATCCCAAAACCAAGACCTTATATCACATAAATTTAAAGAGGGAGGCCCTTGTTTGGGCAGTTGGGGTTGACCAAAGAATAAGGCCAAGGTAATAGTGAACACGTGAAAAGGGGCATGATCTAGGGGACATTCAAAATTAAAAGAGATTGAAAGGGGGCCCAATTTGGAGATTTGGCATGGTCCAAAAATTAAGACCCATCCACATAAAAGTTAGAGGAGGAAATCCCTAATTAGCAATAGGGGTTGATTGCAAAATTGAGACAAGGGAAGAGGAAGTCAAATAAAATGAGGGCTTGACTTGGTCATTGGAGTTGATTTCCAAATCTAGCTGATGTAAGATTTGAAGCAAAAGTTTGAAGTTTTAAAGGGGCATTCCAAATTTAAATAAAGGATATGAAATAATAAAAAATATTGAACTAAATTCCAAGGGAAAGTTTGAAGGAAACCTTTCTTTCATTGAAAAGTGAGTAACACAATTTCTTCTATGTACTAAACATCATTTTTTTCTTCCATCACAATTAAATAAGTTTTAGTTACTTTAAATTCTTCAAAACATTAATTAAATATTTTTTATTGTTTAATTATTTCCTTATTACACATAATAATTAAATAACCTATTTTAATATTTTCCATCTTTTCTAATCAACTAAATCAATTTTATTACTTAATTAATTCATTTTATTCTAGTGAATAATTATTTTAATTAGTCGACTAAGATTTCTATATTTTATTTATTCACTTTCTAAATTCATCTCCATCTCTCTCTCTCTCTCTCTCTCTGTCTCTCTATCTCTCTCTCTCTCTCTCTTCTTATCCTCTCATGCACACAATTAGAAGAATTTTTAATTTTATAGTCTACTTCTCACTAGGGGATCTCTTGACAATTTTCTCATTAATTAAATAATTTTTATTATTTAATTAATTCTTCTCATTCTAGCCTCCTATAATTAAATAATTATTTTAATTAGTTAACTAAGTCTTCTATATTTGAATAGATAAATTCTTTATTTTATTTAAACACTTTCTAAATATATTTTTCCTTAAAAAATCAAACCTTTATTTTATTTATCCTTATCCTCTCATGCACATAATTAAATGATTTTTAATTTTCTAGTTCACCTCCACCTCTTATTTGCAATTCACTTCCAGTTTGCAGATCATGCAATCAATTAACTATATCATATAGTTGGTAACTTGGTCCATGAACTGCAGTGGATATTCCACTAGATAGTTCATCACAACATATATGATAAAATTATATCTGAAAATCTGAAATCTCTGCTACTAGGGTTTTATTTTTCTTCAGATTTATGGATATGTAGATTACGGTTAATTGTGTATGCATGCAAATTAAAGTTATGCAGAAAAAAAAAACCAATGAAAGAAAAACTCGCAAACCATGATTTGACGCAAGATATGACCTGAAAAACCCTTTCAAGAGAAAACCCATCTAGAAGGTGAGGCTACTCTAGTCTCTTTCTCTCAATAGAAAGTGGATACGAGTACAAAGAAGTATTGCCCATGGCCCATGGGATACTACATCTTACAAATCTTGTCCGTGTTTTCTTATCCCTCTTGTCTATTTTTGCTCATTTATGCAACAAATTCACTTGAAAAAATGGAATCGCTTTTCCTCCTAGTAGCTTGGTTATAACATAGCCTGATAGCCTACGGGTGGTTAGGTTTGACTACTTCAAATATTAACCGAAGTTACAATGCTGACTCTTCTAGAGTCTTCTTCATCATAATTACATGGCTAGCCCCCTTTCCATGAATAATGGGGGCTGATCTGACATCCTCTCGAATAATGGTGGTGAAAATGGGAAGATCAACTTTTGAGTGGCATAAATTTTGCATAGAGACTCTGATTGATGCAATTATTGCACCATTTGAAAGATATATATGTGTATAATATGAAGAAATGGTGTGAGGCTAAAGAGGCAAAGTTTTACTCCCATAAAACTTCGTTTGATGCCTCAAAATTTTCTCAAAAGGTTTCAGACCCCAATTTTCCAAGTTGGGTCCCACCGGTAAAAATGGCCTTGTGAGCTGATTCCTCCACTTTTTCCACTCTAAAAGCATCAATACGGATGAAAAAAAATATAATGATCCAATATAGATCATATCCTTCTTTAAATCAATTATTTTCATCAAATCGTATCCATTGATCTTCAATTTATTGCATGCAATCACAATCATTGATTGATGCCTAACAAGCCTATAAATACAACCCTCATCTGACTATCTAGGGGAGTGGGAATTTTGTGTATCAGAGCTATCACCCTGTGAATTTGTAAGGAAGTAGTTTTAAGTTCTTTTCAAGCATATTGAGCTACCCACATGTTTATTTTTTAAGCACTCAAATGGAACACAATTGGGTAATTAAATTGTGTTTGGTTTATATTGTGATTCCACTCAAATTTATTCGATTTTATTCCTCAATAAAAAAAGGAGCATTCAAAATTCAAACAAAGGATATGAAATATTCAAAAACCTTGAAATAAAGTCCAAATGAAAGTTTGAAGGAAATGTAATAGGTAATGGGTTTTCATGGAGCCGAGTTACACTTTTTGGCAAGAGAGGGCGCGTTTGGGTGGAAAAAATGATGGCTCGATTGATCCATTCAAGCGCTCGATCGAGTTATTTGAGGGCTTAAATAATTTAACACGAGGTTATCTAGGAGCTTGATCGAGCCATGTTTTTGAAATTTCCTGCAAATACAACCTAGGCATGGAATTAAAAAAAGTGGCTCAAACGAGACTTAAAGCTCCATCGAGCCTTAAAGCTAGATTAAGCCTTAAAGATATATCTAGATATAGGCTATATCTAGCCTTAAAGCTAGATCCAACATTAAAGCTAGATCAAGTTATAGGCTAGATCAAGACTTTATTTAACCATGTTAAGGGCTTGATCAAAGATTTATTAAACTCTCAATCGAGCCATTTGAATTTCAAAATCAAGCGCTCGATCGAGCCTCTTAAGTCCTAAAATCCACAATTTTAGCACCCCTTCTACAAAATTTCATGCAACACCATTTTGTACCCTTGCGGACTTAGGGCTAAATTTTTCCCTATGCAACGGAGTTGATCATGCTGGATTCATGAGGGAATCCACTATTAAATGGTATATGAGTTTGGCATTTTCGAATTCATATGATATTTTTCATCTAATTTCTTTTAAACATAATGCTTGAATTTTTTTCGAATTGTTTTAAAGAAGTTGAATAAAAAATCAATATCATAAAATATACACAACGAAAAAAATTCAAAAAATACCACTATATTTGTTTACAAGCCCTCTTCAAAAGGGTACTTCTGGGTTTTCAAGATATTTAAATAATTGAAAAAAACCTTACGTGAACACGTGTCTGCAAAATGAAATTGAAATATTACTTCGACAATTTCGAAAAATAATAAAAAATATATTATTCCATAAAAATATTTTTTTAATATGAAAGACTTAGCTCTCTGTGTGTAGATCATGCTCATAGATATATATATATATATATATATATATATATATATATATATAATTACACATTTTATACTAAGTTGTGATATATGAACACACACGTACCTCTTAAGATGTGTGAAACTTTGCAAGGACAAACATTTCATTTAATGGAAAATTGATATATTGTATGACACTAAATATTTTTGCAAAAAATATCATTAGGACAACAACATAATTCTCCACAATTTGTATTTTTACTCCGAATCAAAATTTACAGTGCTTATATGAATTTTGAGGGCTTTAATTCAATTAAAGAGGAAAAACTTAAAATTTCATCGCCACAGTTGGACCAAAAGTGTAACCCATATTCATGATTTCACCCTAATAAGAGGGCCCTATTTGGAAATTGATCTTGATTTTCAAAGTGAGGGACTAATCAAGTAATTGAAAGGAAAGAAAGGCTCAATTTTCAAAATCATAGTGTGGGGTAGGGGGGGCAAAGAAAAGTTTGACATGTAAGTAAAGAACGATCCTAATTTGAGAAGTGGACCCAATCTAAAATTTGGATGCAATCTCAATAAACAAGATAATGGGAATGATTTCAAACTCAATTTTAAAGGAAGAAATCAATACTTGAAAGAAAAGTTAAGAGAAAAGGCTCAATCCCAAATTTAAAGAAAATTCACACGTGAAATGAAAACCAAGGGTCACAATTTGGAAATCAAACCAATTTTGGGATCAAGTAACAACTTAAAAAGTGAGTATAAGAAGAGCACCGATATTAGGATCACCCCTGATCTAGAAATCAAGGGGTTAATTTTTTTCAAGAAAAGTAAATAAATAAAGAAAAGTACAAAGAAGGGAAGAAACCAAAAACTCAATGGAGGTATGGAGTTCAAGAACGAAAACAAAAATAAATCAAAATCAAGAAAGTGACACATGAAGGCCCATTTGACTTAACCATCTAAAACAAATAAACAATGCACTATGTAATAAGGAAATGAGGAATCAAGGTTAGTGTAAATCCAAAAAGAAGAAAACACACTTAGACTAGTGAAGTGAAGATAGGTCCAAAGTTTTGCTCAAAATGTGGGGGGGGGGGAGGTGGGATGCGGCGGGGTTATTGATGATTCAACATCACTTTCGTTATATATTTTAGATCTTATTAATATACATAACATTAGGGCTGTTAGGAGCGAATGTGATTATCCTTGTCCCGGGGAAAAAAATGGCTTATGCATGGGGTTTAGGAACAACTACAAGTAATCCAGTAGAGGTGTATGCTCTCCTTCATGGAATGGTCTTGAAAAGTGTACCTAAAGTGAGGAAATAGATTTTTATTAGTGATTCAAGCATAGTTATCAATTTTAGAAACTCCAAGAAAAAACCATACGATAACAAGCCTACATTTTTCAGTACAAAATTTCAAAAAGAGATCCTCGTGTTCAAGGAGTTCATGTTTTTCCAAGTTCTAAAGGCATTCAATTCATAAGCTAACATCCTTTCAAATGAGGCATCAAAACTTAATGAAGGGACCCTTAAAAAAATTGGGGTTTATATGCTTAAGCTATCCCCTAAGTTTTATCCATGGTTTCTCATGCATGAAGGCACATTATGAACCCTTCAACTAGCCCTTGTTAATGCAATGAAGAAATCATGTTATATCAAGTGGGAGATGAGATGTGGAGCACATCACTTCTATGCAAGCCTTGCACATGCCAACTATTACTCTTCATTAGCAATTTGAAGCTTCTTGTGGTTTAATTTAGGATTTAGATGGGATAATGACTCAATATATAAGTGGCTCATCTAGTGATAACTAATGTTGGTGCTTCACTATGGTTCAACTTAATTTTCTAGTAAGAATTCCTAAAAGAGCCTTCTTGGTGCTTCGAGAATATTGTCCAGAGTGTAGGGAATTTGTGATTTTTTCTTCACTTTGGTGCTTTGATTAGGAATTTTGTTTTCGTGCTTTGCACTTTTTTTGCGTGTTTGGGCTATTTGTGGTTGGGTATTTTGTTACATGTGTGGGCTTAGTTTGATTTCAAACTTGAATTTACAGTTTGGATGCCCAAGATGACATCACTCTCCCTTGTGCATAGTCTCCAATTGTGTATTATTGGGTTAGCATCCCACCCTAGCTCACTGCATCTGTTTCTAGGGACAATTTGGGTTGGTTCTTTGGGCGTCTTTTAATTTTCTTTTGACAAGGCAATAGAGAAAGTTTCTAAATATGGTCTATATAGGGAAGTCCAAAAGTTATACATGGTGCTTTGTAAGCATGGCGATTCACAAATGATAATAGAACATCAATTTTCTCGATGACTACCAAGGTTCATGAGAACAAACATCAATGTATATTTGAGATTGCATTTGTTATGGACACCCTTGTTTAACATAAGAGACAAATGGTTTGCAATCTTAGTGAAGGCTAAGATTCAACTACCTTCAATTCATAATGTTAGTGATTCAAATGTTGGAAAATCCTAAGGAGGAAGAAACAATATACCAAATGATGGATGATATGGACTTGGGTATCCTAGAATCTCATCTCAATAAACATGTTTTCTATTAGTTTTCATGTTATGTAGAACACTATTAATATTAATATCCCTTTTTAGAGTTTAAAGTCTTATGTTTACATTGCTAGTTTTCTTATAAGGTAAGACTCTTATTAACCTATTATTCGATTTATCGATATGTGTGTGTAAGTAACAAAACAATGAAGTCATATTTCTCAAACATAAGGAAACAAGTTAATGGCTTAAGACCAATAGTAGGAGCATAATCCTACCCCTTTACAAACCACTAATGGGTTATTGTAGACATGGAAAATTTTAAGAATGTATATTTATTTTAAGGTTTACAAACCTTGACAAATCTTACTAGTCCTTACTATTCAAATTATAAAATGCTCAGAATTTTTCTTAAAAAAAATAAAAAAATTCTAATTATTTTATATAGTATCTATATAATTATGGCGATTTCTAAGGTAAAATAATTTTATACTATAAAACTTGAGTGAATCATAATCAATCATTTTTTTTGATAAAAACATATTAACCTCTAAAATTTTCCCCAATTATAAATAATATAATTTTCCTTAAATAATAATAATAAGCCAATTCACATAATGACTCGTAATAATTATCCCAACACTCATTAACACAATTATGACATCAATTAAAAATACAACCAACAAACAAAACAATAAAGTACGACATGTCTTCCCATGGTTTGGAAAAAAACAAAATAACTCATAAACATATATAAAATAACTATGACTTCATATTTAAATAAAATTTTATTTTTTCGATAAGGATTTTACTGAATCTAATGTTATGATGACTTCGGTTTGAGATGATATTTTCATTTCTTAATTTGATGTTTTATAAGGGTAGAGTGAATTATTGACAATGTCGTGTCGGATAACATGTTATCTTCTGCGAGCATATTGTTTGTGTGCCCCTCACTTGACTTAGTCGTAAATATCATTGATAAGTACCCCAAGGCACATAAATCATTGATAAGTACCAACCTTGTGGTGTCATTTTCTCTTGGTACCATAGTCAAGACCTACAGTGTCATATATTAATTATTTGCCACGCCTTCTTTCAATTCTCTAGATGAAATAGTTGGTATGAATTTACAAGGCATACCAACCATGGTTTAATTTAATTTTTTGATTATCAACTAAATCTTTATAACCAATTAAATCACAAATAATAAAATACTAAAAAAACAAATTATTCTGGATTTTATTTTTATTAATTATCTTATAATTGATATAAAATATTTAAGTGGACTTAATAGTTAATAGTATGTGTTTTAAAAAATAAAAATAATAAAATAATAAGAATCTTTAAATAAAGCTATACTGAAATGAGTTAGCCATAACTTTAAAATCAAATAATAATAATAATTAAAAAATTATATTACTTTCTCAATTTTTATAAAAAAATTATAAAAAACCATTGACACGTGGCAAAGTGCAGTTGAATATTGATTTAGCTCCAGCCTCCAATATCAACTTTTGGTTTTGTGCAAAGCTGGTGACAGCCATGCAAAACCCTTTGCTTTTTGCCACTTCATTGTTTAAGTGTACGTTCACATGCAAACATTTCCCTAGGGAACAACCCATGTGTACCGCTGGCTCACTGACACACCTTAATCCCAAAGGTAGGCTTTTAAAAGTGTGCCATATGCGTCGTTGTTATCTCTCACTAACTTAGCTACGAAGAAATGAAGCCAAATCTTTCCAAAATTTGTGGTTTAGTCAATGAACTAATATGATAGTGGACGGAAAAATTTGGTGGAACTTTGTAGTTGAGCTACCGTCGTTATTAAAATTTGGAATATGTGCCCCCAACATGGTACCAATGTTTGTGCCACGTAGCATCATTTTTCAATGTAAAAGCAACTTTCAAAATGATTTAATATGCAAGACAAAAGCTTTCCAAATATGTGACCAACATTATTTGTTTTTTGTAAGTAGGATTTTACGGATGGAAAATGAGATTTTAATCTTTTTCTTTTACTTTAATTTATGTATTTTTTTTAATGATGGAAAGTTGGATTTTAAACACTTTTAACTTTAATCTGGATTTTTTTTTTTTATTCTTATTTGTATTGGAAAACAACGTTTATGTTACAAAGTTAACTTATTGCCTGCTACATTTTTTTTTTAAAATATGGAAGGAGGAGGTTAAGTTGATTTATTAGAAATTGGTTAAATTTAATTAAATTTATTGAAGTGTGAATGTTTTTACAGTTAGATATATGATGTAGAAGTGTTCATCTTAAACATTGAGCTTTTCAATTATATTGATTCTTGAAGTTTTAATCTACATCTAGATTTATTGATTTTGTTTTGTTTGTTTGTTTTTTTTAATTATTAAAAAAATAATTTAATTAGATTTATTGATTGTTTTTATTTTAAATATTTTTTTTTTAATAAAAAATAGTTAGTATATATTATTTTAATATAAAAAATAAAATAAAATAAATTTATTGATTGTAATTTAGTAATAGTAATGAGCCTTATGATACAAACAATAAAGATTTAAATTTTAATAAAGATAATATTAATTTTTTATTTTAAAATTAATTAAAATATACACATTTAATTCTATAAACAGTTCAAGTTTAAGTCTTCAAGGGTTGGAATTTCAAAACAGGCTTACTCTTCAAAATTGACATTTTTCACACCTTCCTACCCATTTTCAGACCTTCAACAAAAGATTTTGACAAAATTTGTCACTGGGCAAATCACACCATGACGGGCAATTTGTCCATCAAATTCCATCCCTAAAAAAACATAGTGTGTACATTTTGCACGTCTGGGGTAGTGGAATCATTTTGGACTGTGATTTGTTTAAAGATATCAGAGAAAGTTATGAGAATATATTAGCATCAATTTCTTAGCATTATCTTTTCATGAGATTGTTAAAAGATTGGGCCAACTCATCACCAATATGAATAAAAAAAGACTAAAATACAAAAAACTAAAAACAAGAAACTCATAATCCCATAAACCATTTTTAATTTCATAAACATTGAAATTTCATTTCATTATATATATATATATATATATATTTCCTTTAAAATATATCCGTCTATTTTAATTCCACTTCATTACATTTTAATTAACATGCCTTCAACCCAAACTATGGCTTATTCTTTCCTGCATTGATTTTTTAAGTTGGATCAAGTCAAGTCAAATTTGTTATGTCATGGGTAAAGCCAAATGAAGGTTCAAATAAATGGATTGAAGTACAGGGAAAATGGTATATTTAATTATATTTTTTAAATCTGGATTTAGAGATGATTAATTAAAAACTTGTAGTTTAAAAAAATTATAAAAAATTTTAGAAATTTTATAAGATTATAAAAAATTTAGGTAGAAATTTTTGAAATATGAGTTATAACTGTCAAATTTTAGGAATTTGGGTGACCTAGAAGTTTTTGATGGTGCTGAATCTATTTCTACCATAAAAAAATGATTAAAACACTGATTTTTGTCTATGGAGGCGGAGGAAAGTGTTTGAATCATGTTTTTGATGGTGGATATAGATTCAACACCATCATAAACCTTTAAAATGCCTAAAATATTGAAATATGATAACTATAATCTAGATTTACAAAAATCCTTACAAAATTTTCTTAAAATCTTACAAGAATTTCAATAATTTTTAAGATAAAAAACACAATCTACTTTTGAAATTTGTTTTTACCATATTGCAACAAAAACCACCGTCCAAACTATTTATTACGTCGATAGAGAACTTTTTAAATTTTTTTTTTTATAATTCTGGAATTTCTTTGTATGACTATTAATTTGCTTTGACGAAACTTAAAGCAAAAAGGAAGAATACCCACATTTTTGGTGAAAAGTCAGATTGATGCTACGTCGGCCGACCAATGACAGATCACGATGGCTCCGTGTTCACGATGCATTCACTGCAAAATCAAAATATATAGTCGAATAGAGATTGGAGTATTATTTTAAAATTTCGAAAATTGTGTTTTATTAAATAGTTCTGTTTATTCATTTATTTTGAAGCAAATCCAGACAGCGATGCGACCGATGACTGATTTTAGGAATTGTAAACCCTGAACGAGTAACTGCGACCGTGCATTTCATATATCAAGAAAGACCGTCTCCTTTTTTTTATTTTTTTTCACGGGAGCGCCCCACTCCCACCTGTCCCTCGCACGAGCTGACGCAGCGCGGCACACCTGGCAAACATTTATTGCCACATGAAGCTGCTGGCCTGGGCGGTTTGGATTCACATGGGACCGTGACTTGGCCACCTTAACTGTCGCGGCGTGTTGGGACGGCAAGGATCTTGCCGGAGAGCAATCCGGGAGGTTTTGTAAACGGGTATTTCAGAGGGAGCGGAAAACCTCCTTATATTTCAGAGTGGTTTTCGGTCTTGGGTTTCTATTATGGGGATGGAGAGAGGGACTTCATTCGAGTGGCCGGAGTTTGCAGGTGAAGGAGCCGCTGCTGGTGGCGGTTGTTGGGTTGGTTTGGGGTGGCGGGTTTGGCAAGCTTTAGTTGTTGTATAGTTGTTTTCCAAGTTCAACTGTTTGAAAGGGTAACAGGGATTTAGCGTCAATAGAACGACTCCGCGCAGTTTTCTCATGGATTGCAGCAGCCAGACAATAGGATTGTCTGAAGCCGTCTTTGGCGAGCGGGCGAAATTCTTGGGTGTAGGTCGTCGCCTGTACGAATCCCGCAGGCTTCTTTTTTTCCAGGGTCTTTGAATAAGGAAGTAGAAGGGCAGGCTTTTGAATGAAGGGAATGACGAAGATACTGGGTGGGAAGCTGAGAAGAAATAAGCCATGTCTCACGCTAGATGAAAGGAGCAGCCATAATAAATTTAAACATTGCAGAGCTGAAAAATTCCAGAGGCCCTGTTATGGCTATGTTCGATTTTTCTTCTGGGTTTCTCTGTTGCTCTATCTGTGCTCTGCAGGGCCGGATTTATTCTGGCTTGTGGCCTGGAAACCCGAGAAGCACGAGGCTGTAGGGGATGTGATTCAGAAGCCCATGGTTCGAACCGGTGGCCTGGTTACTAATGTTGTCGCAGAGGAAAACTATACGCAGGGGCGCTTGAGAAAGAACGTGTTTTCTGATCCGAGTCGAGAGTTTTCAGGTGGGTTACTGTCTTTTTGTGCTTTTTTCTAGTGCTTTGGGATTGAGTTTCTTATGTTTATATTTTTTGGCGTTTCAGGATTTTTGGATGTGAAGGTATTTGTTTATGAACTCCCATTGGAGTTCAATGAGGATTGGCTTGTGAACAGCCGCTGCTCCAGTCATTTGTTCGCTGCAGAGGTCGCCATACACCGTGCTCTGTTGAATAGTTCCGTGCGCGTGTTCGATCCCCAGGAAGCTGATTTTTTCTTCGTGCCTGTGTATGTTTCGTGTAATTTCAGCACCAAGAATGGGTTCCCGGCACTGGGCCACGCTCGGTCTCTTCTTGGCTCTGCGGTGCGCTACATATCGGAGACCATGCCTTTCTGGAACAGGAGCAGAGGCTCCGATCATGTTTTCGCTGCTACGCATGATTACGGAGCATGTTTCCATGCCATGGTAAGTTAGCGTTGTCTTTTTGTATTGCAGAGTATCGTGGTCTTTCCGGGGCTCTGTGTTTGATTGTGTGCTATTTTGCAGGAGGACGTTGCAATTAGTGATGGGATACCGGAGTTCCTCCAAAACTCTATAATCTTGCAAACCTTTGGCGTCAAGGGCAAGCACCGTTGCCAAGATGTGGAACACATACAGATTCCTCCTTACGTTTCCCCCAGGCCCATGGAAGCTCTGTGGGCTGCTGCGCCTCCGAAGGCTAAGCGCGATATTTGGGTATTTTTCAGAGGAAAAATGGAGGTTCATCCCAAAAATATCAGTGGCCGTGTATACAGCAAGTAAGCTTTTTAGCGCTCGCTTCCCGAGCTCTGATTTCTGAACGTTGTGTTTTGATGAATTTTAATGAGTTGACATGTTCTGTAATTTGCAGAGGAGTGAGAACAGTGATATGGCAAAAGTTTGGACACAACAGGAGATTCTACATAAAACGAACGCGATTCGAGGGATATCGCACAGAAATCCTGCGCTCTGTTTTCTGCCTCTGCCCGTTGGGGTGGGCACCCTGGAGCCCCCGCATAGTCGAATCCGTGGCCCTGGGCTGTGTCCCCGTCATCATTGCGGACAACGTTGCTCTGCCATACCCAGACGTGGTCCCGTGGGCAAATATCTCGTTGTCAGTGCCTGAGCGTGACGTGGCGAAGCTGGGCAAGGTGCTGGAACGAGTCACCGCCACGAACCTCACCGCCATACAGAACAACCTCTGGAATGAAACCATCCGACGGGCTCTGCTGTTCAATGAGCCACTCCAGCGTGGCGACGCTACGTGGCAGGTTCTACAGGGTCTAACACGTAAGCTCGGCAGGTCTTATCGGAACAGGTCTGGGTCAGTGTTACTCGAGTAGGAAGCCCAGGATTACCTCATCTCTGCCATCTCTGGGTATGTTGCATTATTAGGTCTTGCACGTCGTAGATGTGTCAGACAATAATTCAGCTCCGGCATGTGGATTTTATTTAGGGTCGTTCGGCTATAAGTTTTGGTACAGAAAATGGAATACGGTGGCAGGGTTACATGTACAGCGAGGCAGCGGGTATTATGACTAATTATTAGCAGTCACGTGCAAAAGAACGCCACGCTGGATTGGCAGGCTCGATTGGGTCCCACATCCGTTTTTCTCGTTGGCCGTGTCTTCGGCCGAAAGCTCTCGCTGGCAAGGTGTAGGAGACCTAGCAAGACGGCTCAGTGTTCGTATAACAGTAGGTATCAAAGATGCAAAAAGCCCAAGAGGCTGATGACGTGTCTGGCGTTCTCCGGGAGCAGAGGAGCCGTGTACGGGTCTCCATTTTGACCTCCGTGAAGGCTTTTGTCAATTTCAGCCAACTCAGCATCCATCTCATTCAAACCTTAAAACCTTTTGCTCTATACGCCTAATTATTGAGCTCACCGGTTTTATTTTCATAATTCAAAAATATCATATTCGAAGGGATGAGTCTTCTGCAGGAACTTGCCTGATATACATATTTTAATTGGTTTTAATTATTATTTCCTTGGTAAGGTGTTTTAAAGGCATAGGTAGATATATCTAAACAATATATATATATATATATATATATATACACGGCTTTCCTCAAAAAGATATATATATATTTGAAAAGACTTGTTGCATATTCTTTGGTACTGTACATCAATCTGAAAAGTAAACAGAAGCCGTAAAGTAATAAAAATAAAGAGTGGTTCGTTTGAAGTATGAAAATGAAAAAAATGGCAACAAAGTAGCATCTTATTGGGCATTAAGCTGAATCGATTACTGTTGAATTATTGATTTGTGAAAATCCAATTGTGGGTATATATAGTTTTGTTCATTTAATGTGTAATTACAATGTATTTATTTTCTCAAAAAAATACCTTCAACAAACAAATGGCCATGGTTTAAAAAAAATAAAACTGTAACTGCATAAGAATGAGAATGGCCTATGTGACTGATTTTTATAATTTTTTAAATATTATTATTATTAATTTTTTTTTTGTTTCTCTGAAAAAAATACCCTCAACAAACAACTGTATGAAAATGGGTATGGTTTTTTAAAAATAAAACTGATTTTTATAAATTTTTAAATATTAATTCTATTTTCTCAAAAAAATACCCAAAAGAAAACTGATATTTTTATAATTTTTTAAATATTAATTTTATTTTCTAAAAAAATACCCTCAGCAAACAACTGTATGAAAATGGGCATGTTTTTTTAAAAATAAAACTGTAACTGCATGAGAATGAGAATGGGCTGACTGATATTTTATAAACAAAAGTAGTTAGTAGCAATTGATTACTAAGAAACTGGAGTTTCTGATTTGGATTGGAACAAAAATACATTACTTTAACAACAAGGTATTGGAGTCTCTTAGTTGGATTTGGTGTTTTTTATTTGCATTTGAAGAAAGTAAGTTATATGGTTGTCTTCACTTCCTATTTTATTTCAAAAGGAATTTAGAATAAGATAATAATAAATTGGGTGGAGTTAGTAACTCCAATTTATAAGTTAAGGTTAACAATATAATATTATCTGGATATATTTTATAAATATTTGTAAATTATAAAAAATAACAGTTATTTATTATAAATAATAATAAATTAAAATTTAATACATTTTTTAATTTCTAAGTTCATGGTTAATTCAGAATCTCAATCAAATTTTCAAGTATGTGTATTGGTTTAAAAATACCACAAAATTCATTGGAATGGCTTAGATTCAACACAATCCTTTCAAATGAGAACTTACAAGATCACAAATTTGAAATGCCAAACTCGATTCTTCTCTTTTCAGTTAAATTCAAATGTATTTTTTTTAATCAAAATTAAAATATATATACTACATGATTAATATATCTCTATATTGATAAATGGATGTGTCTACCGAGCCCGCGTTTTGGCTCGGACGGTAGAAATTCGCAGGAATCCGGTCAACTAAATTTGCAAAAATCGGGTAGTTGCAGTGCTTGGAATCCATTTTTGACAGTGGAAATGGATTCAGCATTATCAAAAACCCCTTGGGCACTCAAAATACTAATGTTTAACAACTATAAACAAGTTTCTGGGCAAATCTTTGCCGGATTTTCTGAAAATCGTTCCCGAATTTTGGGTCAAAATGCGGGCTCTTTAGACTACGGTTTGATAAATGATTTTGAACATGTAACCAAAAGTTCAAAGTTGTATTAACCTTAAAAGTAAAAACCATAAAAATGAATAGGAAAAGCATAAAGCAAAAAATTAAGCCACCAATTTGCCAAATCATCTATATTTAAATAATGTATTTTTAAAAAATTGTAAAAATATATTGTATTAGACTGTAGATGGAATCAGACGACTTTTCCAGACGAGAGGGGCACCTCTGAATGTTGGGGATAGAGTTCACTGTTTACGAAACTGTAAAGGAAGAAAGAAAATTAAATTATCCCCTTTTTAAAATATTTCGGTCCTATTTGTATAGTTATTTTATTTTTGAAAATAATTTTTAATGAAATAAAAAATAATATTTAAAAAAAGAAACTGACTGATTGGTTATTTTGTATGGTTGTAGTGTTACTAGGAATCTTGGAGGAAAATAACGCAAATTCAGAAGTGACTTGTAATTAATAACCATAAAATAAAGAAAAATACATTTTATATTATCTTGATTTTATTGGGTAGATTCTTCATTTGGGGTAAGATTGTGATCACGTGCTTAATAAACCAGCACACAATATTTAAATGAAAAACCTGAGGCTTTATTTTGAGTTAGAATATTGAAAATATTTCAAATTTTAATATATATATATATATATATATATATATATATATATATATATATATATATATATATATAATAGTTGTTGTTGTTCATTTTTTTAGAGTATTTAGTGGGTTGTTCAATTGTGTCTCTTTTTTTTTTTTTTTTTTGCCTTTTGAGCACTCATTTCTTTCATGGATTTTGAGCACTCATTAGGTTGAAGTGTTGAAGTTTTTTTTTTCATTTGGTTTGTGGCATTTTGCATCCATTCCTTTGAGTCAGGCAAGGGTCATTGCGACTCTTTGGACTTCAGTTTGATGCTCCTGTTCTTTAGATATGGTGGCGAGTTCCCTTTGTGACATCATTGTTACAACCTTGGCCTTCATCTCTTGTATAACTTTTCGAATCTGTTGGAAATTGATAGCCTCAGTCAGTGTTTTCATGGTCAAAATTGAAGAAGAAATAATTATTTTCTTGTTGTCTAGGTCAACCTCTTATAGACAAGTTGACCTCACCACTTGAAGGGGTTTGTTCCCAAGGTCAAAACCTTGCTCTTCACTCACATATATATTGGCATTCAATTGGGCTTATTTGGCATCACACATCACTCATTCACTCAATCAATTAAGGAAATTTGTTCACACGTGAGGAGAAGAAGGATTATCTTTGCGTTGACTAGCATATTTGATCTTTGTTGACCAATGTTGACTTGATTCGATTCTCTTCTATTTGATTGAATTGTTGTTTGAGGTTTGAAGGTCAAATTCCTCTTTGGTTTGTTGACTATTTGTTGATTAAAGATTTGCTTTTGTTTTGGGCCATTGATCAAGAGTTGACTATAGGTCAACTATTGAAGTTTGACCAAAGTTGACAGTGGAAATTGTGGGTTGAATTTTGGCCCTTTGACGTGCATTGACTTTTCTCTCTCATTAGACTAGTTTTGACTTGGAAATTATTGAAGTCAAGGTTGGAGTTTTGACTGGAAT
This sequence comes from Pinus albicaulis, assembly GCA_034641835.2. Taxonomy (NCBI): domain Eukaryota; kingdom Viridiplantae; phylum Streptophyta; class Pinopsida; order Pinales; family Pinaceae; genus Pinus; species Pinus albicaulis. The sequence goes on from CM076569.1 coordinate 591,202,998, forward strand.
ATTTTGATGTACTATTTATAACAAAAGACTACCAGGGTTTCCTCCTTGTGGGGTTTTGTCCCAAGAAATTTTGGTGTCTCTTGATTTATTGTTTCTTGTGATCTTTATTGCTTTAGTGAAGTTTATGTTTGAAATAAGTATCACTACTTAATTATTGGAATGTTCTAAAGAAGTGAAATTGTATCATTGGAAGTAGTTAGCAGTTTGAAAATTGTTTTAGTCTTGGTTGCTACTAGAAAATCTACACAATCTTTGTGAGTTTCTCCTCTGCCGATGTGTCCACATCTTGAATATTTGTTCTCTTTGATTCGCTTGCTCTCGCCTGGCCATCAACTGCAAATTTTCAGTTTTTAGTACATTATGCGTGGTGGTCAACTTTGTCAATTTTATCGTTGCTTCTGTGAGCTAGAGTTGTATTTTTTGGCCAATATCAGATAGAATCTGATGTAGGCTATCTTGCGTTAGTTGCAACATAATCAATTTTATATGGTAAAGCTCCACTACTTTCTTCTGTTGGAAATCTCATTGCCCTTGGGGATATTTGAAGGATGTGGTGTTGTTATGATGTTGAGAATTTTTTTACCGCGGTTTAATTATGATTAGGGCATGCCTTGGTGTTGCTTGCTTAGTCCCATCTCACTGCATTGGAGTTAGTTTGCTAGTCTTTAGAGGTTGTTGTAGTTGTTCAAGTTGCATTTGCGTGAACTCTCCCAGAGCGTGGTCCTTTATCTTTTCCTCAATCATTTCTACATCCTTGTTCATTAGGGATGAATCCTGTGTGTTTTCTCAATTGGTAGTCTTCTACTTTGGCCATGCAAAAGAGATACCTTTTTCCCTAGTATGTTTTTTCTTCCGCTTCTCTCCAACTTACTTGGTATCCTTCTCTTGTGCATTCACCACACCATTTCCTTGTTTAGTCTACAACAGAGCATTTTGGGGTTTCACTATCTCGAAGACCTTCCATTCTTTATCCCATTCATTAATAAATTTGTCATTAGCGAATTTTTGAGGTCTAAAATGGGCCTCTCAAGGAATATTATAAAATAATAACAGAAATAATAAAATAAGATTAGATTACACCATCAAATTTTAGAGGAAAAAAAGAATAACCACTTTTTCAACTCATATTTTCAACTTATCTCCTTATAGTTTTACTCAAAGTTCGAGCGGGAGAACTCATTGGATGCAAAATTTAATTATTCATCCAAGGAGTATCCATGTTGCATGCTTTCGATGGACCTTGCTACACGAAAAAATGAAAAATACATGAAAAACGTGATTGCAATCACATTTTTCATGTATTTCTCATTTTTCGAGTAGTAAGGTCCATCGAAAACATGCAACATAGGTACTTCTTGGATGGAAATTCCGCATCCGACGAGTGCTTCCGCATGAAATGAGTAAAACCGTGGGGAGATAAGTTGAAAATACGAGTTGAAAAAATAGTTTTTATTTTTTTTTAATTATTTTTAATCATTTTTATTTTTGATATTTTTACTTTTATACTCCAAAAATGGTGGATTATCCCCCATGGTTAACATCCTCATATAGATGTTAAACTTCGTCATCTAGATGTTAACGTTCATCGTCCCAATCCTTCTTCAGTTGTATCCACATGTAGTGTGGAGTTGCTTTAAAACACACTATCAAGCTATATACTTCAACAATCTAGGGTGATATGCATAGAATGCCTTCTATTATATGTTAGATAGTTTCCATATACACATAAAATGTGATATTTTTATCTATCTATCGTTTATTATGTGAGGAATGTCACAAGGAAGCATATTTCGCTGACATGATCAATGATTTCTCCATATCGGGAAACTGTGTCTCCTATGGTACCCTTGATGCAACAAGTGAGATTAGTATCAGTAGCCATGCATACTAAAATATTGCATTGTTGTCGTGTGCCTTTTGATAGTCAGTGAAAAATTGGTTAATAGAAATGTGGCTCAATTTATCTAGACCCCTTCTGTGCACATAGATGTTGTTACAATTACTCCTATTGTGACTTCATCTTTTTGAAATTTATGCAGTAACTTGCACGCCATCACTTGTGTGGAAAATCTAACAACCCAATTATTTATGCAGGGTAGGTTAAATCCTCACTTACCCCTATAAGTTCCATACTTCTTCTTGACTAGCTCGACAAGTGCTTTCTCTTTTCATTTATCTGTGAAATAACTTATGGGTTGAGGGATCCTCACTAATTGCCATAGGAATATTCCATGCACACAACTTAATAGGTGTTTAACACATGTTAATTTAGAGTATATACTTTCTATCGCATGAATTCCCAATCTTATTGTTCTCGATAGTACCGAGGTATTTTTCTTGTGCGAGCTCTGGAAATTTATTTGCATCCATAATCTCATATTCCAAAAATTTTAAGTGCTTGATAGTGTTGAGCATATCTCCTTCAACAATCATTGTATCTAGGATCTGGGGCATCACCAATGGGTACTTAAGATCCTTCTTGAGATGTATTGGCTTTGAATTGTCTTTTCTTGGTGGTATATATTCTCTTTGAAGCTTTCCTATCACTGGCTCATTTTCTTCTACTGCTTCTGTTGGATGCATAGGGGTCAGAGGCACCCCTGGTGTTTTGGTCCTTGCTTTCCTCTTGGGCGTAAAAGTTCCTCCTCTAATAAAATTCATGGCTTTGGACTTTGGAATTGGTGTGTAACTCACAACTTTGGCCCTCTTTTCATGCTTCAAACACTGTAGGTAGAATAAGCTTCGTCCATCAAGATTTAGGGCTCCCCCTATTATACTTGAATACCTTATTGCACGCTTTTATGGCTGCAATAACTCCAAATCTGTTAGGTGAGATTCGATATCCCTTCATATTTATTTATCCAAGCTCCTTTTGAATAAATGCATGAAGTCGGGCATGTTGAAGTCCTATCAATGACCACTTCCACCAAATTCGCCAATTTGCAAGGACTAGCTCCTTACAGTGCACCCAAACTATCCTAAAATGTAACAATTTCACGGTGTCTCCTACCCTTTTTCAGTTTTCATGATTCCCCACCAGCTGGTGCCCGAAAATTGTTCTATCCTTTGATTAATGTACATTGTTCTACAAACTCCTCCTTTACACATTATGGTTTATAGTAAATTATGCTAGTCCCTTATTCCAATTTGAAGTTCAATCCACCATTGCTTCGAGATTTCTTTCAATGCTACCTCCAAGGTCAACATCCTTGTCACCTTGTCGTCCTTTGGGGGATCACACACCTTAGTCCTAATATGGGCACACCTTATGGTGGATATGTCATGTAACCTGTGCTACCAATTCTCAAAGGTTGTATCTGAGTTTGATGCACAAGAGTTAGCACTTTGCTAGCTAAGCTCTCCATTGATAGTTGGACTAAAATAACCTTCCATGTGAGCTTTTATGTCGTAAATATTATTGAGTTTTGTTGCGATGAATCCATCCCCGACTTGTTCCATGTACTACTCTCCCTCCATCAGATCTAATGGTGTAGTATCCCTTGAATCCCCAAATTCGAATATCATTTACCTTCTTTTAGGGTTGATTATAACGGGTCTAATCGATCCCAAACTATGTCATATAAAGATTAGTGCCATCCACAATCTCAATGACCTCGAAGTCAAGAATGCTATTAAACCCATCAATATTAACTTCTTCTCCTACCAACCTACCAATAAGAAGATTCTTGATTGATTGGCCATTCTTAGCTGAATAAGTGACCAAATAGCTTCGTTCTTCCCATCATATCTCATGTTTTCCTAGGAAGAATGTTCACATTTGATCCCAAGTCTAGGATAATGTGGTCCATATTGTATGCTCCAATCTGTGCATTCTTTCTAAATTCCTTGCTTGTCCTCTTATTACACATTATTTGTTTAACTACGCATGTGGGGCCTTGTGCTATAGGCCGTTCCTTCCCTTGTGCACATTGATCGATAATTCTGTTTAGCTCATTTAGGGACGATCTATATTTTATTAACTCTAAACGATCGTCCAAGAAACTTTTAATTAGCCTCATCTCTCCTCCTCCTCCTTTGGTGGAGACCTATCATAGATTGATGACATGTCATATATAGGTTGTGCTTGTTGTGTAGTTGAACATAACATTAGAGAAAATTTCAAGGCTAAAATGGGCCTCAGAACAAAAATTTACAACCAAAATCAATTTTATGAGAACCAATATGATTCAAGATGATGATGTCAACCATGGGGGATGATTCATCATTTTTTGAGTAAAAAAGTAAAAGGAATAAAAATAAGAAAATAATAAAACTACTTATCAACTCATATTTAATTTGAGCTTGTCTCCCTATGGTTTTACGCAAATTTCGATCACAAGCTCTCATTGGATGCAAAATTTTATTCCTCATCTAAGTAGTATCCAAGTTGCATACTTTTGATGGACCTTGCTACATGAAAAATGTGATTGCAATAACGTTTTTTCATGTATTATAATTTTTTTGTATGGTAAGGTCCATCAAAACTATGCAACATGGGTACTCCTTAGATGATGAATTAAATTTTTCATCCAACGAGTGTTCTTACTTGAAATTTGAATAAAATTGTAGGGAGATAAGCTTAAAATATGAGTTGAAAAATGATTTTTTGTTTTTTTTACCTCTAAAATGTGATGATGTCGTTTAATATTACTTTATTATTTCCACTATTATTTTATAATATTCCTTAGGAGGCCCATTTTAGACCTCAAAATTCTCTAATGCTAACCCCATGTTGTCACGACCAACTCCCTTCTTTCCTCCTTGTATGTTTCTTTTTCCTTTATTGGATCAAACTTGAGAGGTGGCTTCACCACCTTCCTTACCCATGGGTACCATTGATTTCCCATCCCATTGGAATCTTCTCCCATTCTTTCTCCTTTGTGCGTATTTTCTCCCACTTGTGGTTGATCTGTGCTCTCTTCTACAACTATCATCTACACATTTTGTCCCATTTTCTCCTGTCATTTTACAATGAGTCGAGGAAATTCCTTAGTAATATGGCCTAGTTGCTTGTAGTAAGTACATGTTGTGCATGGGTTAGGGAAATATCACGCTAAATTCCTCGATTGTTCTCAGTTATAACAAATAATTGGTCCTCAGCCTCACCCAAATCCTCCCAAGCATCTACCTAGAAATCACTTGCCTCTACCCTGCATCCCTTAGCCTCTTCCTAGATTATATCCTCTGGGTATGCTATAAATTTCTCAACAAATTTAATGCACTACAAGTATGCATTTCATGCCTTGATTGATTTGAAAATGTCGCAGAACAATGTTTTCATCCAACTTTGATATTTTTGCATCATCAGACACGAAGTCGGTATGTCCCCCAACTCAACAAACCTCACACCATAATCCATTACCTTGTTCTAATGGATTCACAACTCACCTAGTCATGTATGCAATGCCAGTTGAAAATTCATTTCTATGGTGTCCTTCCTTTTAATAGATGGTGCACCAAAACTCCTAACACTTTTCTTTTCCTTTTGCTAAATCCAACCACTGGATTGTCTGTGCTGCCAATTGTGACTATACTTGCGTCATCCTTGCATTATTTTCACTACCTACAAATGATGCTTCTAGCTTCACGACAATCTCTGCTGCTTCAAATTGCATGGTAAACTAAATTTGTTGGCTTAACGGAGTACGTGTATGCGACAATAGACTTGCAGTGAACCATTCTTTATGTTAAACATCAAGAATCAGAAATGATAAATAGTCTAGTAAGACTTTGAACCTCTAGTTGTAATCCCATATCAAATTTCTAACATACTACTCATTCTCCTTTACCTTTGTGATACATTGAGATTTCAATTTTGGTTTCTGGAACTCCTTCAACAAGGCTTGATTGATCTCTCCCAGTTCTCTACCTTCCTCTCATGGTATAGTCTTTCTAAATTTCATGTACCAAGTTAATGCACAATCCTTAAAAATGGTCTCTAGCTACGCCACGTTTGTCTGTTCATCTTGTACTTTCTTAACATTCCAAAGTACTTCACACAAAAAAAGATGATGCTCAGGATCCTCTAATCTAGCATCATGAAAGACCGACATTCGCATGGAAGGTTCAATGTTTTTCATCATTCTCTATGTTGTGGTGCTATGCGATAATTTTGGATGATTTGATGATATCCTAAATCATGTCTGACTACTTCCACCATTTTGACTACTTTGTCTATTCCCTTTACTAACTAAATTTAATTGCAATAGATTATTGGGTGATCGATCTTCTTGACTCGATGATGCATGTGGGGTTATGGGTTCGATGCAATGTATGGCTTGAGAAGGGTCACTAGGATACATTGGTTCTTCTTGTTCCAAGCCGAGTTGAGGATCTCCTTCCTTGTGCTTTCCTTCCACCTTACACAATCTCTCTCTCTTCTCGAGGTTTGGCACTCCATCGAATATGTGATCGATGCAACTATCTTCCCAACTTCCACTATAGTGCTACCTTCTCGTTCCTTCTCTGGCCTTTCCTGCTGCCATTTTATCTATCGCAGGTTTCAATGCAGATATTTCTCTCACTTCAATACTGCGCCAAAATTTTGTCTCACTGCACAACACTCTGCTAGCTTCTTTTGTTGCATTCTCTTCATTTGAGAAATTTCGAGGTAAAAAATGAGCCTCAAAACAAAATGTACAACCAAAATCAACTTTATAAAAAACAATAAGATTCAAGATGATGATCTCAACCATGGGGGATGATTCACCCTTTTTGGAAATAAAATAAAAAAAGATTAAAAAATAAAATAAAATAAAAACTACTTTTTCAACTCGTATTTTCAACTTATCTCCTTGTCGTTTTACTCAAATTTCTAGCGGGAGCACTCGTTGGATGAAAAAAATATGTTTTCATCCAAGGAGTACCCATGTTGCATTCTTTCAACGGGCCCTGCTAAACGAAAAACGAGAAATACATGAAAAACGTGTTGCAAAGACATTTTTAATGTATTTATTATTTTTTGTGTAGCAGAGTCCATCAAAAGTATGTAACATGGTACTCCTTGGATGAGGAATTAAATTATGCATCTAACGAGTGCTCTCGCTTGAAATTTTAGAAAAACTGTAGGGAGATAAGTTGAATATACAATTGAAAAAGTATTATTTTTTTTTTGTCTAAAATTTGATGATGTAATCTAATTTTATTTTATAATTTCCACTATTATTTTATAATATACCTTAGGAGGTTCATTTTAGACCTCAAAATTTCTCTAATGCTTTCATCGATGTTTGTGCCTTAACCTATCTAATATTTTTTTATGTTTCTATCTCTCTGATGCCTCAACATCCTTAATCCACCTATTTCTCTCTCTGCAACCCTTGCCATTCTACCCTTAGGCCATCCACTGGTCAACCCTTATTCTCCCCATCACACGTGACAAGATTCAACTACATAGATTATCGCATTCCAACATCATTACTCCTTTCTTGCATAACATCATATTTATCCAGGTGAATAGATATTTCACAATATTCCTCACTGTCCTCCAAAAATCTCCCTCTCGGTTTCACTATATGAGTGAGTAGGATCTATTGCAAATTCAATAATGTATCCCTCCAGTATACTGTTCAACCAGAAATCATTTGCATGTGAAACTTTGTCGTTCACCAAATTCACCCTTCATATTAGTTCTAGATTCTAATTATATGGTGCTTTAGTGCACCAATTTCCAATGTTCTTTAATAGTCTTAGTAACCACTTGGCTAGAATCACGGGAAAATCAACAAAGGAAATATCATGCAACTATGTAAAAACATATTTTTGTAGCCAATTCTTGAGATCAATCCATTGGTTTTTATTTTATTGTATTGGAAATTCGCGTTCCTTCATTTGTGTTCATTGTTGTATCTCATCCTTAGTCAAACTCCACATTCCCTTCAATCACAAATCTCGGTCTAGAAAATAAAACCATTTGTTGGCGCACAAAGGGCAGAGTCGGGTTTAAAGTAAAATAACTAACAAACCCCTCATACACTAATCCTTTCAACATCACTTGTAATAGGTGAAGTTTCACCAGAGACATCTTATGAGGGAAGACAAGGACCTAAATAATTCTGAAGTGGTGAAGGGGGTGGGGAGCCTATGCTAGTGCGATAATTCTCAATATTTTTTATTTTTTATTTTATTATTATTATTTTTTTATTTTTTTTATTTTTAAATATGCCCAAAATTGGTGCAGTGAATCAATCATTATCAGAACACAACATAACATATAAACCATATCAATTATACCACACTGCGCGCAATAGCCAATTATCCTGAACAAAAAATTATATTACTTCATAAAATTCTTTAGTACATCACAGTTGTCATAGCTCACCAGCCTAATCCATCAGCTTACGGTGTAAAATATTCACAGAATACTCATTCTAAATAGAACATAACAAGGTACTTTTCCATAACATAACATTTCGGCTTTATTTATAAGTTTTCATTAGGGAACAGGGCCAACAAACCACCTATTTTACTGTGGGAAATTCTTAATACTATGGGTAAAAAACCCCCAAAATTAGCTTAAAGTATTTCCTTCCTTTTCATGTTCCATGAATTGGTCCTTGACCGACATTACTGCATGATATCTGTTTACAAAAAATCCTAAAAATCCTGCCTCAAAACTGCTGCTACAACACCCAGAGTTAGGTATGCCATGTTGGAAAAAATCCAATCAAATTCTTAGGACCGTAACTCCCATGTATGAACTTAGATTTGGGTGCATAATAACTCATTGCAAATTTCTTGACAATAAAAACATTATAAAATGAAACAAGCATTCAAATAAGGAGAATGGGATAAAAATAAGGACATACAAATGGGATGCAGATACATATAGAAATTTAGAGTACAAAATTGATGTTTGAATGTAGATTGGGATATTGAAAGAGGTACAATATGATGCAACAAACATGGATAATAATGAAATGAGAATACAAAAGGACATAAAAGGGGCTAACAAATGGAATTATGGGATGTAGAAAAAGGGACATGTGTCCTAGATCAATGGTCCTATCATGTGAAATGCAAAATAGAGTGAGAGATAGAGAGATAGAAATAATGGGATTTTAAAAAGATATAGGTGACCTAGATGTAAATTTCCTACCATGTGGGTTGAAAAATAGGATTCGTGTATGCATGCATGTGCATGTGCAACCATGAGAGAGAGAGGGAGAGAGAGAGAGAGAGCGCAAGTTATTGTAGTTGGCCCCACCAAAATTTGAGACTCCCTAGTGACATATTTTACTTCATGAACATATTTGTATGTTTACTTATGCATATACTTAAAATTACAACTAGGCATGTGTTACTCGAGTAAATCCCTCTCAAATGTCTCTAAAAGTCTCCAAAAGTCCCCCATTCCTTTAATCCTATGCTGAATTTATAGGGAGGATGAGGAGGTTTCTAATTCCACTTCTAAAGGGATATGATCCTTAAGAGAAGGAGTTTAGTTCCATATACCAAGGGATGAGTCGCAGGTATGTAGTGGTTCGAGGTTTCTAATTTGGATAAGATTCCTCAACCAAAGCTTCTAGAACTTTTTTTTTTTACCTGCGTGAACTGACCTGCGTGGTTTTTAGTGGAATAATGTGTGCAAATATGCACAATTTACAATAAAAGAAGCTGTGAATGCATAGGTTTTGTTCAAGAAAACCACGTAGATGCTCAAAAAGGGGTTTTAAGCAGTGAAAACCAAAATTCATTTTGTTCCTGGTATTTTTTACTTCAAGCTTCATATGGGATTGACTAGCGACGCTCCATCAGATGGCGAGATATTTGAATCATCAATCATGGTGACAAATTTAGTGTAACAGATTGCCCCCTAAAGTGCAAAGCCAGAAAATATGTTTGATGACTAAAGCACTTTATCATGTCAAAGGTTCGGATTAGAGACTAATTGGTTGCGGACCTGAAACAAACAATCAAGGATTACCATATCATTCTTTCATATAAATATCATTTAGGTAGGCATTCCCATACTTAGGGTAAACATAACTCGATGAACTAGTAGGGAAATACTCAAATATCCATGTCAACATCAGACATAGTATGGACACAACCATCAATGGATCTATATTTACAATCATAAATATTTAATAACTTCACGCAACCTGGATTGATGAAAATAGATCCAAGATCTTGATCTCCATCTCTCGATCCATAGTATGAATATAACCATGCGAGTGAATTTCTCGAAGTCGAACATGGTAGAAATCACTTGATTACCGATTAAAGATGAAAAATGATAACAATTGTGAGATAAACCACCAATAATGACAATGGTCCTCAAGGTACTCCTAGTAAAATCTATGAAGTGTGATTAAATGTTTTGAAGTCGAACACTCATAGAATCATTCGATCGAAGGCCAATGATGAGAACCTATCGTCAAAAGCGAGAAACCTGCCATTAAGGCATGCAGGCCTCCAGGTACTGAAAATGGTGTCCAAATCAACTTCCTAGATAATGATATGAAGTCGATAGGACGCGATCCATCATACGAGGGCCTACGACACGAAACTTCATGTCAAGTTTTGAAGAACAATATTTGAAGTGATTCAGGATTGATTCAGGGATGACCAACATGATTGAAGGTTATGAATAGCAAGGTAATTTTTACTGAGGTTGGACTTCTCTTAAACATATTGGCGACATGACATGTGACTTAGCAGCATTTGACTCAATGATAATACCCAAAACCAACTGAAGACTTTCAATGAGGTTTGATTAACTGTGAGACAAATGGATTTCCCAACCTGGACACAAATGTGACAGAGTGTCATGTTCAAGAGCAACATACTTGCCTTTAATAATACAAAAATGAACGTTATTTCCCAATTTACCCCCACCATTACTGGCAAGCACCTCTTTATTTTTACACAAGCTTGAGGAGGATAACATATGCTTGTCATATAAGATCATCCTTCGAATGAGTCCTCCAAAGTATTTTTAACGAACCCTAGGAAGGAGTGGTTCAGTCCCGTTGTGATCGATGGGTCCTGCACTATTCCATTTTAACGAGTGTTGGGCAGTAAGATGACTCCTAAAAATGAATATTAATCCTATCTCTTTAATCTTATCAACATGGGATTCATATTTTATTTCAAGGCTATTGGCACAATATATGCAAAAATAGAGTCTTATACTATGAAAAAGTGCGAAATAACTATTACGGAAAATTTACATGAATCATTGTTCTAATTAAACCGTTGTAGAAATAAATGATAACAATAGATGAGTTCTCCTACAATTACAATTCTGATGAAATAAACTATTCTAACTCACAAACCGTTTTAATCCATTTCTTGGAAAATCCTACGCATAAGGAGAAACTACTAATCACACGAATGCTTGAAAGTCTTGACTCTCAAAAGTAACTTATAAGATTAACACATTCACACTTCACATCTGTGTAACACAATCCAATCAATAACTTCTGAAAATTCTTAACGGAATTCAAGATACATGATTCAATAGATTACCTATTATAAAAGAAAAGGCAAGTGAAAAGTAATACAACTAATGCAAATTATAGAAAGGTAATATGACTATCAATGATACATAATAGATAGTTAAACCTCTGGTGACTGGGCCCACGGTTTCCAGAAGTACTGCCTAAATAAACTCAATCTAGAAAACTAAAATAAAATCTCGTGCAACTTCATTAATCTTCAATTTTTTTACAAAATAACCTCAAAAAGGTTCAACTCAGTTCGTTGTATGTAATACAAAGTAAAAGTGAAATAATAAAACAAAATATGAACAACATCTGTCTTTCACTTTGATGAATTATATATTACATTTGAAAACTAAGTATATAGCTATCTCGAGAATCAAAATATTATTAGGATTTCTCATTCAACCATACATCTTCGTATAGTAACGATCAGTTTCCTTTTGCCTTCATTCTCCGACCGCGCTCAAACATCGAGTTGTAATTTGCTATAAATGCGAAATTGGCTCTATTAGTATCTCGCTCCAATATATCGAGGAATAACAATCATTCATTTAGGATGATCTGCATAACAATTTACTCGAATTATAACCTTTTTAATATTGGAAAATCTCACATTAACTATGCTATTTTCAACTTGATTTTACCATCATTTTCTCTTGAATCATTACGAATTAAGGATAAACATGCCTAAAAACATAACAATTATCAAGGAAATAAGGAGAGGAATTATACCTTTTTCATGGCCCCACATCACCCCACAGCTTACCTAATTGCGTTTCCTCATGCAAAAAATATGATTCCCATGTAGATAAGTTAAAGAGTAGGTTGGGTAAGATTGTTCAGCATAATTCCGAAATCCATTTTTTCTCCTAAGAACATTGAAGGCCTCGCTTTATGCACCTTCTGGGAGTTCATACTCAATATTGTACCCATCTAGAGGATACTAGATAACAGGTGTTGAGGAGGTAAATCCCCTCTGCGGACAGAGGCGATCCCTGCTAGCCCAGCAGGGGTCTAGCAACAATCATCAAATGTTACAGCGCAAGTTCCTAGTTACGAATAAAAGACCAAAGATGGAGGCCTACTTGGAATCCAATGCTATGATCCGTAGAAGAGAGCGTTCCTGTTCCTCAGCCTCGGCAGATCATGATCCTCCCACGATCTCCGCGGATGGACACCTGCACATGCAAGAAACAACACGAATACAAGCATAAAATCCAGAATACGCAACTATATATCAGTCAGAAAGGATATAACTCATATTAACATAAGTGAAAACATAGTGGAACCATAACCATAATCATTCATTAAATAACAATCGAAAGAGAGTACAACCAATGTTCTGATGCCGCGGTCTCCTTCGGAAGGGTCTCCAGTCGTTCACGTCTCACAAAGCTCGCCAGGGAAAGGGCAAACCTCTCCAGAGTCTCTCGACGATAGTCTCCTTACTTGAGTCGGCCTTAAGGGAAGAAAGAGGGCTCTTACAACACAAAGGCTCTTGGAAATTTGGAGATTCAAAGCTTAGGCACTTAAAGACTGGCTTGCAATGGAATTGAGCAGGCTTTTATAGATGGGGAAGGAGGGAGTTGGGATCCCTATTATTGTGGGATTGGCCCTATCAACAAGGAAGGTTCCATGGGAGGTGGCAAACCACTTCTCTTCCATGGAACTCCCGCAGCCAAACCTCCCAACTCAAGATAGGCAATGGTTTCTGAGTTTGTTGAAACACAACTTCCGCCATCTTTATTTAAAAAACACTCCTTAAATTGGTTGGCGCGACTGCTGCTCTGGGACAGAGCGCCAGTTGGCGCGGCCTCTTTGTAGGATTTTCCCCATTGGCACGAGTGATGAACTGTCTGCCCGCGCCAATGCAAAAGGAGATGTTTTCATGGTTTTTTGTAAGGAGATGTCTTTAGGGAAATTGAAGCTCATGTTTAGAGGAATGCATTGATGATAATTTCAAGGCATGACAATGTTCACAGGTCACAAAATGGGTCCTCCATTGTGCGGGATGGGGAATGGTAGGGACGGTGACAAATTACTGTGTAACAGATGCCCCCTAAAGTATGAGGCCCGAGAGAGAGAGGGGTGAAATGCTTTACGAGAACATGTTCAACTGAAGGCCCGCCGTCGGAAAACCTGCGCAGAAAGATACAACCGATATCTCAAGTACATGATGTATATGTGGTATGGACGCAGCCATCCGAAACAGAGTATGCTATAATCCGGATCCAGGGCATGGGCGCAGCCATCCAACTAGGATCAAACAAATAGACTCAGGTATGGTCGCAGCCATCCAATCAGTGAGCCATATACATAATGATAATAATCCACAATCGCAGCCTGGATTACAACAGACACAATCCAGGGTCTTGCGCTCCATCTCGACCCAAACAAAGTACAAGTTCAAGCATGCGAATATGTGAGCTGAAGTCGAACATGCAAGAACATCGTCTGATTACCAGCAAATGATGAAAGCTGTTAACAGACGCGAGAGAAACCACCAATAATGACAATGGTCCTCAAGGTACTACAGGTACAATCTACGGCGTGTGAATCAATGAGTTGGTGTCGAACACCCGCAGAATCACTCGATCGGAGGCCAATGATGAAAACCCCACGTCGAATGCGACGAACCTGCCATTGAGGCATGCAGGCTCCAAGGTACCATAAAGGAGTCTCTAGATCAACTTCCTGGATAATGAGCTGAAGTCGACAAGAAGTGACCTTGATCGAAGGTGGGCCATAATGTTTCCCACATCATCGACACGAGACAGAGGAACATGATTGTTTTGTTGTGAATCAAGACCAAATGAGAATCATAGGGGGATTGTAATTATGCAGAAGTCAACTTCTCTTGAACATGTAACGGCACGACAGTGGACTTGGCAGTATTTGACATTAACAGATCAGAGGTCATGGTGACAAGGCAATGAGCAGATGAGAGGTCAAAAGGGATTATCCAAACCCACGAAGGCAAAGTGAAGAAACGAGATGAGATGTCCCCAACCCGACACGAATGCAGACAAGTGCCATGTTCAAGAGCGACATACTGCCGATGACAACGATTACGGTTCCATTTTTCCCCACCATTTCTGGCGAGTACCCCAATTATTTTTGATAACAATCTTGAAGGGGATAGCATATGCTTGTAATATAAGTCCGCCCTTCGGGCGAATCCATCCTAGTACATTTAACGAGCCCTAGGAAGGAGGAACTCGAAGAACGTCATTTCGACTGGATCCGATGTCATCAGGGTTTAACGAGTCTGAAAAAGGGAGAACTCGACGTCTTTTCATGTTTAGAGAGTTTGAAAAGATAGCAGAAAAGTAAACTCCACAAATCCCTTTTCGTAAATAGTTTCTGAGATCCGAAAAGGTAGAAAACAATATCCGAGAAAACCTCCTAGTCGCGATAGGCTAGGGTATTCCTTTTTCGTAATCAATCTATCCCAGCCCGAAAAAGGGGTAAACGTATACTGGGTAGATGTCGATTCGTGTCCATTTTAATGAGATCGAAACGACAAGGGCCTCGGCAATCTTTTCATGTTTAGAGAGTCAGAAAAGAGCTGAAAGATGACTCCAAAGTGACTTTTTCGTGTATTTACCGAGTCCGAAAAAGTATAAAATACAACTCGTTTCCATCGTTAAAGTCGCAAAAACCTGCTGCTGCACATACCAAGCAAGCGTAAAACCCATTTTCGACATAAAATATTAAAATATTTGATAAAAATAACTTTTTAAAACTCATTTTATGTCAAAAAGTTATAAATATGCCAAAATGGTAAAAATAAAATTACATTTACTATTCACCTTGGTAAAAAGCAGCAGTGGTCCATTTGGAGTGCAAACTTCTGACGGCGATTGCGACAGATCCGGTTGACCATTCAGATTCTCGTCTGCTACAGGTAAGAGGCTCTTCCCTGTGCTTCATTTCAATCCGTTTTTCAATAGTTTTCCCTTATGTATCAGCCCTCTGTGGCCATTCTTTGAAATTTTAGGGCCGCGCTCATTGGCGCGGGTATCGGGCACGGACCCGCACCAATGGGCTCTTTTATGCAAAGGGCTCACGCCACGTGGCGCGACTGTTCACAAAATAGCCGCGCCAGTGGCCGAACCTAAAATTCTGCCTAAAAATACGAGATTTTAACCAAATTGAATGGAATTTGAAGCCTACCAGAGATCTAATCAAGGGTTAATGACCACGTGGATGCAGGAAATCGAGCAAAATGGTGATTGAATGGAAAGAACGAGAGCATGGAGAAGAGGATGAACAGGCCATAGAAAGTGAGGCTTGCATGAATGCCCTCAGAAAATGTGGGCTAAAGAAGTTCTTCCTTACACCCTGTCTACGAGCTCAGCCCGAGCTCCTCCAGTATTTGATCAGTATTTGGGATGAACATGAACAAGTGTTCAAGTTACGAGATCAGGTATTGGAGCTGGAGGTTTCTGATGTGTATTTCATCACCGGATTGTCTCGCAGAGGTCCGATCCCTGTCTTGACTGGAAGTAGACCATCTGGCGAGAAGATGGAAGAAGTGATGGCACGAGTGTGCCAAGGAGCACAAATGGGATCAGGGAGCAAAAAGGTGGATATCCACACTATCCCCGATCTGGCATTGAGAGTTGTCCTACATACCATCATGCGGGCTGCAGGGTCGCAGGCACCGCACGAGGCCACAAAGGCCCAACTCCTGCTGGCCTCAGAATGCATGAGTCCCTTACTGTTTGACTGGGCAACAGCAGTAACAATAAACATGAAAAGACAGCTCACAAAATGCAAGCAAGCTAAACTGAAACAGTTTGGCTATGGTTCCATCCTGGTATCGTTCATTCTGGAACGCTTACCAATCTTCCAGGGCCAAGGGGCCATAGTAGCAGATCCGATACCACGCGAGCCAAGAATGGCTCGCTGGGCAGCACTAATGCCCAGAGCTGGAGGCGGCCAACAGATGTCCTGGAGGCCGGAGTTCTTTAGGTGGTTACGACGCCAGTTGATTGTAGTGGAGGACTGGCCATATGCAGGAACTGACTTCACCGGAGACCCAGATCTCCCACTGCCAGAAGGAGATGACTGGGACGAGGAGTTGGGTAAGACCTCATGTTTTTTGATTTTTATGTTTTATGTTTTTTTTTTTGTTAATACACATTCTTCCTAACACATTTTATATATGTATGCAGATGTGGGCCCTAAGAGGCCAGCTGGAATGTCTCCAATCTCACGGTGGACTCATCTTGCCCCTGATCCTCAGGGAGAGGGCACAGGAGGAGAGGAGTTGATCCAGAATCTCGAGGGCATTGCCCGAGGGATCCCGGACTATGCTCGGCTGGCGGACGTACCGATGGCGTACCAGCGTCATATGGTGGGAGTTCCAAGTCGGATCCACCGAATCCTGAGACGCTTAGTGCGTGCAGTTACATGCTATCATGAGCACCATGCGGATTAGCTCTTAGGGATTATACCACACTTATTTTTTGAGAGACATATCGTCTCCAGATGTACTTAAGACGATTATGTATATTTTGACTTTATGTGACACACTCTATGTAAACATTTCGATATCTATATATATATGCATATCTATTTCTGGATGGATCTTTCTTTACATGTGATGATGATTTACAAATTGCGCAAATGTCTGTCTAATACCAAATTTGCTACTGCATCTGTTAATGTATTTAAATGCCTGGGTATATGATGATATGTAATGTAGTCAAAATTCCTTTCCAGTAATCGAATACGCAGATACAGACGTAAAATGGATGGGTTTCTTACCAAATAGTGTCCGTTCAGCTATAACACTACAAGTTGCGAATCTAGATACACGAGCAACTCACGGATACCAAGGTTTACTGCCTCGGTTAATAATTCTAACACAGCACTATATTCCGTGATTTTGTTCGTAGTATGTCCTAGACACACTCCTTGCAGGTTGACCAACTCACCAGCAGGATCATAGATTACCCAGGCTGCTGAAGACAGATTCCTGGTACTGCGGGAGGCACCATCCGCGAAACCAACAAATGGATGAATATACATCTGCACAACCAGGAAGACCCGATCAGCAGAAAGATGTTTACAAGGCACACCACACCATACATGCACACAAATGAAAAACACACACCTATGTACACTAAAGACGGGAATGCCCCCTAGCATGGTGTCTCAATTCGAGGTGCATGCCCCCCAAGATTCAGTCCATAGAAGATGGAGTGAAGGTTGAAAACAAACGAGATTTGAACTAAATCTATCAAAACTCGAATTGAAAATGCTCGTGTTTCATTATTTTAACGAGGTTGACACACTTAACAGAACTATCCTCGTAGCATCTTGTTTCATTGTGTTAAGATCTTGACACAAGAGAAAGAACTGTGCTCTGACGAGCTCCAAGGAGGAGGCTCAGGAGGGAGATGATCATGTGAGTCTCCAACGATCCTCAGGTTACCTTCCGAAAAAACTTCGTGCGTCAAAATGGGCGTTTGAAGAGGAGGGGTAGGAACCTGAGTAGCATAACGCTCCAGACAGTCAGTCATTTCCCCCAAGCTAGGCATAAAAGAGGAGCGATGATATCCATCGTCCCAAGGCAACTCCTCAAGAGACAGAGTTTCAATGATAGCCTCATCGGAAGGAAAAGTCTCTTTGAGAGGATCAGGTGAATCGGCCTGACCAAGCCAGGGGGATTGAGAGTAGACGTCGAGAGCCATGCTCAAAGGAGCATGCTGAGGAGGTGGAGGATCAGATGCGGAAACAATTTCATAGTAGCTGATCTCTACTGGCGTCAAGGGCATTGATTCTCCAAACTCAAGCACCTGCTCAGGCGTAGGAATAAGCCAGGGGTCATCGGACCTGGACATCATGTTGACTTGAGCGGTGTGCGGTGGTGGTGCGGGAAAAATACCCATGAGGACCGGGTCTTTGAAGAGACCAGGTCCCACACTGTCGGGGGGATTCGGAATCTGATCCACGTATGGCACGTTGTTCTCAGAGGTAGAGGTGAAAAATGACAACTGATCCACCGTGACAATTTTTCCCTCGTGAGGGAACTTAAGAAATCGAAAGACGGTGGATGGCACGCAGAGCATGGCATGAGTCCAGCTGTGGCCAAGAAGTATATTTTAGTTGAGTTTAGCGTCAACCACTTCTACTTCCACGTTGACAGTCTTCCCCTGTAATGTGATCGCTAGACTCTCGAGAACACCCAGGGGTTTGGATTCCCGACCATCAAATGCCTCAAGGGCATTGGGAGATGACGAAAGGGATGGAGAGCCGATGGCCTTCCAGCAAGCGGAGGACATAACCCAGGTAGATGCACCTTCATCCATGATGGACCTATGAATGTTCAGACCGTTAATCCCAACTTGAATAATAAGAGCGATTTGATGTGGAAGCCGGGGAGTGAAATTCTCTAAATCGAAGGTGAGAAGACTTGAGTCGGCGGGATCAATGCCCCCGATCGCAGACAGTAAAGCCTTCCGTTGCGAAGGACAACTTTGAAGAACTTCTAGCACAGACATGGCAGACGGCGCCTGTGCCAAATCCTCAACAATGCTGTAATGTTGAGCGGCACGAGCATTCAGATTATAAGAAGATCTTCGAAGGACACCTTTAGAAGGTGGTTTCACAACGGGTTCAGGAGTAGGCTTCTCGATTTCCAACGGACCGGAGACAGGTGGGGGAGGCGGCCCATCCGCAACTGCCTTCCCGGGTGCCTGCCGCGATTCGTTGTAATCCTTCGACCGCGTAGCGACAGAGATAGGTGCAACACTCTTCATCATGAAAACCTGAGACCCAAACGGTGCAGATGGTGACGGCTGTTCGACCATCTGGGTCTGCTGAGATGGAAATGGCTCTTTTAAAACAGCCGGAGTCCCTTTAGGGCCCTTAAGAAGTTGACTAACCTCGGATCGTCGTGGACAATCCTTAGTATAATGGTCCCCTTCACAAATGAGGCAAGGGTACTTCGGTTTACGCTGAGAGCCATCCTCAGTACGAGATTTAGATTCTGGCTTCGGAGCATCATATTTAGATTTGCCTTTGCCTTTATTTTTCCCCTTGGAAGTTTTCTCCGTAGGATTGGCCTAAACGGCATTCACTTCCGCGATTTTACCAGAATCGGAGGGGGCGGGATTAGTAGGAGCATTGTTGGAAGAATTAGACTTCTGCTTCCCATTCGAAGATTTCTTCGAATTTTGAGAGACAAAACCAATGACACCATCCACCGCGGGGGTAGGCGGAGCCTTAGAGGTTCCGGACCGCGGGGCATCAGGCAAGATATCATAAAGCGTGCCGGACTGAGAATATACAAGATCCAGATATTGGGCACGCGCAATGGCTTGTTCCTATGTTACACACGCTCCCATCGCAATATCCTGAGTGATTTTATTCACAAAGGAGGTGGTGAACCAGTGAATCAGTATCTGATCAAGTATGTGAAACTTGATCAGTCTACGACGGCGCCGCCACTCATGAATGTGATCAGAGATGTGAGTGGCTTTATCCTGCTTCAGAGAAGTCAGGAGGTGCGTCCCGGCTTCATAACGAACCGGTAACTGAAAGTGCGTGAGGAAAGCCATGGCTAAAGAATTGAAATCTTGGAAAATGCCACGGGATAACTCTATGTACCACTTAGCAGCAGCTCCAGTTAAAGTACGCTGGAAGAGGCGCAGACGAATCGAATCGTCGACCCAAGAGTTAGACGAACACCAAAGATGATACGTCATCACATGCACCTGGGGGTCCTCTCCAGCTTTTCCCTCAAACTTGGGGCAATCACCTGGTATCTTGGTGGGAACCGGAGGCCAATATGGATTATGTAAAATCGGATCATTGGTCAACTTTGAAACATCCGACAACTCCAAGGTGGCCAGGAACGACAATGGCAGATTGACCGGCATGCCAGACCCAGGATGAGGACCGTTACCTGTACTCCACAATGGTTGTGAATATCCTTGCCCCCATGGGTTCTGTCCCATAGGATTCTGACCGTAGGGGGTGTAGGTCGTATAACCAGACTGATTTGGATGCTGGTAACCAGAGTGTGGGGCCTGATAACCAGGGTACGGACCCTGATTATATGTCGGCCTGGTGTAAGCAGCGTTTGGATTTGGCTGCTGAGTATAGGTAAAACCGGGTGGAGGAGGATAATACTGAGAGCCTCTGGGGTGGTTATAATTCGGTTGAGATTGACCATGAGGATAATAACCACTCTGAGGATGAGTAGGCTGCTGAAAAGTGGAACCCTGTGGAGCCTGATACGTAGGGCGCAGCTGTTGATTTGGCTGCGGCATTGAATGAGTCGGCTGCTAAGCAGGGTTAATGGAATGAGCGGGCTGCCCTGAATGAACAGGTTGACCCGACTAAGAGGGCTGACCTGAGTGAACAGGTTGACCCGGGTGAGAGGGTTGACCTGAATGACCAGGTTGACCCGGATAGACAGGCAGCGCTGGTTGCGCAGGTTGACCTGGCTGTAAGTGAGCCCCAGGTTGTACTGGATGGGCCGGTTGGCCTGGAGGCGAGACACCAGGTTGTACCGGATGAGCCGGTTGGCCTGGTGGTGGAAGAGGACCAGGTGCTTGCTGGAAACTAGTTTGACCTAAAGCAGAACCATAGGATGGTCCCGGCTGATATGCAACGTTAGAAACAACAGGATATTGCGGTTGCATCGGTAAAGAAGGCTGGATTTTTCCACGAGGACCATAGACCGGTCCCGGTTGATACCCCGGCTGAGGCCGAACAGGTTGACCAGAAGGGCTATAATACTGCCCTTGCGGACCGTACGATGGCCCTTGTTGGCCGACAGGATAGCCTTGAATGGGCTGCCCCTGTGGATCATAAAGATAGCCAGGTTGGCCCGCAGGTTGGCCTTGGAAAGGCTGTCCTTGCGGGTTATAAGCCTGGTTATAAGGTAAACCTTGAGCATAGAGATAAGCCTCAGGAGCGGGTAGACGCAAAATCTCCCCGTGCTCATCATACTGACCTGGGAAAGCATACACGGGAGTACCATCCTGTGCATAGTGCGAAAAGTAAGAACGGTTAGGATCTTGGGAGGACGGTCCAGCCTCGACGTTCGGCTGTTGCAAAGACAACCAATACTCCTCCGGAGAGATATTCTCCGGTATAGCAGTCGCTAGATAAACATCTTCAGGAGTTGGCACAACCCTCGCAGCGGATGCCGTGACAACAGGAGAAGAGGTGGCCACACAGACAGTGGGCCGGACGGGAACAGAAGTAACGGGCGTCTGAGGAGACACCCCGGGTGTAGTAGCAGCTGGCCTCGAAGCAGGAGATGACACTCCCATAGAGGCTGCAGCGGAAATGATCTGTATCCCTGTGGTAAAGAAGGACTGGCTGTTGACATGTCAGCCAGCTCAGAGTTGTCTCCCTGAAACAATATTCGTGGGAAGAGCTGATAGTCTTCACCAGACGTTGGAATTTCCTCACCAGAATCACTCATGGTTGATCCTGCCGTTAAATCTCGCAAGAGATGGCGAGGACTAGGAGGAAATACAACAGCAACAAAAGGCGAACCCGATGTAAGAGAAAGGAAATCAGCGCCTAATCTCAATTCAGACACAGGGTCCGAAAAGGGCCAATTGAACTCAACTGGTCCTCCAAAGGGTTGCTCAGCAAGAACCGGTCCCCCGTCAGGAAACTCGGAAACAATAGGCTGCTGCGGTCCAGCAGAGGATTGGGAAGCCTCTGAAGAATCGTCCGTGTAAGGACTACCAGTAGACGAAACCGAAGGTTCTGCCACTGTGGCAAACGACCAAAGAAAAAGAAGCAAACACACACACGGGCTGAAAAAGAGTCAAGACACACGATCAAACAGTCAACAAGCAATATCTAACAGGGCGTATAATCGTGGGTGATTAATTTTTACCACATTGAAAAATAAGAAACTTCACCGTTTCATGTTTTAAGAGTCGAGAAACGATAAAAGATGACTCTATCTCTTTCAGATTTGACACAAGCGTGAAAGGACAAGCGCTTGACGATCTTTTCAAATTTAGGGAGTCAGAAAAGACCAAATGACTGCTCAGGAATACTAGGCACAAAGGGTGTACCAAATAACCGTGAACTGCAATATACACCTTGGTTTTAATAATGAAGAAGAAATCAACCAAGGAATTTCCGTACGTGCAAGAAATCTCCCCGAATGCTGTGTTCGGTGTATCACGGGTATAGGGCGGCAGACTCGGCTTCCTGTGGATAAAGGATTGAAAACCTAGAGGGGTCTCCCTTTATATACGCGACGGTACGGGGAGCACGAGTCCGTGCTAGCGTTGTCTAAAGCCCAAAGGCGAACGACAGCTGCTAGGTTTAAAGACGCCGGAACACGTCTCTAGCCTAGACCTCTAAATATGTTTCGTTAGATTTCAATGTTGCCTTAGGTTAATTGAATAGATTTTAAAGTTGATCTTCAATTAGGTTTCAATTTTCAGGCCCTAACGAATGTATTGTTTCAAAAACTCCTAAATGCAAAGCTACATGCCACAGTAGACCATTTCGTTCGATGAAAACTAGCTACAGAAGAGTTGAGAGTCTTTACACAAACAAAATGATCGGAAGACAAACAATGAGATCTCTAATGCAACTAATGAAATCGAAAATTTTTCATTCTAATCACTAATTACTAGTAAAATCGAAAAATTTCAATTTGCACTAATCAACCAAAAGCAAAAGAGATTTTTTTTTGTAATTTTCAATGTTTGATAGCTAGATGCACTAAACAAACTGAAAATAAAAGAGAAGCAACTTGAGAAACGATATTGAGAGAGCAAAACGAACAAATTTCACTCAATGACACAAACAATCAGATCTCAAATCGACCAAAGTATCTCAAAACCAAGAAAAGACTCAAAGGCTCCAATGGACCGTGTGATCTAGGCCCAAAGCAAGACCAAACGAAATTTGAATGAAGAAACGAGCAATCACCCAAAAATCGCAACAAAACAGTGAACAACTACTAAAAGAATGTGGAGGAGCAATCAGAGAGTTGACTGGATAAACGAAACACCAAAACTCCCAAGGAGGGATCGATACACAAAGCCACTAGATGCCCTAGGGCTTAAAACGTGAAATCGATAGATAAAAGCAAACAACCAAAGGACGAAGGCAAATTCCCAGTCAAACAGGACCCCAACACACTCAGGTAGTCGAAAAATCAAGAAGAAAAGCACTGACCAGACCTAGAGAGCTCAAAACTGAGCAAACTCAAATACCCTACAGGAGTGGCGCGACTATAAGGCTGCAACTGGCGCCAGCAAGCAATTGGCGCAGGCTATACAAAAGCAACATGCACCAATTGGCGTGACTGTCGGGCTAAAAAGCGCGCCAGTCGAGTTTCTCAGCCAAAAACAAAAAATAACTACTCCAGAAGCAGATCAATGTAAACTAAGCAAACCAAGAAGCAAAAAACAACAAAAGAACCCAACCCAGAAGGCTAACCAAGCAAGGAAAATCATAAAACAATCAAAACGAGACAATCTAAACGAGACAGTGAAAACTCGACGATCCCCAGCGGAGTCGCCAAATTGTTGAGGAGGTAAATCCCCTCTGCGGACAGAGGCGATCCCTACTAGCCCAGCAGGGGTCTAGCAACAATCATCAAATGTTACAGCGCAAGTTCCTAGTTACAAATAAAAGACCAAAGATGGAGGCCTACCTGGAATCCAATGCTATGATCCGTAGAAGAGAGCGTTCCCGTTCCTCAGCCTCGGCAGATCACGATCCCCCCACGATCTCCGCGGATGGACACCTGCACATGCAAGAAACAACACGAATACAAGCATAAAATCCAGAATACGCAACTAGATATCAGTCAGAAAGGATATAACTCATATTAACATAAGTGAAAACAGAGTGGAACCATAACCATAATCATTCATTAAATAACGATCGAAATAGAGCACAACCAATGTTCTGACACCGTGATCTCCTTCGGAAGGCTCCCTAGTCGTTCACGTCTCGCAAAGCTCACCAGGGAAAGGGGAAAACCTCTCTTGAGTCTCTCGACGATAGTATCCTTACTTGAGTCAGCCTTAAGGGAAGAAAGAGGGCTCTTACAGCACAAAGGCTCTTGGGAATTTGGAGATTCAAAGATTAGGCACTTCAAGAATAGCTTGCAATGGCAAGATGCAATATTTTATAGATGGGGAAGGAGGGAGTTGGGATCCCTATTATTGTGGGATTGGCCCTATCATGAAGGAAGGTTCCATGAAAGGTGGCAAACCACTTCCCTTCCATAGAACTCCCGTAGCCAAACCTCCCAACTCAAGATAGGCAATGGTTTCTGAGTTGGTTGAAACACAACTTCCGCAATATTTATTTAAAAAACACCTCAACGACCGCGTGACCGGCTGCTCGTGACTGGAGCGCTCAGCTTGGCGTGGTGAGAAGGAGTGATTTTCCCCATTGGCGCGAGTGATGAACTTTCTGCCTGCGCCAATGCAAAAGGAGATGTTTTCATGATTTTTTGCAAGGATATGTCTTTAGGGCAATTGAAGCTCATGCTTAGAGGAATGCATTGATGATAATTTCAAGGCATGACAATGTTCACAGGTCACAAAATGGGTCCTCCATTGTGCGGGACGCGGAATGGTAGGGACGGTGACAAATTACTGTGTAACAACAGGACATCGGTATCAACATCCAATCCAAGTGGGTCGTTTAGACAGAACCACCTAACTATATTGTTGCATCTGGTTAGCTTCTACTTGGAAGTTTATGTAGCCAAAAGGCTCTCTGTTCTTAACCTCCTTAGGATATGCCTTCCATCGCCGTTGTACTCCCTGAAGGGCTTATTCTTTAATGTCTTCAAAGTCCTCAAGTCCTACGATAAGAACATATTTATGTGTGGGAGCCAAAGCAGAAACGACCCTAGGTCTTTGCGTGAAAACTTTATGTTTTATGAAAGTTTGCAGTGTGCTATTAGGTTCTCCTCTGACCCAAAGGTCTAAACCATTTTCTCTCCTTTGGAATAAACTATAGGCTTTGTACCATTTGATTTGATTTCTTGCAAAGGATATAAAATCTTGAAATTTCACATCCCCAATGAAAGGACTAGGCTTCCCATCCCTCTGTTCTTCCAGGAAGAAATTATGCATGTAGAGTTCACGTAAGAAATATTTGACATTATCTTCATGTTCTTGAAAACACTTAATAAAATCAGAAAAAATACTGAATTCAACAGGTTGACCAGACCGTATGGATTTTACTTTAAGCAATAATTTTCATTCAAGTAAAAACATGGCATGGTTTGTAGCTAGAGACCTACAAGACAATGCATCAGAGTATATAGAACATATCTCCTTGGTTTGTTCTAGTGCTTTCTGAAGTTCCCCTTGCAATTTCTATGTTTTATTTTTCTCCCTTCTAAGTTTGGCATGAGTTTCATCCTCAGTGGTGGTCAAGGCTTTGTACTTTCATAACAATTCTTGGTGTTCTGTGCGAGGCATCACTTCTCCTCGGTATTGTTCCAAAAGTTGTTTGTGCCTTTCCAATTCCTAGTTTAACATTGTGATAGTGGAATCCTCGATCAATGGAGAATAAGGAAGCACCACATCAATTTGTGTAGCCTTGTTAATAATCATCAGTAAATTTGTTTGGCTTGCTGCCTCAATTGTAACCACAGAGGGATTGATATGTTTTTGAATTCCCATAGAATTAGTGGGAGTATCCTCAGTTTGAATTTTCGCATGGTTAATAGGAATTCTTTCAGTCTGGAATTCTACATGAGTAATGGGGGTTTCCTGAGTCTGAGTTTCTGCATGATACAATATATTTTCACTCTGGATTCCAATTGTCACAATTTTTATTTTATTTCTACCATAATTTCTATGTCTTTTTCTGAGCTATTCTGTCTTACTTCTGCAATTTCATGTTTTCTTGTTTGAATAACTTGATTCTCTATTTATTCTTTCCTTTCAATCCTTTAGTGGGTTCTATAATTGGTGTTTTAAGTGAAGATGGCATAATAGTGACATCATGAGTAAATTCAATTTATTCATCAATCAGAACTGTAGCAACTGAGTTACCTTAATAATTTTGATTATCAGGGGTTAATGGGATGGTCCCCTCTCTAGAAAAGTCTGGTTTTTTCATAATTTTGGTTGATTCTTCTAGATGGTCCTGACTATGCATACTTGGTGAGGATGACAATATTTCAGTATTATGAGAATTAGGGGTAGAGGCTGAAAAATTAGTAGCTGGTTTAGAAAAATTCCTAAGACAATCTTCATTCTCTTCAAAGGAGAAGAGGGTTCCCATATTTTCCAAAACCTGGGCTATTTATTTTTCCCTAAATCATGGTGAGTTAACCTACTATTCCATAGGAGGTTCTTGAGGAAATTCATTCTCTAGCACATGCTCAACAGACTCCATAGGTTTCTTTGCCTTGGCCAATCTTTTGGACCTTCTACGCTTAGCTGGCCAGGAAACTAGGACAAAGGCTAACCTCTTCTCAGCTCTAGTCAAATTTTGCGAATATAGGGTTTGATTATCAATTTGTTCTCTTAACTGATTGTTTACATTTTCAGGGGGAAAATTTTCCATGTCTTGCTGACTATTTTTTGTGTCAGGCTAGGTATTTTCTCCCTCACGCATTTCTTCCACAGGTGGAAGGTCATTAAGTCCCAACAAATTTTCCCAGCTTAATTGCGACAATGCCAATTCCCTACTGGATATCAATTTTATTAAATAGTGGTGACTGAATATGGAACTTGGTTCCTTAGCTCTACTCATTATACCAACAACCTCATGTAAAACGAAATTTAAAAAGAAAGGCATGTTTAGCACTATCTTCTGCTTTAAAGCTGACAACAGTTTGAGATTTCGTGGTCTTACCACATCATGGCAGTCGTCACATGTAATGTATTGCTGGATTATGTTTGCAATCTCCTACCATGGTTCTATGAATGAGGTGGGGTGGAATCCTTTTCCTTTGCAGACCAATTCATCACCATGATCTATAAATAATTCCATTGCACTCTGGAGTCCAATATGCTTGTCTATCCACTTCTCTCCTTCCGTAGAGAGACCTGTAACTTCTACCAGGATCGTTTCATTAACTGGTAGCTACTTTCCTTTGACCGTTGTGATTTCATTACTTAAATTATGTAAAAATTCCAAAGCCACAACGTTATCAAATCCCTGCAATCGGGTGAAATAATCAAGCCAACCCACCCTTTACAGGATTTGTCGAGCTTATTTAGTTACCCGCGATGTAACAGGTTCACTATGGATGGATTTACTACACATTGCTACTGATTTGGAAGGAATTTTTGCAAAAACTATACACAGAGTTGTTTTGGAAGAAATTGCTACAAAAACTATACATAGAGTTGTTTCAATCCGGAAAATAGAATGA
Source organism: Pinus albicaulis (assembly GCA_034641835.2). Classification (NCBI taxonomy): domain Eukaryota; kingdom Viridiplantae; phylum Streptophyta; class Pinopsida; order Pinales; family Pinaceae; genus Pinus; species Pinus albicaulis. Next base: position 591,230,811 of record CM076569.1, read on the forward strand.
GAGATATGACAAAGTAATGTGATTTTGTGCAACGCAATTACTATTTTCGTTAATTGTGCTTAGTCCCATCATGCACGTGATGTGCCTTACCTCCCTCCAATAGAAAGGTCGACCACGACCGGTAACATTATGGAAATTAAATGGTCATACTGAGGTAGTCATTATCGCGAAAGGGAATGGTCAAATCTGGCGCATCTAAATGTAAGGGATAATTAACTTTCATATATACGTGGACGTAATGATAATGATATGCCATGTGTAAAAAGATTGCCTTTTTTAGAATAAATAACCTTTGAAGAACATAAAAAAATATATATCTCGTGGCATTCCTTTATAGGTAATATGCATATTTCGGAGATCCAAAAGTTTAGAGTTATGTTCGTGTTATAGTTTATATACCACCTCTAGCTGTTTTTACAAGATAGTTGTAGATATTGATGATGGTGATTTATTTACAAAAGAAAGAGGTCTAACAATATAATTATGATAAGGAAATTCAAGATATATTCCAATGCCATGGGCAAAGCCACTGCTACAGTACGTGTCCATAGCCTCGACAGGGTTGTTTTTTTAACCTGTAGATGAGCCAGTATCCTATGAATGATATATCATATTTATTATTTTAACTGATTTTTCTCAAAAGTTCATTATTCTAGCGTGGTGAACATATGACAACAATGTTATTCAGTAGATCATAACAAAGTGAACAAGCCGGCTCGTGATGAGACCTCTTGTCCTTTTGACACTGGTGTCAAAAAGGCCATAACCCTGGTTTGGTAGCCATAATGGGAATGTCACTTATGTTATTATCTTATGATTGTAGTAGGCTGGAAGATGATGAGACCCCCTATCCTTATGAGAAAATCTAGCTCTAAGTGTCATTTTTTTGAAAAAATGATCTTTTTATTCATCAAGGGGGGCTCATCAACTCCTTAAGAGTTTAAGGATGGTGTAAGGAAGAAAAATGATTCCAAATAAAGTATGTGTTAACCCCTTGTTATATTGAAATAAAATCAACATTAAAGACGTACACAAAAGATAAAAATACTATGGTGGTGAGAAATCATGAACAATTTATAATTCTTTCAGAAAGATCTGAATATTAAGAAAATATTTAAAATAGGATGTGCCAGTGGATAAAATAATGTTCTCTGTAGGGTGATAGGTAAAGCATTAGTTTTAACATCATGATAAAGTAAAGATCAATATTTTTTAAGTTCCCTTTCAAATATTGGAATTAATTATATGAAAAATAGATATCTTGGCACAAAGGGAACAAAAATTGTGCCGAAGGGAACAACGAATATGAAATAGAAAGGGAACAACAATTGTGCTGAAGGAAACAACAATTGCGCTGAAGGGAACAACAGCTCTGAAAGAGAAAGGGAACAAAAATTGTGCCGAAGGGAACAAAAATTGTGCTGAAGGGAACAACAATTGTGCCAAAGGGAGCATAAATTATGCTGAAGGGAAAAACGGTTGTGAAAGAGAAAGGGAACAACAATAGTACCAAATGGAACAACAATTGTCCTCGAGGCCTCTTACCCCTCTCTTTTTATTATCAAGAGAAAAAAAAGGAAGACAAAGAAAGAAGGAAAGAAAAAAAAGAAACTTAATTAACTCTTACAGAAAACATATATACATTATATACAAAGTAATAAAGAAAATCAAATTTATGGAGATGGAGTTGCTGGGTTGCTACCCCAGTCAGCTATGATCTCAAAAACAAGATCATTACTTACCTCATGTTAAAAAGACTCCTTTGTGAGAAGTTGGTGGTAAAGGCGTAGCTGATGCCCATTTATTAGGAAAGAGGTACCATACCTACCGATGGTATTTAATGTTATGGTACCATTATTATGGACTTATTTGATTTCATACAGCCCGATCCACCTTGTTTGTAATTTACCTAGAAAATATTGGAACCTGGAATCATATATCAATGCCCAATCACCTTTTTGGAATAATTTATTTTTAATCAGTCAATTGTGTCATTTAGCTCTTTGTTGTTGTATAATAGTAGTGTGTTCTACATCAAATAGACATGCTTCATCCAACTCATTAAGTTGTTGTAGGCGTTGGTTTTGTGCTTCTGTAAAATCCAGTCCAATTTCCCTTGCAGTCTTAAGAGTCTTGATTTCAAATTATATTGGAAAAATTGGTTCTTTGTCTAAGACAAGGTGACATGGTGAGTCACCAGTAGTGTTCTTCCATGTTGTCCGATAAGCCCATAGTGCTTCAAGGAGTTTGGTTGTCCAATTTTGATGATTTGTGGATACGATTTTAGTCAGAATTTATTCCAGGACCTTGTTTGTGCTCTCCACTTGTCCATTTTCCTTGGGGTGATATGGGGAAGTAACTCTATGCTTAATATGATAGTTATGAAGAGTGGCCGAAATTTTATGACCTGTGAATTGCGACCCTCCGTATGTTATTAATTCCCTTGGTAATTCGTATTTCACAAAGAGTTTGAACATGAAATTAATCACTGCCTCCTCCATAGCTCTTGGCAAGGCTGCCACTTTGACCCATTTGGTTACATAATCCGTGCAAACCAATATGTACACTTTCTGATTTGATGGTGGGTTGAAGGGGCTGGTGAAATCTAGCGACCATCTTTCGTATGGTTTCGTCGCCACTTGCGGTTGTAGGGGCATTTCGTCAGCTTGGCCAGGACGACCCATTCGTTGACAACTATCATAGGCTTTGACATACTTTTTTGCGTCTTTAAATATTGTGGGCCAATAATAGCCCATTTAAAGAACTTTATGTCCACTTCGGCGGTCTGCAAAGTGTCCTCCACAGGGTTCATCATGGCAGGCCCTTAAGATGTCATAAACTTCATCTTCTCTGATGCACCTTCGAATTTGAAAATCAAAACCAATGTGGAAAAGATAACCACCGATCCACGAAAAACGTGCGTTGCGTTGTATGATCAATTTCCTTTCTCATGGTGATAGATGTGTTGGTAATTTCCATACTGCCAAGTAATTTGCCACATCAGCGTACCGAGGTGCTTTTATTGTCACGATAAATATATACTCATTTGGGAATTGGTCGTCCACTGGCTGATGGTCATCTACTTTAGGTACTCGAGACAGGAAGTCTGCCACAAAGTTTTCTTTTCATGGTCGATACTTGATGGTGATATCAAATTCCTGTAACAAAAATAACCATTGAGTCACCTGACCATTAGTAATGGGTTTATTACCTAAATCTCTAATAGTAGAGTGATCAATGTACAAAAAAATTGGATAGTCTGTTATAAAATGTCAAAATTTATTAATAGCATGTATAACAACTAAAAATTCTTTAAATTTCTGTTACTGTACAGTTTAACTCAACAAGAGTGATATTTTTGTTGATATAGTAGATAGCATAAGGTTTTTGTTCTTCCTCTTGTCTAAGAACAACTCCTATGGCTGTGTCTGATGCATCTGAGGAGATTTGAAAAGGTAGCTCCCAGTTTGGTCCTCTTAATACTAATGTTGTCAAAAGGAGTTCCTTGATACCTGCAAACACAACATCACAATTGTCAGACCATTCAAATTCGACATTACTTGTTATAGTGTATAAAGGTGAAGCTATCTTTGAAAAATATTTTATAAATCTGCAATAATACCCTGCATAATCGAGAAAACTTCGTACCTCTGTTTGTGTGCAAGGCATAGGAAATTTAATAATTACCTCAATCTTAGCGAGATCCACCTGGATTCCTACAGTAGAAATGTAATTCCCTAAAACTACACCTTCAGTCATCATAATATGACATTTTTCATTGCTTAAACACAATCTAGTAGCGATACAATGTTCAAGGTATTTTTCTAAATTCTTTAGAGCTTGATCAAAATATTCCCAAAATGGAGTAAAATCATCCATATACAATTCAAGTCCCTCATTGATTAGGTCAGAAAAAAATCTCAAGATTTCTCTTTGGAATGTTGCAGGAGAATTGCATAGTCAAAAGGGTAAAACTCTATATGCGAATGTTCCTCCTGAGTAGGTAAACATGGTTTTATCTTGGTCTTCAGGAGCAATCTGAATATGATTGTAACCGCTGAAACAATTTAGAAAATATAAGAATTTCTTTCCAACTAAAGTATCAAGGACTTGGTATATGAAAGGAAGGGGAAAATGGTCTTTTTAGGTAGCCTTGTTAAGTTCTCTATAATCTACACAAATCCTCCATTTTCCATTTTTCTTAGGGACGACTACTAATGAGGAAATCCACTGGCTATATGAAATTGGGTATATGAAATTTACATCCAAAAATTTCTACAATTCTTGTTTCATGATGTCTTTGAGCTGCAGATTCAACCTCCTCTAGGGCTTCCAAATAGGATGGGCGTCTTTTTTGATATAGATGTGATGGGTGCACTTCTACGGGTCAATACCTTTCATGTCCAAATATTCCCAGTTGAAAAAATGCTTGTATTTACGGAGAACCTCAGTTAATTTATGTTGCTGATGTTTTTACAGACCAACATTAATATTAAGAGTTTTTCCTATTTCTATTTCAATTGGAATGTTGTTATGGACAACAATTGTGGGAATATGATTTTCTTTTAAATTTTCTAAGGGGTCTCCTTGTGCATCATTATCAAGCAGAGCTTTTAGCATTTGGCAAGTTGGGTTTCCAATAATAACTGGTTTATTGATGAAGTTGTTGATTACATTGTCCTATAATTAATTTTTAAGTCCTAGGGCTTCATCCAAGGAAAGGGGAGAAAACAAATTTTATTCTTGATATCTAGGTGGGCATAACTGAAAATTTACAATAGGAAGATTGGGTTTAGCCATAGGGTACAAAATAAGATTCTTGACAACGTTTCTTCTCACAATCATCATTTTTCTAGTTCTACATCATATATATGCATATGATGTTGCTAACCATGGTCTTCCTAGTATCAGTGAATGTCCATATAGTCTACTTCTCGGGTTGATGATCGAGAAGTCTACATGATATTCCTAGGAGTCTACATAGACAGTAATGTCTTCTAAAGTTCCTTTAGATTTTACCACTGACCTATCAACTAATTCTAGCAGGTTTGAGGTTGGTTTTAAAGTTGTGATACCCAAGATATTACAAGTCTCATAGGTCAGAAGGTTAATATATACTCCTAAGTCTACCAACCTATTTGGAAAAGTGAAAACTTGTATTTTGATGGTCATGATTGGACTTCCTGGATATTCATATTTAACAAGAACCCGCTTTATTAAAATTAGGTCAGATAAAGTTCCTACATCATGAACTATGGTTGGATCTTTTGGTTTTCTCCCAGAATTTTTCCCTCATAACTCCTTAATCGTTTTGGCATAAATCAAGATATCTTGTATAGCCTGCAGGAGTGGAATTTTTATACACAAGTTTTTTAATTACCCTACAATATCAAATTGAGGGTAGAATGCTTGTTTGGTTATTGTGATTCTTTCAAGGAATGGAGGGGAAGTAGCTATGATTTTTTCAGGGTTCCGTTGCTCGACTGTGTTTTTGGTTTGTTCTGTTTCTGAAATAACTACAGTCGAAGGATTTATCATAGTTTTTTCTTCTTTATTGTTTTCTTGCTCTTGATCATTCTGATTTTCTTTAGGAGAAACAATGCATCTAGATATCATCAAGAGCTCATTACATTCTAAGGGGTTTACTTCATCGACTGGATTTTCAACGATTTGCACATACTAGGCATGTCTATTTTTTGGGTTAGAATTTGGATGAGCCGAAATTTGAAGATGCATTAGAGTTTGAGTATTAAGAGGTAACTAAAATGGATCTTGTAGTTGGGTTGAGATTGAGGGATCGTCCCCAAGGGTGGATTTACCAATCCCACAGGACGCTGCCAATTATGAGGCCACATTGCGCAGGTGTGTTCAACCATTGTGAGGGATAGGAGTTAGTAACTGTATTGTGCCACAATGGGGTAGGATATTGGGGATTTGGAAATCCTAATCCAACAAACAATTGATTATCCATGGTGAAGTAGGATATGAATGAGATTTCCAAGCAGAGTTAAAGGGTTATTTTCCCTGCCATGCATTTCCAGGATTCTGTTTTTCCATGTACTATCCAGAATAAAATGAAGAGGGATCTTGCATCATACTTGGAGGAAGTGATTGCCATTTTTGACGTTGAGCCATCAGGTATACAGGTTTTGTTTCCTCCTCAGCTTCTTTGAGTACAACTTTTAATCCTAGGAGCGATGGACATTGTTCCGTCGAATGCTATTTAGTGCAAATAGCACAGGTTTAAACCATGTCTAGTGGGAATTCCCTCTCCATGTGTTTCTTTCAGCATCACAAACAGAATATGGCCAATGCTCGCTCTGCCTCAGCTTGCTTTTGTTCAAGCTGCAAAACATCTAACTGTGTAGTAGTGTGCCCAAAATGTCAATTTTAAATCTTCTAAGAGATTACCAATTTATGTTCGCAATACACCTCCTCCAGTGGTTTTGCTAATTCGGGTGAGGGGATCCCATACTCCAGATCTGGATCATGTGCTGCCACATGAACACCTGATACACAATTTAAGAATATTGTCATATTATTCTTGATAAATATCACCTTGACCTCCTAAATTCAATGTTTCTATCCACTCGTCTTTCATTCCTTTTATTAAAGCAAATTTTATTACTTCTTTTGGTAAGGTAGTATATGAGGATCTCTGTAAGTTATACTGAAATCTCTCAATATACTCCTCTAAAGTTTCATTGTATTTTGCATTCATTTTAAAAATTTCATCTTTTAGATCCCTGGATCGATAGTAATATTGATATTTTGTAAGAAAATCATTTTTCATCGAATCCAAAGAATTAATAGCTCCCCCTAAAAGCCCATAAACCATCATAATGACTCCCCCTTCAAAGTAGAAGGGAAAATTTTTAATTTCTGCGAATTGGTGGTATAATCATACCCTCTACACAGGACATCAAATTCAAATAAAAAGGAGTCTGGATCCTCTGAGGTCATCCCATGAAAGGTTAGAATATTTTGTAATGAGATGGTCTTCATTAGGGCATTAGCCACCAAATCGACAATAGGGTAGTCCATTGTCGAGGCCTGGTTTTGTTGTGCTTGAGTTTCCAACTGTTCGAAGATCTGCCAACAATCTTCAGTGATTTCTTGATCAAGAGGTATTATTTGAGCGAGGGAGTTATGGATACTATTTGGCTCTCTAAGGGGTTTTAATATACTGCATAAGTCTGGGATCTCAGGTGTTTTCTCTTCTATCAAGATCATAAGAGATCTGGATCCTGAGGATTGTGGATCTGCTCCACTAGTTTCTCCTTCTCCTTCTTTTAAATTATAGGAATTTCCCTCTTGTGAAGGAATAGAGTATTGAACAAATGTGTTTTGAAAGCTTTGCTTAGATCCTTTATTTTTGCTGTGACTATTAGTGTGAGTTGCAGTTGGTGATTCTGCCGCTTGAGGGATTGCGGTAGAGCCCTTCCCAGATGCTGTTCGGGGTCCTACTGATGCCTGAGATTCAGCTTTTCAAATAATTTCGTCAATAAAGGTTGTTCTCCCAAGGCTCATCAGTCCCAGGGTCTTTGTGGCTTTTGGTGTGATTCAGGATTGACTCAGGGATGACCGATATGATTAAAGGTTAAGAATAGCAAGGTAATTTTTACTGAGGTTGGACTTCTCTTGAACATATTGGCGACATGACACATGAATTTGCATCATTTGACTCAATGATAATACCCAAAACCAACTGAAGAATTTCAATGAGGTTTTATTAACTGTGAGACAAATGGATTTCCCAACCCCGACATAAATGTGATGGAGTGCCATGTTCAAGAGCGACATATTGCCTTTAATAATACAAAAATGAACATTATTTCCAACTTTCCCCCGCCATTACTGGAAAGTACCTCTTTATTTTTACACAAGCTTGAGGAGGATAACATATGCTTGTCATATAAGCTCATCCTTCGGATGAGTCCTCCGAAGTATATTTAATGAACCCTAGGAAGGAGTGGTTTGGTCTTGTTGTGATCGACGGGTCCTGCACTGTTCAATTTTAACGAGTGTTGGGCACTAAGATGACTCCTAAAAATCAATATTAATCCTATCTCATTAATATTATCAACCTGGGATTCATATTTTATTTCAATTCTATCAGCACAATATATGCAAGAATATAGTCTTAGACTACGATAACATGCAAAATAACTATTACAGAAAAGTTACATGAATCATTGTTCTAATTCAACCATTGCAAAAATAAATGATAACAGTAAATGATTACTCCTAAAATTACAATTCTGATTAAATAAACTATTCTAACTCACAAACTGTTTTAATTTATTTCTCGACAAATCCTACACATGAGGAGAAACTACTAATCACATGAATGCTCGAAATTCTCTATTCTCAAAATTAACTTCTAAGATTCACACATTCACATTTCACATCTGTATAACACAATCTAATCGATAACTTCAGAAATTCTTAACGGAATTCAAGATACATGATTCAATCAATTACCTACTATAAAAGAAAAGGAAATGAAAAGTAATACAACTAATTCTAATTATAGAAATGTAATTTGACTATCAATGATACATAACAGACAGTTAAACCTTTGGTGACTCGGCCCACATTTTCCAGAAGTATTGCCTAGATAAAATCAATCCAGAAGTCTAAAGTAAAATCTCGTGCAACTTCATTAATCTTCAAACTGTTTTAGAGAATAACCTCAAAAAGGTTCAACTCAGATCATTGCATGTAATACACACTAAAAGTGAAATAATAAAACAAAACATGAAAAACATCTGTCTTTCACTTTGTCGACTTATATATTACATTTAAAAAATGAATATAGAGTTATCCTGAGAATCGAAAGATTCTTAGGATTTCTCTTTCAACCATAAGTCTTTGTATAGTAACGATAAGTTTCCTTTTGCCTTCATTCTTCAACTGCGCTCAAACATCGAGCTGTAATTTGCTATAAATGCAGCATTGGATCGATCGATATCTCACACCGATATCTCGAGGAACAACAATCGTTCATTTAGGTTGAGATGCATAACAATTTACTTGAATTATAACCTTTTTGATGTCTGAAAAGATCACATTAACTATGCTATTTTCAACTTTCTTTTACCATCATTTTCTTTTGAATCATTACGAATTAAGGACAAACTTGCCTAAAAACATAACAATTATCAAGGAAATAAGGAGAGGAATTATACCTTTTCCATGGCCCAACAATGAGTCCAACATAGGATTAACTCGATGTCATTTTCGTGTTTAAAGAGTTTAAAAAGATACAAAAATAAAACTCATATTGTTCTTTCAATGTAAAATTTTAACGAGCCTAGAGAAAGTAAAACTCATCATTTTTCAGTTTTAGGGAGTTAGGAGAAAAACATAAGTAAACTCCACAATGTTCTTTTTCATAAATTTAGTCTCTTGAACATGAAAAGGATAAAATGATGTAGGAGAGAACTCTATTGACCATGCTTAGTCAACGTATACCTTTTTTGTAATGAGTCTAATTCAGTCCGGAAAAGGGGTAAACTTATACTGAATAGACGACTATTCATTTATTTTAACGAGTTCGAATAGTCAAGTGCTCGACAATCTTTTCATGTTTAGAGAGTCTAAACAAGGCTTAAAAGAGAACTCCATGGTTTCGCTTTTTTGAGAGTCTGAAAAAGTGATAAAAGTTTACTTTGTGGCTGACTTTCAATTTAATTTACGAGGAGGAAAAGATGGAAAGAACTCAACATTTTCATGTTTTTTATGAGAATCAAAGATAGAAAAAGAAGCTCGGAATTTTCATGAGTTTACAGAGTCTTGAAAATAATATCTGAAATGGACTCAAGATAGGTTTCATTTTTATACAAGCTTGAAATAGAGGAAAACTATTCTCGGAAGTGGTTTCATTTTTACACAACCTTGAAACAGAGAAAATTGTGCTTGAGATAGGCTTCAATGGCCCCCAAGCATAACATTCAAGGGCACATGCCCCCCAAGATTCATTTCATTCAGCTAATTAGACTACTGGTTACTAATGGGTGGATAAAATTAATATCCATTTACGAGATCAGATGAAAGACTCGACTTGATATTTACAAGATCAGATGAAAGAATCGACTTGATGTTTATGAGATCTAGTCAAATACTCGACTCAATTAGGAGAGGATTTGTTTCATTTTTTTAACAAGGTTGACACAGTAAAAGGAAATATCCTCATAAGGATTTGTTTCATTTTTTAACGAGGTTGACACAGTAAAAGAACCATCCTCATTGGAATTTGTTTCATTTTTTAATGAAGTTGACACAATAAAAGAACCATCCTCATGACTTGATTCATTTTTTTAACAAGGTTGACACAGTAAAAGGACTATCCTCATGGAATTTGTTTCATTTTTAAACGAGGTTGACATAGTAAAAGAAACCATCCTCATGAGCTGATTCATTTTTTAACGAGGTTGACACAGTAAAAGGAACTATCCTCATAACCTGATTCATTTTTTAATGAGGTTGACACAGTAAAAGGAACTAGTATCCTCATTTGGATCTTGATCATGGCTTCCAACTAGAAGGAATATAGTCAAGGGACACACCTCTACCATGGCTTCCAAGAGGTCTTCATCATATGGAAGAACAGTTCTTTGGAAGGAACACATGTCAAGGGACTCAATAGGGATAAGAAAATTGTGTTCAAATACCCCCATAGGGTTCACCATGTCAACTACCAGATCTAAGTCAAAAGAAGTCGAGAAAACAGTGAGAGGCTCGCTTGCATTGGTAACTGAAAACATTGGATTGGTTGCCACATAATTAACCCGTGGTGGGGTATATACCACTTTCATGTAAGGAACATTCAAGGATGTCAGATGGTTGGTAGTCGAATAAAGACTAATGAACGAAAGGTGGTCAACAGTCATAATTCTTCCATTGTGAGGGAAAGGAATCACGCTGAAGAGTGTCAATATGACAACATTCATGGCATAGAATTAGTCTTGCCTAAGGAGTAAATTGAAATCCAAGGTGCCTTAGACTACCATAAGATCAATACATATAATTTTACCTTCCAATGTAATGGGCAACTTAGGAAGGATCCATAAAGGTTCACTAATGGTTCTTTTAGAAGCTGACAGATTTTGTGTAACAGGCACAAGCGGAGGGGAACCCAAAGCTTGCCAAACAGTTGAGGATAAAATACTAACATAAGCACCTTCATCTACATTTGTGCGACAAACATTCTTACCACAAGCCTTCACAATGATTTGGAAAGGGATGGAAGAAGGAAGACAAGGTTTTTTCACTCTACTCCAATCAAAGGAAAAGACCTCAGTACTTGGAGGGGGTTCCGTAGAAACAGGTGAAATGCCCACTTGCATAGAAGAATCTGAAGTAACAAGAAGAACATGAGAGGCATGAATTTCACTCTCTACAGGGAGAGGGGGATCGATTGAATGTGAAATCAAGTCGACCACTTGATCAACTAATGGTTCATCAACCTGAGTGATATGTGTTTCACTCTCCAATGGGATATTGGGATTGACTCTACTTTGAATTAGATCAATCACTTTGTCAACTGACGGTAGGTTGGGAGAAAGTTTACGGTAACTAGTTGGAAGTTTTTGCTGTGGAGCAGTAATATTTTCCAACAATTTTGAGGCTTCATTCATATGAGGGAAAAGGTGACTATGATGACTTCCTTTGCGTAACCTACAAGGAAACCTAACTTTACCCTTTTTCCCAGGAACCTCAAAATCACTGGTTGATGGATCAACAATGATTTGATAGGATTTTTCTGACCATAATTCTAAGACCTTAGGAATACCAAGACAATTGATAAGGAAGTGGTCACCCTTAAAAACCTTGCAAGGGTATTTGGGCTTGCGATGCATGTTGGAGGTTTCTTCAACATTACCAGTACTTACAACCAGGGTTGGTTGGTTGACTTATTTCTTATATTGCTTCTTCTTCTTCTTCTTAGCCACCTGGTTACTAGCATCAAGGCTTTTACCAAGCGAAGAAGAAGAAAGGGAGAAGACATGTTGGGCGAATAACGTAAAGGGTCAACATGAAGTTGGTGATGTTGAGATGGTGAACTCCGTTGAGGTGAAGCATCTAATTGAGATGGAACTATTTGAATATTCGAGGCCAATGAAGTTGAAAATAACCATATTGGTAAACCTATGGTAAATCTAGGTAATGAAAAAGTATCCATATAAGGAGGACCAACATTTGAAAAGAAAGGAAAAGGAATAGGATTATCGTTAAGAGGGGTTCCTTGGTGAATTCCAGAACTTTTACCATTAAATTAAACTTCAGTGAATTTTATTTAAAATTTAAAAATATTAACAATTCAAATTCACAATTCACACCTAAGGTCTCTAAAAAGTAAAAAAAAACAAATTAACACGCACTATCAAATCTAGGAGTCAAACCACACAAAAAAAATTTGTTTTCACAGTGGAACCACTAGTTGGTGATGAAATCCAATGTCACAGAAATCAATGTGAAAAACTAGAGGATGGAACCATTTACCCTGACAACCTACTTAATGAAATAGTCTGGTGCAAGTAACTCCACTATGCCATCTCGAGTGAAGATTACCCTCCAAAAAGTCCAAGTGAGTCTAGTCAACGTTTGTTCCAAGTATAGTGGGACCTTCCCTCCACCGTCACCTTGGGAAAAATACTAAGATTATAGCCGCTAAGGTTACCAACTAAGAAAATTCAACCTGGGGGAAAAATTTATGGCTCGATATACATGCAAGGACAGAGTATCAAAGCTCAATCTCCTTGAAATTTCCTCGACATGGTAAATACTAGGTTTTCTAACAAGTGATCCCAGGCTCCTTGACAATGGTTAATTTGAGTTTTACCATTTTTAATGTGTGCACATCTTCTATCTTTACCAATGAAGTAGGTACGCTTACTCCACTGGGTCCGATATGAACTCGTGCTGGAATCTTTTAAGAAGATCTTCCCAGAGTAAAATTACAACAATTGGGGTTTTCCCTAATGCAATATGCTATTTTTTTTGTTTAACTGCTTTGTAAAATTAATTACTCCCTATTCCAAAGCACTAATCCTGAGCTAGATTGGTGGAATTAGCCTTAGAAAGTGTAAGAATTTCTAGATTAATTTTAATTAGCAACGTGTTATTTTGGTTGTTTTTTACTTAGTAGGTAAATGGAGGTGAAACTTATGGTGTTATGACCTGACCCAAAACTCTAATGCATTCAACCATGAAAATGTATTCTTTTCTTTTCAATGAAATCCTAGTTAAGGGAAAGTAAGAGGTTCTTTGAACTTGAAAGTGAAAAAATTCTAAAAATCTCAAAACATTCTTTTTCATGAAATGAAAATTCACTTCCAACAATGCAAAAATTGATAAAGAAGAGAAAATATAAAAAATTCTCTAATGCACTAATTTTCAACAAGAAAATACTAATTCCAATCAATTTAATTTTGTTTTTTGTTTTTATGTTTAAAACAAGCATAAAAACATGCAAATTCAAATCAGGAATTTCTTTAAATTAGAGACACTATCTTTTCAATCGATGAAATAACTCTTTAGAACAGGCATAATGAATATATGATGAGATTGAATGAAATAAAAGAGATTTAGACAACCAATTCCAGAAGCGAAAGACTCTTTTCGATAGATCAACAAATTGACAAAAACTCAAAACCCAAAACTGTAAAGACAAGTTTTTTTCCTCAATAAGACAATCAAAGAAACTGACCTAAATCTATGGTTGAATTTTCCAAAATGTAAATTATGCAATTGTAATCTATGAAAACTTCACTTGAAAACTATGCAAATGTAATCTATGCACACTTTTCGTTCGTATTTTGAAAATGATAATTCTAACTATGCAAATGTAATCTATGCAAGAGAATTCTCAAACACAAGATTATTCTAAATCAACGAAAGAACAATAAGAATTTTTCCTTCACTAATTTAATCTAAGGAACCAATCAAGTGTAAGTAAATAAATTTGGGTGAAAATTCATAAGGTCAAAAGTAATAGCACTCAAAGGCGATTAACACTCATACACAAAGCAAAAACAAAAGCAAGAAGATGCAAAAATTCTTAAGAAGCTGAGACAAACCTTGAAGTAATGACCAAAGGAAACCAAATTAATAATTTTTGAAAAAAGAAAATTCAAAACACCCAATTAACTTAATAGCGACTTAATGAGACTGTAAACAAGCTAACAAGATCATAAACACCAAAAATATGGACTTAAATTAGAGAAACCTTAACTTTTTAAAAAAATTTACAGGGTTGCGCAGGTAGACAATAGATTTCAATGTGCATGCGCATTGTTGCTGAAGCAAAACTGCACATATATGCACTTTTTGTTTGAACATAAACCACACAAATTGAGAAAATTAAGAAAAAATAAAAAAACAAAGGTCTCAAACCATAAATTTGCATTTTTAAAAGGGTCTAAAGGCATCTAAGGTTACAAAAGGACACAAAGAAGAACTTTCGTTCCCCAGTACGGTCGCCAATTTGTTACTCGTATAAATCACTCCCAAAATTCTATAAAAGTCCCCCGTTCCTTTAATCCTATGCTGAATTTATAAGGAGGATGAGGAGATTTCTAGTTCCACTTCTCAAGGGATATGATCCTTGAGAAAATAAGTTTAGTTCCATATACCAAGGGATGAGGTGCAGGTATGTAGTGGTTCAAGGTTTCTAATTTGGATAAGATTCCTCAACCAAAGCTTCTAGAACTTACTTTTATTTTTTATTTTTACCTGCATGAATCAACTTGTGCAGTTTATAGTGGAAGAAATTGCGCATGCACAGGTTTTGTTCAGGAAAACTATGCAGATGCTCAAAAAGGGGTTTTAAGCAATGAAAACCAAAATTCATTTTTTCCCTGGTATTTTTTACTTCAATCTTCATAGGGGATTCACTTGAGACACTCCACTGGATGGCGATATATCCAAATCGTCAATCATGGTGACAAATTTTAGTGTAATGACATGTGTATAATAAACACCTCATAAAACTAAACACATTTACAAAAATGTGTGTAGAAAAAAATAAAAATCCAATAACATATATAATAATATAAAATAAAAATGTAATATTTAAATCTACAAGAGGAGGGGTGGCAGGAGGGAGAGGGATCCTTTTGGGTCCTGATGGAAAACAAGAAGTACAATATGCATGGAGATTAGGACATAGAAAAAATAATGTGGTAGAAATGCATGACTTGTATATTGGCCTTCTATTAGCCCAAGAGAGGGATGTGTATAAAATTGAGATCATTGGATACTCCCTAATCATTATTCAACATCTCCTAAAGGACTCCTCTCCTTAAAAAAACTATCTCAACCTCCTTCTATCTAGGATCACCAATATTCCGGTCTCCTTTTCTTCAAAGTCCTATTTCCACATTCTGAGACATTAAAATTCAATTGCAGATGCTCAAGCAATTCAAGCGTGCCTCCTTTCAACTGGGAAATTAGTGATTAATGGGGTCCTTGGAATGAAAATTATTCCATGAAGATATACCTATGTGAATTATCTCGTCCTCTCAACAAGAAGTTAGAATATGGTATCCAACTAGAAAACACTATTAAGTTGACCCTCCTGGATTCAAATTCCATCCCATCTTGCTACATAGGGCAACTTCATATCATTTGGTGTCATAGTATAGTCATCAAGGCTGATTTGGAGGGTAATATGTGTGCTCGACATGCACCCCCCTCCCCCTCGAGGCAGGTGGATCTTCCTACAGAGGACTTGTTCTCTACTAGAAATTTAATCCTCACCCGTGCTTCCAGGAGGGTCACATGGATGGGTAATTTATTGCAATTGAAGGTTGAATCGAATGCTCAAGCATGTGAAATTATTACCTTCAAGTTTATAGCCATGTGAGGAATTCATCCGAAGCATTTCCAGGAGAATTGCTTCACTAAGCCTAAATTAACCTTCTATGCATCAATTTGAATTCAACATAGTTACCAATGGAACAAGAACTATTACCTCAAAACGGGAACTCTAAAAAAAAAAAAACATCAAAAACCCATGAAAAACCAACCCAAAAACAAAAATTTGTATTCTGGAATAACCTTTTTTTTTTTTTTTTTTTCAACATCTTTAAAAAACGTTTTATTCTGGAATAACCTTTCTTTTTTTTGGGGTAAATTTTCAACTTTTTTAAAAATAGAAGTAAAAACCATTTATTTTTTGTGCAAAAAACACGCCACAAATAGAAAGTATTGAAACAAAAATTTTAGGAAAATAAAAAATTTATATTAAAAAAAAAAAAAAAAAATGAAAAAACCGTTTTAAAATAATCGAAAAAAAAACAAAATTCATTATATTTTTTAAGGTGAAAAATTCAAAAAAAGGTAAAAAGTCAAAAACAAAAAATTAAATAAATTAAAAATTAAAATTAAAATTAAAAAATATATTAAAATCGAAAAATAAAAACAAAAAAGTTAAATAAAAAATAAATAAATAAATAAATTTAAGAAGGAAAATTTGACTAAATTAAAAAAATATATATATTTTTTAAAATAAAAAATTAAATTAAAAAAATATATATTAATTTTTATTAAATTCAAAAAATTAAAATGAAAATTAAAAATACAAATTAAAAAATAACCAAAAATAAAAAAATAAAAAACATTACTTAAATTCAAATTAATTTATTTTATTTTATTTTAAATTGATTGAAAATTAAAAATGAAAAAAAAAAATATAAATTAAAATATTAAATTAAAAAGCCATTATTAAAAAAACAAATAAATTTTAAATATAAAAAATAAATTAAAAAAATATACACTAAACTTTATTAAATAATAATAAGAAGAAATTAATATTAACACAAAAAAAATTAAATTTTAATACATAAATAAATTGATAAAAAATTTTTAAAATAAAAAAGAAAATAATAAATAAATAAATAAATAAATAAATTAAAAAAAAAAAAACTAAAAAACATTTTTTAAATTAAAATTAAAAATAAAACAAAAAATTGAATTAAAACAAAAAAGGGGAAAAATAGATAAATTAAGTTATTAAATTAAAAATAAAAATAAAAAACAAATTAATTTAAAAAAGAAAATTAATTTAAAATATAAAAATGAAAATTAAATAAAAATATTAAATTTCAAAGCTTAAATGTTATATTTTATTTAATTAAAAAAAATTAAAAAATACATATTAAATTTAAATTAATTAAAAAAATATAAAATTTTATTAAATAAAGATTAAAAAAATATTAATTTTATTAATAAAATTAGGTTTTTCTTGCCCAGCGGACGGCCTCCGCCGCCACCTGGACGAGTGGTCGATTCTCGGAATTGCCTCCCGCCCAGGTGGCGACAAAGGCCTTCTTTAAATTTTTTAATTTTTACAAGTTAATTTTGTTTTTTTTTTAACTTTTTTATTGGTTTTTTATTATTTTTTTATATTTGATTGTTTTTTGTCATGTTTTTTAATTTTAATTTTTGTTTTATTACCAACATGAAAATTACCACTCCAAAAAAACTTGGTTGATGCTGCATCACCACCTTTAAAAAATCACTAACATTTGAAAACAAATATTCTTACTTCATAAATAAAAAATTTAAAGTTTCAAAAGTATGCACACAAAAAAAAAGGGTGATTCTGCATCACCACTTTTCAAAATCGGGTGCTTTTTTTGCTACTTCGAAAAAGTAAGTACCAGTTTAGTTACCTATTTCATCGGTAACCATGTTATTCTCCCCTTGAAGCACTTGGTATTATTCAATGGGATAGATGCACCTTTATGCTTTTGTAGAAGTCTTGGAGAGTCCATAATTTAGTGCCTTCCATGGAATGCCCAGCTTAGTTAGTATCCCATGTATCCTTCTCCTGTGCAACCATCCTCCCTTTGTGCAAGTTTCTGATGCAGGGGCATTAGACACTAGCCAGCAATGTAGGAAGTTTTGTCCACATGTTGTGGCTAGGAGGGTTTGGAAACATTCGAATTATTACAGCTAGGTGTCAATACCTTAGCTGATTGTAATTATTTAGATTAATTAGAGTCAGAGGAAGTCGAATAGCTCAGTTTGTCTAGCTGTCAATTCAATTATTGAATAAATTGTAATTAGGATTTTGGTTTCCGAATGGTCCTCATAGAGGAACCGAAGAGTCATAGGTTTATGTATATAATTGTATTCTTCGGATGTATGAGGGGGGGAGAAGAGAAAAGAGCAGAGGATTTTCTGTAATCCAACTGTGTATTCAGCGTTGCCTCCAATTAAATGATATCTGTGTGCATTTCCTTAGAATCGTGTTGAATCATAAACTGTTAAGAGGTTGTTAATTGCGAAGTGATAAAACTCTGTGCAATTGTAATTACGGAACAGACCTTGGTATAGATTCTGCATGCCCCAGTCTGCGGTTACCTCAATTTACGCGAGGAGAAAAGCCTTGGAACTGTGGTCATTCCAATTGTTTAATAGTAGCGGAATCCCAATTAGCAAAGAAAGTCGCCTTTGATTATTGTTAATTAGAATTCTTAACCGAGTCGAACCCGGAGTTAAGACATACGAAGGAGACTAACTCGATGAGAACCATAGTCAGTTACTGTAGCGAAACCACAAGCGGGTTCTGGTTTTTCTCGCACCACTTTTGCGGTGTAAGTGGTATTTTCCGAAACGGAGCGATTCCATACAGGAATCGACACGTGGCATTGGAACTGTTTCAATACCGCTCGTTAACTTGCGCCTTCGCGCATTATCCCTCATACCAGGACGCCGAGCGGAATGGACTATAGTCGTCGATCTGGCGTGCCATCATCGGACGGCGGGTGCTTCACAAAGATGGGCGAATTTTAAAAAAGGAGCACGCGGGTTATTGTAAGTGATTTATAAAAGAAAACGTGGAAGTGGGACCCAGGACCCCAGTTTAATTACAAAGATATTTGTTTATTAATATAAAAGTTCGTCGGCTCACTATATTACTGCAAAGTGAGAAGGAGTATTAAAACGAAGGTTATAAATGGTTGAACCGTTATATAAGGTCTGAAGGGTTAACATTGGGATATATATATAGGTGTCGAGAATATAAATTTCAGAGATAAATATAAATCAATAGTATTGTTTTATTACATAATATTCCGAAGGCGAGGAAATATCCATAGAAGGCGGGAACCACAATTTGATATTCAAGGCGATTGAATATAGTTATTTATCAATTTCTCAAAATTGATAAATAAAATTCCCAAGAAAATTAAAAGAGGACCACGTGGATACAAAGAACGAGAGAAAAAAGGAAGAGTGTTGACTTTCAGCTGTGTGGCTGCGTCAGTTTCCCCTCCCCTCTATTTAGAATTGCAACCCCACACCCTTCTCCAAAATCTTGCACTCCTTGACTCAGTGCTCCTTCGTTTGTGCAAGTAGAACCATGGACTGTTTCAGCTCTGCCTCCATAGCCCTAGGAGATTCCAACAATTTTATAATTTAATTCACTTCCTTATGGATTAAGTGCAACAACTCAAAACCTATGTTAACCAGCTAGAAGATGAAAATGAAGCATTACCAGATTGCTGATCTCCAAGCTCAACAGAATGAAGAAGACCAACGCAGTTAAGGAAATGGCAGTTCTGGAGCCCTATCAGACAAAATGTCAATAGATCCCATTGCTTGAGGAATGGTTACTGTAAAATTATTATTTTTTGGGTGGGGGTGGGCAATTTTGTTGGGAATTTATATTTGCTATCTAGTTCATAAATTGTATGTTTACAATAGGTTTTTAGAAGGTCTCATGTGTCTTTACATGTTCGCTCTAATAGAATATGTATTAGTTGGAAAATTGTAATTCTCTCTCTGTTTTCCTACTACATACCAATGCAAAATTAATATCAATCTAATCATTTGTGACAAAAACAAATACAAGAAAATTAATAAATATTTGTTTAATGGAAACAAAGCCATCTCTTATTAATTAAAATATGGTGCATAATGTAAATGTTTGTAAATAAATATTGTTACCAATTTAATGAGAATTGTGACTTCAAAAAAAAAACTTTGATGCAAAAATTGATATTTTTAGGTCAAAAACACCAAAATTAATCATCAAATCAAAAATTGGTGTCTTAATAGCACTCTATTTTTCAAAGCAGTTAAAATTTTAATATATTTGAAATTGCATTTTTGATAGCTAAGAAAGATATCTTAATTTTTTGTTGTTGGTCAAAGTCTAGTATTACATTAACATCTCAAAAACATAATTTACAAGATGAGCCACCATGGTTTGATTAAATTCAGTACCCTCAAAGGCATACTACGCCCATAGAGCTTAGATGCTTGCCAAGACATTCGAAGCACTTTTTTATTTGCCGCAAAATTACAAAAAACAAACCAAAAGATATCATCAAGGAGGTGGGTGCAGGGGACTTGGCGGAGGAGCCATGAAGAGAGGATCCTGATGGTGGAGGTGGTAGCTGATGTGATCCATTTGAGTCTCCAAGGCTCGGAGGTGGTCTTGAGAGCCCCTCAAGATACAACACAGACTCTCTAGAGCCTCAAGGGTGTCCGTCTGCAGGACTTGTAAAACGTTAATGTAAGCCACTATTTCATTCCGGTCCTCATACCTTTGCTCTCTGAGGGTGTCCAAGTTGAGCTGAATTTGCTGAAGCTAGGTGGAGATGGCGTCTAGGGTGGTCAGAGCCTCAATATCACCAAGGGATTGGGCTGGGGAGACAACCATGGCCGCTGCTAGGTGCGGGCTCTCTGTAGAATCCGAGTGAGAAATCGGGTCTTCTGGAACCTCTCGATGATCCATTCCTTGGCCAAGACCACCATGATGGGCCCGACTGTGCTCTCTCGACATGTTGGCTTCTTTCTCTACCTTGTGCTTGGTTGCACTAATGCTCCAAGTCACCTCAATTCCGCCTGGCCTGGAAGCCCACGCTCCACCACTGAACCCTTGGCTGGGATTGGCTCGGACCGCAACCTGCGTCTCCTCAGTCATGCAGAGGAGGGATACATGGCCACCCCCGGTCTTTACACTGTCGCCTAGGGAGGTGTAGAGGCTCCATCACCCACAGATAAAAATGTGGGGAGGCTAGATTCCTCTGCAAATCCAAGGCAGAACCACCCAGGAGCTGTGGCGCTGTGGGGTTGTTGATGTGCAAGCCGCGGAATTGGAGATGGTGCCCAGACGACAAACCCAATTCTTCCAACCAAAAACATGTCCACCATCCGAATTTCCCTGCCACCTCCCTCGTCCTCCTCCTGGTGCAGCGCGTGCGCTCCTGAGCCAGTGCCAGGAAGCCTCCCCGCTTCCCACCATTCGCCACCACTGCCCGACGGGCCTACTCCTCTACTCTGTCCAAGCTGACAGAGCTCAAGCCAGGCCTTGAGATCCAGTAGGTGATTGTTTGCACAGACCGCTGCTCCAACCTTCACCATCGCCCACAAAACTGAAATGCGTAGAAAAACGTCCCCCATGCGACTTATCATTACCACCTTACTGTGAGATTTCCTGCCTCGAGGTTCTTTACCACTCGCTCGTGTGAGCATGGTGAGTCGTCGGGCGCATGGCTTGGGGTCAGGTAGGCCTTAACTGCCCCTCACCCACTTGTCCAAATGATTGGACATCTCCATCGGGGAAACGATATCTTAAAATTAATCCTCAAATAAAGAAGTAATGTTATAAATCGTACATTCTTTTTTTGGTTTAATTATAATTTAATTTAAATTATGGCATTGAAAAGTACTAATTTCATAGATAGAAAAGTCAAAATTAAATAGTAAATACATAGAGACAAATAAGAAATATGGAGGAGGATGAGAAAAGTGGGAGTACGTGATTTTGAGAATTACTTTCGCTTTGTTTCCCAAAATACATTTTCTTTTAATAAAGAAAAATTTGTTTTCATATATATATATAATTTGTTTTTTTATTTTTATTTTATGTCTTTTTATAATTTATATATATTTTAATTTTTTTTTTTTTTTTTTTTTTTTTTTTATAAATTTTAATTAAATTGAATTGAATTTTATATTATAATTTATAATTTTTTTTCAACTCTTTTTTTCTCTAAATTTTTTAAAGTTAGGGTTTTTATGTTTACTTTTCCAGAAATTTTATATATATATATATATATATTTTAAAGTTATTGAGATGTTTTATTTTTTTATTATTTTATTATTTTAATTTTCAGAATTAAATTATTAATATTTTTATTATATATATATATATATATATATATATATATATATATATGTTTGGTTAATAAATTTTATTTATTTACCTTTAATGTAATGTATAAAAAATATTAAATAAATTTTTAAATGATGATTTTGAGTTTTTTATTTGTATTGGTATCCATTGCCAAAGTGATTATTTCAATTAAATTATAATTTCAACTCAAAAAATTTGATGTTATTAACAATATCACTTTTCAATTCAAGGGTCAATTTTAAGGTCTTTGTCCCATTATCAAGGATGCTCTTTCAAACAAATTAGAACTTTAACAACCTCCAAAAATAAGTTTGAGGATTACACAAACAAAAAAATTTCTGCTACTGATCTGTCCAGAGGAAACCAAACAATTAACATAGGTTTAAAGTCTTAAGGTTTCTAATACCTTGTCTAACTAGAGAATCTTATAAATATAAACTTAAAAAAATAGGTTGGTTGTGCCAGACCTTGACATACATTGACATACATTGACATGAGAAGGCAAAAAGGCTACTAGTATTGCAAGAAAAAAGCCTGTGAGTCATAACAACTATTGGGTAAAATCTCTAGGCATCTGTGCTGGCTGGTCAATACCCTCATCTAAGGAGAAGGAAATGTTGATTGATCTCCTAGCTAGAATGGTCAACTTGCAGTCTATATTATCAATTTCTTCTTCCAACTCTACCAATTTGATAGAATTATCCTATTGAGTCTTCCTATACCTCCCTATGTGGCCTGCAATATGCAAATTATGTTTAAAATTTTCCAAGCTTCATGCCATAATTGATGAAGTGACAAGAGCACATGCAATGCGCCAAGTATAGTGGGAGTCACAACCCCCTTTTGTGTGAGATAACATCATATCAAGGAGGGGGGGGAAGGGGAGATGCCTGCTCCTTGGGAAACTCTAAAAATAGGGTGTTATCAGTAGTGTCACTTTTTGATTTGAGAGTAAAAATGCCACTAAATCTAGTCTTTAAACAAACAATAACTCTAGAGAGTTATCATTAATTTAGTGGCTTAGTTTATTAGAGAAATTTTGAGGTCTCAAATGGGTCTCCTAAGAAAAATGTACAACCAAAATAAACTTTATAAGAACCAATGGGATTCAAGAAGATGATGTCAACCATGGGGGATGATTCACCATTTTTGGAGTAAAAAAGTAAAAAGGTTAAAAAATTAAAAAATAATAAAATAACAAAACTATTTTTTCAACTCGTATTTTCGACTTATCTCCCAATGGTTTTACTCAAATTTCGAGTGAGAGTACTCGGTTGATGTAAAATTTAATTCCTTATCAAAGGAGTACCCATGTTGCATACTTTCAATGGACCCTGTTACATGAAATATGAGAAATACATGAAAAACATGATTTCAATCACATTTTTCATGTATTTCTAGTTTCGTGTAGCAGGGTCCATTTAAAGTATGCAACATGGGTACTCCTTGGGTGAGGAATCAAATTCTGCATCCAAAGAGTATTGTTGCTTGAAATTTGAGTAAACCCATAGGGCGATTAGTTGAAAATATGAGCTCGATTTTTTTTTTTTCTTTTTTTCCTCTAAAATTTGATGATGTAATGTAATCTATTTTTTTTTTTTTTCCACTATTATTTTACAATTTACTTATGAGACCCATTTTAGACCACAAAATTCCCCTAATGAACAACATAAAAAAAAACATTGATGTACAAATAGTGAAAGCCTTGAGCCTTAATTCTTAAAATCCTTCATGAAAAACCATGGATACATTATATCGATAATATTTATTCCACTAACACAACAATATCACATAGGAGAGGTAAATGACATCAAAGAATAAGAGGATTGTAACCATTAATCCTTCCTTGAACAAAAGAGACTACACAAAACATTGCACCATAACCCCCTCATGGTTGAGATACATGGATGCCATAAAGTACCAATATCACATAAGAAAAAATGAGTGCAACCAATGAAGCCACCACCTAATCAAGGGTTGAGCACCTTGAATCTATCCATTGCCAAGAATCTAACTTCAAAACATAAGAATCCTAACATCAAACCATAAAATATGATGCATAATCAGTAAGATGGAAACCTTTCAAAGGAAGCTCTTGTGCTAGATGAAGGATCTAGATTTGCATGCATAGAGAGCCAACACAAGATAACACTTGTAGAAGTACAAACATTAATTTTTTTTGAAAAGTTGTGGGATACATATTGGTCGTCAAGATTGTATTTTAATGGAAATTTGATTATTCCTATAATTAATATTTGGCCATCGCGACAATTCAAGGATGTTTAATGTCAAAAAGGTCTAAAATTATAATAGGACATAAGGATTGGAATGTGGATTATTGAATGTATATTTTTATTTTTTGGAAATAGAAAATATACAATGTTTTCAAAGAAAACAAAAAGCTGGACAAAGACTATGGTTATAGAGGTGTTATTAAATCCCCATGTTTCCTTACATACTGTTAGGTTTCAAGGAAAATGCCATTGAGGCTAACCCCAAAGCCACCATTCCTCAAGCCACGAGGGCTTCACTGGGGGAGAAATACCATACCATATGTGCTCATATTGGGGGATATATATTGAGGAAAAAATGACAATGTATTGAGCATATAATAGGGGGAAAAGGGTTTTTATATTAGCAAGTATAAAAAATTGAGCTCAAAGTTAATGAAACAATATAAAGGGGTGTAAAAAATGTTAATGAAAAAATGTATACACACAATATCTAGTGAAATTAGGGGTTTTTAAAATTGGAAATGTGTATTGGGTTCATATTGGTAGGGGGTTAAATAATGTGATTTTTAGAGGTATTTTCCAATATGTAGTCAGATTAAGGGTATTATTTATTATGCCACAAACATATCTGATATGCCATAGGTTCATTGAGTGAAGCCACCATGCCTCAAGCATAAAAATCTATGACCAATCACCACCAAACAATATAGTGGAAAAAAATAGAGAACATTGAGCAATCACATCACCGTTGTTAGAACCACCATAGGGAAATGGAAGCTTGAGTGAAGGAAAATTTGATTATGAGGAGCATCTTGATGCTAAAAATATCCTATTGTGATAACCACCTTATAATTGAAGAGTCATTTCCAAATGGAATAACAAAAAACAACAATTTAATCCTTGCAATTGAAACTCTAGAAGTTGTTAGCTTTTTAGCTATTTGTAGCACTTGCTTTTTAATTTTTTTGAGTGCTCTGAGGTACTGTTAAATTCCATTTTTGCTTCTTTCCTTACCTTAGTAATTTTCTCACCTTTTTTTCAACCTTATTTTCCTATTAAATTTGGGCCTCAAGTGTAGTGATTGATCTACTTTCAAATATTGAGTTTTGATTTTTGGTTAAGTCCTTAATGGGCACTTATTTTATTATGAGTCGACTACATGTTGTAGATAAATAGGTCAACCACTTATTAAGCACAAAAGGCATTGTAGTAACATGATACAATGTTGCTTCAACTTCTTGAATGAGGCAAATTCTTGATGAAAAATTTAAGAAGTTTCACCCACTTTAATGTTCTTACATTGTTTCTACACCTATTTATTTTATTCCTTCATTTTCACATATAGATTAATTAGTGACATGCAAGTTAGTTACATTGCATCTAGTCAATCCTCCCTAGATTTTGAAGAAAATGTTTGTAGCTTTTCATTTGTGAGGTCTGTGCACTTTCATTAGGAAAATTTCAAGGTAAAAAATGGGCCTCAAAATTAAAAATGTGCTAAAAAAGTCAAATTTAAAAGAGCCAACAAGTTTCAAGATGATGATGTCATCCCTTGGGGTAAATATTTGTTGGGCGGCTTAATTGTCGGATTAAACCTCTCAATATTAATTATCAATCCGGGAGTCGTAAACACAAGTTGTACTGCGTATTGGCTCAGCTTAATGGTCAGAGTATAAATATATTCCTTTGTAATGATAAACTAGGTACTGGAATGAAACACACATTTGCTGGCAAACAAGAAATCTTGAAAAGGAAACCTACTTAACCAATTTCGTTTAGTGTAAACTCCATAATGCAATTAAACTACAAATCAATCCTCAATCATGTAACATTCTCGCACTCGCATTTGACTTTTAAATCTCCTATGATAACTGGAAAACCTTAATCTATTAACTCCTCTCACTAACTTGAAACTATCACTTGAAAACTAAATTTGAGATAAGTAAAAGACACACACTTTATTCTAATGACAACCTCACAAATTAAACTAACTATAACTACTCTTCCTAATAAATTCAAGATTCCAAATTAACAAAAGAAAATTCTAACTATTGTTAAAAGAAACCATTTCACTTCATGTAAAATAACACTTAAAAATCCTATTAAAAATCACATTACAAATAAGCTATGATAACCTTGAATTTAAAGATTTTAATCTAGGTGAAACAAATTATTCAAAAACAACTCATTCTTCGAAAGCATGAAACTCATAATGAAAACTAAATCAAACTCATGCCACTCGATAATGAAAACTAAATCACCGCTACATGCACAATTAAATCCGCACTTCAAACTTATAAATAAATGATTATACTATGAAAAATAAGAGAAACTCTAATTAAAAGAACTCTAATTACTAGTTGCAGTCCCAAAATATATATATACAAACTAAATGCGCATTAAATCCTGCAACCTTCAAAGAAATTACATAATGCAAACCTTTGATTTAATATTTTAAATGGGCAAGGCTAATATACTCAAATTCCAAAACATTACATTCTATTCTATTTCCATATTTAAACTAAAAAATTGGATGCACCCATTGTATTCGATTTTAACAAGAGTAATAGAGTATAACTCTATATTAAAATTCAAGCACATATAATAATTGTTTAGTTCATTAATGGGCACGATGCTATGGTGATTGAAATTCTTTGGAGTTAAACCACACCTACCAAACATTCACACATTCTTATAGAACCAGGAATAATAAACTCCAATATGAAATCAAGCACACATTTAATTACCTTTCGCTGATTGATAAATCTTGACTCCAGATGTGGTGGGCGCTCCCATGCCTGGAGTAAGCTGAGTTACTACAACCGGAGAAAGAATTAAAACATGAAAGACTGGGATGGGCAATGAATCATGGCACAACGCTACTGCTCACGAATTGAAGGAGATTGTATATATTTAAAACAACATTTGGCAATCGATTTAAAAAGGTCCAGCACAACGATTACAAAGAAGTCCCTATCGCTATTACATTCCCTGCAAATTCGATATCGGTTCTACATCTGAACAATCTAAACAATTCGATGTTGGTTCTACATATCAGAAGAGATTGATTGATCTTACTCTCTCTACATGTTAGAAACTTCACTTTTACTCCTATCGAGCCCAGCTCATCTAATTGAGGGACTTACGCCCATTACATCCCAGAAATTACTCTGCGCTCTTGGCTAATTGATGGGCGGGCTCCCTATCCATCTAATTGATCGACTCCCCACTCATCGACTACGAAAACTGATATACATACATTTGTAATTGCAAACTGGAGCTTCAACCAAGAAATAGAGAAGATTATTGGTTTTACAATTTGCCGGAATGAGAATTGGTTTTGAAATAGAATGTCAAATTGGAGAAATCGCTCCTCTTTTTGTGGAATGCTGCTATTGCTAGAAGGTGCAGTCCAACTGATCTTTTCTTCCTTGCATGATGATGAGATGCTCATAGATGTATCGTCCAGAGATTTTGGAATATCCATATCGGATCATGGTATATGTCCCTCAACGTACACAATGCTTGAATCAATTGAATAAACAACTTCAGAATCTGACACGTTGTTGGAAATTACTTGAGATGAATTATCATGCCCATGTGGTTGGATTGAATTATCCCACATTGATTGGATTGTGGATTTAGATGTAAATGATGACGTGGCAAGGATTTTTTTTCCATAGTCCAGTAACATCGTCTCGAGTGTAGAGTTGAGGTGCTGGAAACCACTCATTGGTATCGATATTAGTGATCACCACAGATTTAGGCCGTCGATAACGAGAAATATGTGTCACAAATTCCAGTGGAACCTTTGCCCCTCTAGAAAGTCTAGACAAAATAGATATAAAATCCTCAACACTTGTGACTTTGTTATGTGCGAGTTTTTGAATGATGGCATGGTCATCCACACCAGCTATTCCCAACATATACCCAGGTTTCGCAACATAGGGTAGACCACACTCAAACCGAAAATTCGTAGCCCATATGTAGGATAGAGGATGAGTCACATGAGAGGGGCTTTTACGTGGTTCCTTCGCCCCAATCACGAGCCCATAATTTCTAGGAATGTAAAACCATCACCGTCTATGCCTTGTAATAATATGTCCTCTATGATTAGAGGTTTTTCCCATCCAAATGACATCAACCGTATTGAAGCTTTACTTGGGATTACTTTGTTAATAAAGAACTCTGCTGCATGAAGCTCAGTAGACCAGGATAGAAAGGAAGGTGGAAAAAAGCAAACAAAATGTTGCAGTAGCTCTTGGTAGGTGAAATATCAAGCTTTTCATCCATTCTACGAGTCTGCTAATCCGGTTGTTAACCTCTGTTTTCATACGCATGTATTTCAAGAACCATTATAGCACTGTTGGTGCTAGACTTATTCTCCTCCTGCCATCATGAAAACCGATTATTAACGATATTTTTACACACACTTATTCAATTTAATTAATAACAAGAATTTATAATTTAATTCTAAATGCCTCTAATTAACAGTATAATGGATAAACAATGATTAAAAACTAGGTACATTCATAAATTTATGTGATAAAATTTGTAAAATAATGGACAAAAATGCGGCTCAACATCCCCCCACGCTGAACTTCTTGCACGTCCTCGTGCAAGCCAAAATTATGAAATAAGGCAGGGAAAATTGTCAGGAAAGAGTTTAGCAAGTAAAGATGAAGATTCCTGATTTATTGGAATGCCTTCATTATCCCATAACATAAATATCACAATGCCAACCAAATCCAAATTAAAGTTCTAATGAAAGTATCAATTGCAGGAATGTAACATAATCTTGTACAACAAGTAGACATTATAGGAAAAGAGTATGGCACATGCTTGTTACCTCCCAAATGAATTTCCTATTTTGTTTAAAGTCTTATGATAAAAATCAAATTTTGTCGGAAAAGTGCAGTTTCAAAAGGAATAACACAAGCTTTCTGCACCTAATATAAAAATATTTTACCTAGGTCATTCAGCACATATTTAGAGGCAACTACAATCAATACGCATTGTCGGCAACCAACACCTTGTGAGTAATCACCATTAAGTAATTCATCACTCTAAATACCATGAGAATTAAAGTGAGGTATGATACCAATCAACAACTTCTTTATTGAGCACTCTAAATTTTTTTGTTATTCAGATTCAAAAATAAATTTCCTCTTAATATAGTACAAAGGATACCTTCACTAAGGGTACCACATCGTTAAAGATTCTTCAATTTTTGAAAGATAGAACTCAAAGCATAATTTTCAAATCGTCTTAAAACCATTGTCGAAGAAAAAGGATGAGTTTTCAAGGAAAGAGAAGGATAACCAAGCAAATCATAGTATGCAGTTAACTTTAATACCACAGACATGACCCTGCTGCCCGCAGGTGTCCATAACCTCAACAGGGATGTCTTTTAACCTAGCGAAATGTCAGTATCCCACTTACTAGATATAAATTCAGAGTTAGCTTATTTGCCTCTTTAGATGAAGGCCAGTGTCCTGGCTTGGTAACTAGCTGATGGTAGTGCCACTCACAAGAAGTAACATGAATGAACAGGTCGGCTCGTGATGAGACCTCCTGTCTTCCATCTTTTTGGCTGAAAGCCATTACTCTAGCTTGGTGACCAGGATTAGTAATGCCACACATGCTAGATCTCATGATCGTGGTAGGTCGGCTCATCACGAGACCTCCTATCCTTCCCTAAATCTTTGTAAGATCTTATTATGATTAACCTTAAAGATTACTTAATAAGTGGGGAGACAGATCTACTCCTTAAGAGTACAGGATGGCATGAAAAGTTTTTAATGACTAATCATTGATGGCTAATTCCTCTACCCTAAAGACTTGTTTAAGATATCCCAAACAATGACTAAAATATTCTTTGAGTTAAGAATGCTAGTGTTCTCTTGAATAGCTTATTATGATCTTACAAGAATGGTCCATGATAGGGGTTTTTCCAATAGTACCTTCTAAGGGAAACTGAAAATATATATCCGATACGACAACTTATAAGAGCGATTAATCATGGTTACTTTTGCAAAATCGTGAGGTATTAGAGTGAATTGTACTCAACAATATTTGTCACAAATGTGTGTGTTAACAACTAATGTGGATCAAAAGTATTTTTAAAAACCATAAAATTTCAAGACCCTAATAGCATTGTAACTGCTTTATTCATTTATTCTCCTACCCTACTTTACCCTAAGAGGCGAAAGAATCTCGTTTAAGTAAAGGAGTACTTCCAATGAAGCCACGTGCGTAACAAAATGCTGATCATACTCACACTTAGTTTTAAAGAATAAACTTCAAGACATACGAAAGCATGAGAATTTAGTTGCTTTAATTGATATGGTACCAAGAGTTTCTGAATGCTGAGGAAATAAGATGTGTTGACGACTACTCGAAACCAGGATTCAATGGAATCCACATATTTATGATTCTCCAACTGATGCAAATATTCCACAGTTTGATAGTCACTCTCCTAGAGGCATAGAGAATCTGGTGAAAGAGAAAAGATAAATCCCTCAAGTTCAGGCTCAAATATGTGCTTTTCAAACTGACAAGAATGGTTGAGAGAGATTCTAGGGTTTTGAGTTTCAACAAAATTTTTAGAACAGGTTCCAATGAAATATTGCTCCTCTTGTGTTCCTTGAATTATATCTTCCCGGGGTGAATGCTCTGTAGTAATGGGGGAAGTTTCTAGATTCATTCCCTTTTCCAACATGGAAGCTGTAGAATTTTGTTCAATAGGGGAATCAACATAAAGAATAGGTGGTTCAAAATTTTGTGCAACCTGATGGTTTAGATTAGGGTTTAAAAGATCGTTTGGGCTAGGGTTTTGGTTAGTGCTTGGACTAAGGTTTGGATTTAGATTGGGATTAGGCTTTGGACTAGGGTTAGGTCTAGGTTTTAAATTAGAGTTAGGGTTAGTTCTAGGGTGTGGATTAGGGTTAGGTCTAGGGTATGGATTAGAGTTAGGTATAGGGTATGAACTAGGGTTAGGGTATGGACGAGGGTTAGGGTATGGACTATGGTTAGGGTATGGATGAGGGTTAGGGTAAGGTTGCACATGCGGCTGGGACCATGGAGGTGGATAACTTAATGGTGTATTGGAAAGAAATTGTGGTTGTTTATGATGCTCATATGATTGAATTTGCATGGGATATTGCCCTAAAGATAAATATCCAAACGATTCTTGAGGCCATGGAGATATATGGCTCAAGGATGGGGGCATAGGCGAGGGCTCACTGCGACAATGAAGTAGGATATTCAATTGGAGGAGGATTAAAATTTTTCCATGAAATTCCAGGATTACAAACATGTTGAGGAACCTGCTTAGGAAAATAATAATTATTCCAAGTATCAAATGGTGTTGGGTTTTTAGTTATACCTGGCAGTTGATTCGATTCCTTACTTGATTCCCTGTGTACCTTTCGTAATCGTGGCAGTGATGGACAGTGTTCGGTTGCATGACCATCCTCACAAATTTTGCAAACTATTAGACTGCTAAGTGGACACTTTCCAAGGCAGTGTTTCTTTCAACAGTTGGAACAAAGGATAAGCAATGGTTCTTCATCCTTCTCTTGTAACTGCAAATCATCCAATTCTTAAATCAAATATTTAATAATATTGAATTTATGGTCAAGCAAGGTGTTATATTCTGCACTTGTGAATTCTTCATCGGATGAGTTGTTCGTTTTTGTAGCAGCATGAAAACTCCTCATTGAATGATTCCTCAAAATACCATCTTCTTGTCTTCAACAAGAAAACTGGTACATTCTGTCATCACATGGATTAGTATGCAAGCGTTCTTACAGTATCCCAAAAATGATATAACGTTGAAGATTGGATTCTGAAGATAAATGGATTTAAAAGACACTGGTTGAAATAAAGCTCACCACACTTGCATGAAAGGAAAATGCCGAATCAAAGTACTAGGGGGAAAATGCTGAATCAAAGCAATATTTAATCTATTGAACGAAAAGCAATTTGGAAATTAAATGTCTAAAGCCTACTTCCACAAGAAAGGAAATAAAAGTTCAAGAGATAAGAAAGATGGCCAGACTCTGGAGAAACCCCACAAGAGTGGATGCGTGGTTCTTCACTCATGTCTTATCGTACACTCTCCGCCCTTTGACATCTTGCAATACCTCTGAAACTCTGTAATAAAATTTTTACCTGAGCCAAAATACAACTTCCCGGCAATGACGCCAAAATGTTGGGCGACTTAATTGTCGGATTAAACCTCTCAATATTAATTATCAATCTGGGAGTCATAAACACAAGTTGTACTGCGTATTGGCTCAGCTTAATGGTCAGAGTATAAATATATTCCTTTGTAATGATGAACTAGGTACTGGAATGAAACACACATTTGTTAGCAAACAATAAATCTTGAAAAGGAAACCTACTTAACCAATTTCGTTTAGTGTAAACTCCATAATGAAATTAAACTACAAATCAATCCTCAATCATATAACATTCTTGCACTCGCATTCTACTTTTAAATCTCCTATGATAACTTGAAAACCTTAATCTATTAACTCCTCTCACTAACTTGAAACTATCACTTGAAAACTAAATTTGAGATAAGTAAAAGACACACATGTTATTCTAATGACAACCTCACAAATTAAACTAACTATAACTACTCTTCCTAATAAATTCAAGATTCCAAATTAACAAAAGACAATTCTAACTATTTCTAAAAGAAACCATTTCACTTCATGTAAAATAACACTTAAAAATCCTATTAAAAATCACATTACAAATAAGCTATGATAACCTTGAATTTAAAGATTTTAATCTAGGTGAAACAAATTATTCAAAAAAAACTCACTCTTTGAAAGCATGCAACTCATAATGAAAACTAAATCAAACTCATGCCACTCGATAATGAAAACTAAATCACCGCTACATGCACAATTAAATCTGCACTTCAAACTTATACATAAATGATTATACTATGAAAAATAAGAGAAAATCTAATTAAAAGAACTCTAATTACTAGTTGCAGTCCCAAAATATATATATACAAACTAAATGCGCATTAAATCTTGCAACCTTCAAAGAAATTGCATAATGAAAACCTTTGATTTAATATTTTAAATGGGCAAGGCTAACATACTCAAATTCCAAAACATTACATTCTATTCTAGTTCCATATTTAAACTCAGAAATTGGATGCGCCCATTGTATTCGATTTTAACAAGATTAATAGAGTATAACTCTATATTAAAATTCAAGCACATATAATAATTGTTTAGTTCATTAATGGGCACGATGCTATGGTGATTGAAATTCTTTGGAGTTAAACCACACCTACCAAAAATTTACACATTCATACAAAACCAGAAATAATAAAATCCACTATGAAATCAATCACACATTTAATTACCTTTTGTTGATTGATAAATATTGACTCCAGATGTGGTGGGCCCTCCCACGCCTAGAGTAAGCTGAGTTATTGCAGCCAGAGAAAGTTTTAAAACATGAAAGACTAGGATGGGCAACGAATCATGGCACAACGCTACTGCTCACTAATTGAAGGAGATTGTATATATTTAAAACAACATTTAGTAATCGATTTACAAAGGTCCAGCACAAAGATTATAAAGCAGTACCTATCGCTATTACATTCCCTGCAAATTAGATATTGGTTCTACATTTGAACAATTTGAACAATTCGATGTTGGTTCTACATATCGGAAGAGATTGATTGATCCTGCGCTCTCTACATCTCAGAAACTTCGTTTTTACTCCTATTGAGCCCAGCACGTCTAATTGACGGACTTATGCCCATTACATCCCAGAAATTCCTTAGCGCTCTTGGCTAATTGATGGGCGGGCTCCCTATCCATCTAATTGATCGACTCCCCCCTCATCGACTACGACAACTGATATATATACATTTTTTATTGCAAACTGGAGCTTCAACCAAGAAATAGAGAATATTATTGGTTTTAAAATTTTCCAAAATGAGAATTGGTTTTGAAACAAAATGTCAAATTGGAGAAATCACTCCTCTTTTTGTGGAATGCTGCTATTGCTAGAAGGTGCAATACAACTGCTCTTTTCTTCTTTGCATGATGATGAGATGCTCACAGAAGTATCGTCCAGAGATTTTGGAATATCCATATCGGATGATGGTATACGTCCCTCAACGTATACAATGCTTGAATCAATTGAATAAACAACTCCGGATTCTGACACATTGTTGGAAATTACTTGAGATGAATTATCATGCCCATGTGGTTGGATTGAATTATCCCACATTGATTGGATTGTGGATTTAGATGTAAATTATGACGTGGCAAGGCTTGTTTTCCATAGTCCAGTAACAACATCTCGAGTGTAGAGTTAAGGTGATGGAAACCACTCATTGGTATTGATATTAGTGATCACCACAGATTTAGGTTGTCGATAACGAGAAATATGTGTCACAAATTCTAGCGGAACCTTCGCCCCTCTAGGAAGTCTAGACAAAATAGATATAAAATCCTCAACACTTGTGACTTTGTTATGTGCGAGTTTTTGAATGATAGCATGGTCATGCACACTAGCCATTCCCAACATATACCTAGGTTTCGCAACATAGGGTAGACCACACTCAAACTGAAAATTCGTAGCCTGTATGTAGGATAGAGGATGAGTCACATGAGAGGGGCTTTTACGTGGTTCCTTCACCCCAAGCATGAGCCCATAATTTCTAGGAATGTAAAACCATCACCGTCTACGCCTTATAATAAGATGTCCTCTATGATTAGAGGTTTTTCCCATCCAAATGACATTGACCGTATTGAAGATTTATTTGGGATTACTTTGTTAATCAAGAACTCTGTTGCATGAAGCTCAGTAGACTAGGATAGAAAGGAAGGTGGACAAAAGAAAACAAAATGTTGCAGTAGCTCTTGGTAGGTGAAATATCAAGCTTTTCATCCATTCTACAAGTCTGCTAATCCGGTTGTTAACCTCTGTTTTCATACACATGTATTTCAAGAACCATTCCAGCACTATTGGTGCTAGACTTATTCTCCTCTTGCCATCATGAAAACTGATTATTAACGATATTATTACACAAACACTTATTCAATTTAATTAATAACAAGAATTTATAATTTAATTCTAAATGCCTCTAATTAACAGTATAAAGGATAAACAATGATTAAAATACTAGGTACAATCATAAATTTATGTGATAAAAATTTGTAAAATCATGGACAAAAATGAAGCTCAACAATATTTTTGGAGGGAAAAGAAGAAAACTACTTTTTTATTTATATTTTCATTTTATCTCCTTATAGATTTGTACTCAAATTTGAAATGTGGGAACTCATTGCAAGCGGAATTAGATTATGTATCTAATGAGCATGCAAAAATAGATCATGTATCTAATAAGTAACCACTCTGCATACTTATTAGTAGACCCACCTCAAGAAAATTTCAAGATACGTGAAAAAACATGTTTCTTTCAAGAAACAAATTTTTTTCATCTATTTTCTTTTTTTCTCAATGTGGGTCTACTCAAAATTATGCATAGTATATATTTGTTGGATATAAAATTAGAATCTAATTCAGCATACAACAAGTTTTGAGTAGACCTATAAGGGGATAATTCAAAAATACAATAAATAAATGTATTTTTCTTTCTTTTCTTTTAAATATTCATAACCATTATGTTATTTTTTTTCTTTCATTGTGGTTCACACACACCGGAGTTTGGTGGCTGCTATGCCCACAATAATTATTTGGGCATATCTACCTGAAGGGACCACTTCTTGTTAGCTCATTAGTAGAGCCTAACCTCAAGAGTGTCGAGGAGAATTGACCTCGTGCCTCCCATTAGCATGGTGCTTTTAAAGATGGGAACTTGACCAATTGAGCTAACCCTTGGGACTCATAACTCTTGTGTTATTATTTTTACTATTGTTTTATTATTTTCCTTAAGATACCAAATTTAGATCTCAAAATTCCTATAATGTTCTATATTTCTTCTTATTTGTCTATTTTGTGCTAAAGTTTGTGCACTGATATTTTCCATCTAATGGATGATTCTTGAGAAATGTCAAAAAATAACTTAAATACATGGTTGTAAAAATCCTGTGTTGAGTTGAATCGTGTGTTGGGGTTTCAATTTTATTTTGTGTTATGTGTGGATGAAGTATGGGTTTTCAAACTCTTCTCCTTTCAAATGTGTGGCTTATCTTGGTGTTTCCTTTTGGATGAACTCGACATATGTGTTTGTTTTTTATGTTGGCTTGATTGGGCAACATTTTGTGAATGTTTTTGTTTAATTGGTTGATCTGTGTGGTTTGTTGGGGTTTCCCTCGTTTCTTATCTTCTTTGTTTTCTATCTCATATTTCCTCCTTAATCATTGCTAAAAAGGATATTTGACTGCATGTTTTTTGAAAAAAATTGTTTATTGTTAATTTTCTCTATTTCCTCATCTTCTTCCTCTACAATTTTGGTTTCAAGCACTGGTGGAGAGTCCAGAGTCAAGTTGATTTTAGCTAGCTTAGGTTTCTTCATCGTATTTGTTGAATTCAATCGAGGCTTAATTCTTCCATCTACCATAACAATTATTGTTTTTTTTCATCTTGCCTATGCTTTCCTCTTGTTGAACCTACTCATCTTATTTTTCTTGCTATACCGATATTTTTTGTTGAACTATATTAATGAAAATAATTTTTGAAAGCCCCAATGCTTCCAAAATTTCGGGCTAGACCAACTTATCCCATAATTTTCTCATTTTGGGTTTGCCTTTTTATCGATTTCCCTTTGTTTGCTATTTCTTCTAGGATTTACTATGGACCACACTGCGACAACAAAGGGACCAAGATGTGCATAAGCTCACAAATATTTTTCATACTCTATGCAAAAATTGAGTATCAAATACTTTGAGCGACATTTGGTGATCATGTACCATGGTTGTCAAAACAAATACATTTAGGAAGAAATGGAGTTCTTGGACACCTCCTCGGTTGGTGTAGCATACCAATATGCTGCCAAGATTGAAAAAAAAATTAAACAAAAGAAACATGACTTTGGATCTAAGAATTAGAAGTAGGGAAAAATTGCCCACAAATCACAGAACAAAGGAAAAATCCAAGGCGGGGTGACCCAGGAAAATCCGTCGAAGTCGCAAGCAAAGAACAACACCATGAAGACAAAGAAAGAAACATGAAAATGGTGTGAGTTTTATAAGAGATCCACTCACAACACAAGTAAGTGTTGAACCAACCAGTCACTAATGGATGAATTGAAGGCTTCAAAGTTAGATGCATGTTCTGACTTAGAGTCAAAACCCGAAAAGGGGAATGACAAAGGGAATCTGATTATTGATGTGGAGTCCAACACCGTCATTTCCACCACCAAGATCTAGAAGATTGAGCCCGAAGATCCAGAAGATGGGGAGTGTCTCTTCCACTCATAGATTTGGGTCAAGGGTTCTCCATTGTAGTTCATTGTCCACAGCAGGAGCCAAAACAACCTCATTTCAGTAGAGGTCATGAAATGGTTGGGATTACTGACCACACCACACCCACTACCATACACCATCAGGTGGCTTCACCAAGGACGATATCTTCGCGCCAGTTAGCAATGTCGCCTTCCCTACAACATCAATCCCTTTACGAATGAGGTACTATGTGATGTTGCTCCTTTTGAAGTTTGTGATGTATTATTAAGCCAACCATACTTGTGGAAGCATCATGTTGTGTATGAGTCTAGGCCTCACACTCTTATTATTACTTTGGGAAATAAGTTATACAGGATACTGAATGTAGCCCCACCTACCTCCATTTCTTTGATATCTGTTAAGAAATGTAGTAATATCATCTCCTAGACTAGGAATTTTTTCTTTTTCTTTTTGATTCAATCTCAAAGTAAGAGGAAGATCATGGCCACATCCATGGCCCCTGGAAAGGTTTCCTCCACGCAACATATGCAGGTGGATAAGGTCGTGGAAGAATAAAGGTACATCTTCTCCTTACCCTCAGGGGTATCCTTCCACTATCAGGTGAAGCATTCGTTTGATTTGACTCTCAAATCACCCCTACCCAATAGGATGATATATCGTCGCTATATTCTAGAAAATGTAGAGTTCGAGTGGCAGATCTATGAGTTTCTATAAAAAGGGAACATCCAACCAATTTCCTCACCCTATGGGAGCCCGACTATACTTGTACATAAGAAGGATGGGACTTGGACACTACATTGATTATCGGGGGCACTAAAAAAAAATCACTGTCAGGAGCGTGGATCCAATTGCATGGATTGGTGACCTTCTAAACTAGCTCAACGGGGACAAGTATTTCAAAAAGATCGATTTGAAGTATGGCTATTGCCAGGTTCCAAGAGAGCCTACAAATGTATGGAAGATTGCCTTCAAATACAAGGAAGGCATTTTTGAATGGTTGGTCATGCCATTTGGTTTGAAAATTTCCCTAATAATTTTATGTGGTTGATGGATGACATATTGTGAAACTTCACCAACTCATTTGTGGATGTTTATATGGATGACATCCTCATCTTCATCAAGTGTTTGGAAGAGCATTTGAAACACATTCAATAGGTCCTTCAAACCTTGCGGAAACACAAAATGTGTGCCAACTTGGAGAAATGCACCTTTGGCATGAGTCAGGTCCAACATATGGGTTACATTATAGATGTGCAAGGCATGCATGTGGATTCGGATAATATCCAAGTCACTTGGGATTAGACAACCCTTACCACTCTAACATAGCTTCATAGATTTTTTGGCCTCACAATTTTTTATCAAAGGTTCATGTTGGGATTCTCCCATATCACATGGCCTTTGAGTCATATTATTAAGAGTGGAGGGAAAGCAAAGTTTTCCTAGTCTGAGTCATAATAGAAGGAATTCGTTGAGATGAAGCACCACCTTTTCTCTACACTTGAACTCACATTTCCGGACTTGCAACGACCATTTTAAATTGAGACTAATTCCACCGAGTATGCTATTGGTGTAGTCCTCACCCAACATGGGATTCCAGTGGCATATCATAATGAGACACTTTCTGATACAATTCGAAAGTACCCCACCTATGATAAAGATATGTATTCTATCATGCATGATTACTGACAATAGAAAAATTACATTTTTGGGAAGGAAATGATCATCCACACCAATCACCGACCTCTTAAGTTTATAAAGAAAAAAGGGAAGTTGCAAAAAAATTTCTGTCATAAGTGATCTACATATCTGCAACAATTCCACTTTAACATTAAATACAAAAAGGGAAGCACCAATAATGTTGTAGATTACATCACCGGGAACTCAGTTGTAGCACTTAATACTATTCTCAACTCTTGTGCCCACAAGACCTCTAGATGGATGAAATTGTAAAAAAAAATGATCCAAAGTTTTCCACTACATACCAGATGTTATTGGAAGGAAATCAAGTTCTATATTTCCTCTTCCAGGATGCATTATTATGCTATCTAGGACACTTTTGTGTTCTTTCAAGAAAGTGTGCCAAGATGATTTGGGATGCACACTACAGTCGAGTCTCAAGACACTTTAGTGTTGAGAAAAATGTAGTCATACTACAAAGTACTTTTATTGGCCAAAAATTTGACAAGATGTTGGAAAATATTTTAGATCCTGCACTTCCTGTGCCATCGCCATATCAACCATTAAGAAGAATGACCTGTACAGTCCTCTACCTACTCCCAGCCAACCCTAGGAATCCATATCCATGGACTATTTTTCTAGCCTCCATTCTATCAAGTATGGTAATGAGTGTGTATTTGTGGTCATGGATAAATTTTGTAAGATGGCTATATTAGCGGTTTGCAAGAAAAGTATCACAATAGAGGACACTTCCAAGCTCTTCTTTGACTGAGTGTGGTTACATTTTGGGATCTCGTAGAACATTATGTAATATTGTCATAGAAGGTTCCTGAGCACATTTTGGTCGAGCCTTTAGACACTATTGGACACCAAGATCACCAAGCCAATTGTATTCTATCCCTAGACTGATGGCCAAACATAGGTCATCAATAGGATAATAGTGCACATAATTTGCATGTATAAATCCAAGCATCCAAAAACTTGGGATGAGATCCTTCCCTATGTGCAACACAACTACAAAAAATATCTCCATAGCTCGACTAGTCGTAATCACTTTCAAGTGGGTATGGGATTTCAACCATTGTGTCCGATTGATGTCGCCATGCCTCATGCGACTACAAAAACATAATACATACATGTATAGTTCGAGCATGATAAATAAATCAGGTTTATTGAATGCATCCAACACATTCACCAACAGGTTCACAAAATCTTGGAGAAATCCAATGCCAAGTGCAAGCAACAACGTGATCAACATCGAGTGCAACACAAGTTTTAGGTGGGAGAGAAAGTTTGGTTGAGTTTGCAGAAAAAACACCTTACTAAAGCCCATTAGAAGATCATATCACTCCGATATGGGCCTTATACCATCACCAAAGTTGTGGGAGACAATTCTTTTGAGTTGAACATTCCCCCATTCCTTGGCCCGCACCTAGTGATTAATGTGGATCACCTTTGGCCATATTTTCCACCATTACTGGACACATAGGACATTGAAAAACAACTCATACCAAGAAAGCTAAACCCATACTACATGAAACATGCCACAAATTATCATATTATGAACACATAGATCAAGAAAAATTTCCAACAAAATATCCAACTGTATCGGGTTGTCAAAGTTGGCCAACTCCTGAACCAAGGCAAGTGGTTCATTAGGGACAAAGTTCAACAAAAGTTCCCCCTTCTCATTGAGGAACTCAACGCAAGGGGGAAAATTGTTTCCTATGGGGGGAGGAATAATCTAGGTGGATATTGGTGGCCACCCACCTATTCCACTTGGACCCCACTATTGTTTCTTTCATTTTCCTTAATTGTAGCACAATTTACTATTTTTGGCAATTTTTCGAGTCCTGAACTTCTAGAGCCATTTTCAGGCCCTAAATGATTTTTTTTTTGGAAAATAAGTAGACAAATATCTTTAGTTTGGTTTTTTCAATTGAAAGTTGTAGTCCTCAGACAAATATTTCTAACGAGATATCATACACGTCAAACATAGATCATACGCTAAAGTTACGACCCCAGGAAGTTGATGTGCCAATTTACCCCAACAAAGCCCACAAACGTTTGGTGCTTCATCTCCTAGGGTTAGGTTTTTGGATGTTTATGGTTTTCCATTATTTCTCCATAATAAATAGGCCTTTGAGCCTCATTCTAACATAGTTCCGAAGGCATGTAGCTGCCACATCTATTATGAGAGATAAGCTAACATCACATGAGCTAGTTTATTTCCATTCTGCATATAAACAATTTCCAGTACTTTGTTATTAATCAATTGAAGTTCTATTTCCACTGTATCTCTGTGGTTTTGTTCATATTTGTATTTCAGATCATTCCTTCATAAGTATGGATCACTCATGGACTAAACTTGGGTTCTCTACTACATCAATGGGTAAAAGTGATGTGGGCCACAAACATAGGTTCAAATTGCTTGGTTGAATTATGGTAATTAGTACTACAAATCAACCCAAGCTTTAATTTTCTAGTCATGTTTAATTATGGTGCATCTAAGGCACATGACAGAGTAGCAATTGGCATTTTAACTATTGCTTGTCTTGTCAAATCGTGATATATGTCAAAATCACTGGTGTGGTATTCTTTTTTTTATTATATTCCTATTGGCTTGGATGTTGCTATTGGTTATAATTTATTGGTTTATTTTGACAAATCTATCAATTTTATTTCTCTCTATGATTTAGACAGTTCCATTATTTTTATTTTCCAGTCAATTTTATCATATGGATGCTAATATTTTTTTCATTTCTCTTTTCATCGTATATGTTTATGTCTCCCTTGATGTATTGAATTTTGGGGTTGGTTTGGGGGGCCAAAAGTATGTGTAGATCTTAAATCTATTCCATACTTTTTTTTTGCATTTGTTGTGAAATGTTGAATGTTGATACCTTATTGTTTGGGAAATTGTTTATTGTACCTAATTTGTAACTACCACACTTGGTTACTATACCATTTGTTAAGAAATTTGTCCCATGTATTTGGTAACATATGGGGCAAAATTATTTCATCTCTATAGCTAATCATTTTCCATTCATTTTCATAGTGTTCATATTGGCTATAGGATCAAATCCTTGAATTTTGGAATATTGTCCTATATTGATTAATTTTTCCCTCCAAAATTTTCAATAAAGTATGTTGTGAAAGTTGTCCAAGTTTGAAGTTAAGGGGTGTGGATGTCCCACCATCATGCTGCTTGGCCTATAAAATTCCAGACAAGGCTCTACATTCTTCCTTTTTCTCAGAAAAGCTTAAATGCTTCATTGATATGATTTGATGGAGAGTTGTGATCCCTGAATCTTAATGAGATGTCCAAGCCATTCATTAAGTATTTTGGGAGCGTTGTTTGAGTTTGATTTACTTTATTTTCATAGAAAATGGGTATTGATTTTTATAGAAAAACAAGGTTGAATCTTTTCGATTGGTATTGCCTCAATAGATTAACATTACTTAGCGACCAACTCATAGTTTTTCAACTACCATTAACATATTTTGACATCTAAGTTTCGGCCAATTGATAATGAAAAACTGACTAGAATTCCTCCAACAACATTTTTTTCAAATGTATCCTTTCTTCATGCATAAATTGGTACCCTTTTTTAGATTTTGTGTCGTCCCAAGGTTCTATATAGAGTTTTCCTTCTCGTGGATCAAGGGGAATCACAATTTTTCTAATGTTTCCTTTGATTTTTATTTATCTCTTTCTAGAGAGATGGTAACTTTCATCTTTGGACCCTAGGGGTGTCTGACTAGCCTTGAATATGCATGTATTCCTTCAACCAAGTTGGTTACTTTGAAATAAAAAAAGTTGGTATATCCATTATTGTAGTTAGAAAATTCTTTATAGTATCAATGACCTCCAAGAATATTTGATCTACTAATTTTAAGTATTTTGTGGTTCCTTGCAAAGTCAACCTGCAAAGTTTTACTCGAGTCTCTTGTGGGAAGATATTAAATTGTGATATGAAGTTGACAATAACTTAATTTATCATATGTCCCTTAATTTATAAGTCAATTTATGGATC
Source organism: Pinus albicaulis (assembly GCA_034641835.2). NCBI lineage: Eukaryota > Viridiplantae > Streptophyta > Pinopsida > Pinales > Pinaceae > Pinus > Pinus albicaulis. The sequence continues at coordinate 591,274,333 of CM076569.1, forward strand.
ATAGTTTTCACAGAACTTTTCTTCAGATAATTTGTGAATATTCTTGTATCGTCATTGATCCTCCCTACATCCTCTTAATAAGTTCAATAGTTAAATCAAATGAGCTATTGATTTTTTTTTCTTTTAGTAATTCGTAGAGGATGTTGTATTTAATCAACATTGCATTTTGATTATATTGATTAGCAATCTATCATATTACTTGTTTATGAAGAAATCAATTGCTTCCCTCATAAGTTCTTCCCCATATTGGGTATTTGGACAAGAGGTACTAGCTCGGGGTGGGGGGGTTGTTTCTTGTCCAAACTCCAAGGTCATGGCATGAAGAATTTTATAATTTAATACTTCTTGCTTGGGTAAGGACTGTAGAAGATTGAACTCTCTTCTTTTCATTAATTTTTCCAAGATTTTGTGATCCATAAACTATCATGGATATTCCACTAGACAATTCATCACAACAGGTTTGATAAAAATATATTGAAATATGAAAATATTTACTATGAGGATTAATTTTCCTTTGATTTATGGATTTAATAACCTATTTTTTTCCCTCTGAAGCATGTAATAGATAAAAGACAGAAATAAACACTCACAAAACTACAATGTCACAAAATATGATTTCGGAAACCATTATGGGATAAAAACTAGCTGGAAGGTGAGGCTTCTCTGCTCTCTCTTTCTCTAAATGGAAAAAATGAAAATACAAAAGAGTGAAACATGTGGCATGTGGGATGCTACAAAATAAATCTCTCTCTATTTTCTTTCTCTGATCTAGTTGGATATTGATGGCCACCCGCCTATTCCACTTGGACCTCCACCATTGTTTCTTTGAATTTTTCAGTTTCCTTAATTATAGCACAATTTACTATTTTAGCAGTTTTTCGGGTCCTGAACTTCCAGAGCCATTTTGAGGCCCTAAACGACGTTTTTTTTGGAAAACCTAGAGCAACGTGGAAGCTCCTTTAATGTTTCTCACATAAAAATTTTTAGTCCTTGGATAGATCTTTCTAACAAGGTATTGAGCGCGTCAAACGAAGATCATATGCCAAAGTTACATCCCTGGGAAGTTTATGTACCTATTAGGTGCCTATATTACTAGTGTAGTCCCATATTGTTGTTAGTGTACCCCCCTTATTGTTATTATTGTGCCCCATAAAAGCCACTATTATTATTTTTTTTCCCTTACATTATTAGTGTTAGGTCGGCTAGGATTATATTGTGACCCCTTGGACTCCTATATATAGAAAGGAGGTTTTGTCATTTGTATAATCCAAGAATTGTTCATATATGTAATGTAAAGGAGGTTTCCCCCTTGAAGTGGCTTATTTATAAGGCATTGATCTCTCTTTTATTCTATTTTTGGAGCTGGTTTCATAACATTTGGTATCAAAGCTTTGGATTCTAGGGTTTCGCTGCTCCAAACTAGTCATCGTGGAATTTGCGCTATAAATTTTTTTCTACGAAGATTCATAAGCTGAAATTTATATCACGTGAAGCCAAAATTATGAGGAACTTCATGTAAAAATTTCAGATCTTGGTTCGCAATATTTTCGGAGATATGATCTGTGGAAGTTAGGGTTTTTGTAGGATCCCAAATTTCATCTAAAAGAGGTGACCTTGGGAAAATAGACATAACTCTCTCTCTGAGCATAGGATTAGAATTATGTAAAAATTAGCCAAAATTATAAGAAATTTAGTTTCCCATATCAATTTCAGAGCCGAAGGAGGAAACAGTCACATGTGGCACAACGTACAAGATCTCTTTACTAAACCAATCCATAATTAGGTCATTGTGGGAGATTGGGAATAAATTTGTCTTGAAGCATCCAAATTAGGTAAAACCTGTGGCATTGGAAAGAAGATTTAGAGGGATAATACAGGACCAAATTTGAGATATTGAAGATCTGAAATCACAGAGATAATTCAGTTTCAGTATCGAACTCCTCAAAAGAAAGAAAAAGGTGTGTATTTTTTTTTCAAATTGCATAAATATTGTTTGAAAAAGTATTTTGAAGTGATTCCAAGGGCATATTGAAGCATTTTTATTAGTATTGGGTTCTATAATGCGTCCTGAAAACAATTCAACACCCATTAAGCCCTCAGAATGCTATATTATGACACATGAAGAGGAATAATTGTAGTATGATATATCAAAATTACAGTACCAAGTGCAACAAATTTCAATCTTACAAAGATGGTTTAAAAGCAGAAATGGAGGCTAAGTTGGACGGTTTGAAGGATCAAATGAAAGCTAATATGGATGATAAATTAGTGGAAGATAACATCGAGCATCAACAACAAGTTCTCCAACTCTCAAAGGATAACCTAACTTTGGTGCAGAATTAAATGAAACAACACGAAGATCAACATTGTGGCGAAAGAAGTTCTGAAGCAGTCACAGAAACAAGAACTCGACAACTATGAAATCGATCAATTTTATAGTATCTTAGCAAGTGGAAGAACTTAACCGTTGAAGATTCCACATGGGAGGATAAGAATTTTATACAGAAGCATCAAGAAATAATCAAGCCTTGAGGACAACACTTGTTTGAAGGAGAGGGGCATGTTAGGTGCCAATATTACTAGTGTAGTCCCTTATTGTTGTTAGTGTATCCCCCTTATTGTTATTTTTGTGCCCCATAAAATCCACTATTGTTATTGTTGTGTCCTTACATTATTATTGTTAGGTCGACTAGGATTATATTGTGACCCCATGGACTCCTATATATAGAAAGGAGGTTTTGTCATTTGTATCATCCAATAATTTTTCATTTATGTAATGTAAAGGAGGTTTCCCCCTCGAAGTGACTTATTTATAAGGTGATGATGTCTCTTTTCTTCCATTTTTGGAATTGGTTTCATAAAAATACCAATTTACCCAAATGGGGCCCATATTTTTGGCATTTCATCTCCTAGGGTTAGGTCTTTCGATGCTTAGGGTTTTACATTGTTACTCAATAATAAATAGGCCTTATAGCCTCATTGTAACAAAGTTCAGAGGCTTAGAGCCACCACATCTCTTCTCAGAGATAAGCTACCAACACCCTAGCTAGTTTATTTCCATTATGCCTGTAAGCATATTTAAGTGATTTGTTATTAATGAAATGAAGTTTTATTTCTATTGCATCTATGCTTTTATGTTATTTCTGTATGTCATTGTGTTCCTGCATAAATATAGATCAGTGGTATCAGAGCGATCTTTTCTTTCTCGATCCTTATTTTCATGTCCCCAACGAGGTCAGAGTATAAGGAGTTAGGGCTCGATCTGGTTGAACCTTTGCAAGATCAACCTTGCAAACCCCAACGACCACCCATGGGGGAAGAAAATAAAGATGATGGACCAAGAGATCCTATCAAAATATTTCTCGAGGAGGCCCCCGAGAAACAAAGGAATGCAATGATGGATAAATTTTCCCAAATCCTTCAATGACTCCACATCAACGATGCATATACATCCAACAGCCACTCTGGAGGTGCCACTCCTTTTAAGGTACAAGTAAACTTTGAAATTACAATATTTGAGGGCCAAATAGATGTAGACATCATAGATATATGGCTGAATATATTAAAAGGATATTTCTCGATTCATGGCTTTTCTGACTGAGAAAGGATTACTTTTGCACTTGTCAAAGTTTCCCCCATGTCAAGGACTGTCGGGAAACCAACTGAGAGAAAAAGTGCGAGGGGGAACCCTCTTTGTTCTCAACAACACCCACTTCGTATTATTTTTGAGACTCCATCAAGGAACAATATTATATTGTGGGGTGATATTAGGACAAATACATATAATGGACTATGCTACGGTAGCAGAGGGATCAAGATGTGCATGAGCGAACGAATCTATTCCATACCCTGCACAAAAAGTTGGGTATCAAAGATTCAGAGAAACATTTGTTGCTGAAGTACTGCAGTTGTCTGCACGATACATTTAAGCATAAATGGAGTTCCTCGACATCTTCTCGCTTGGTGCGGTATACTAGTATGATGCCAATATTGAGCAAAATTTCAAACAGAAGAAGCGAGACTTTGGATCTGCGAATAAGAAGCAAGGGAAAGGCATCCTCAAACCGCAGAAAAAAGGACAAAACCAAGGTGGGGCAGCCTAGGACAACTTGCCAAAGATGCAAGCAAAGAACAACACCGCGAAGCCAAAGAAGGACATGACGAAGTGGTGTGAGTTCCATAAGAGCTCCACTCACAACACAAGTGAGTGTTAGGACAAGCACTCACTAATGGCCAAGTTGAAGGCTTCTAAATTGGATGCATGCTCCGACTCTGAATCAGAGCCCAACAATGGGAATGAAAAAGGAAAGCGGATTATCGATGTGGAGCCCAACGTCACCGTCGCCACCACAAATATATATAAGAAGCAACCAGAAGATACAGAGGAGGGGGGGCACCTATTCCATTACTAGATGTGGGTAAAGGGTTCCCCGCTGTAGTTCATTGTCGTTAGAGGGAGTCAAAAGAGCCTCATCTTAGCATAGGTTGTGAAGCGGCTGGGCTTGGCGACCAAAAAACACCCACAACCGTACACCATTGGGTGGCTTAAACAAGGATGGCATCTCCGCGTCAGCCAACAGTGCTACCTTCCCTACAACATCAAGCCCTTCACGGATGAGGTATTAGGTGACATTTATCCTCTTGATGTTTCTGATGTATTATTAAGCCAACCATACTTGTTAAAGAAACATGTTATGTATGAGTCGTGGCCTCATGCTGTTATTGTTACTTTGGGCAATAAGTTATATAGGATACCAGAGGTAGCACCACCCACCACCATCTCCTTGGTTACTGCAAAACAGTGCATTAAGCTCATTTTAAAAACCAGGAATTTTTTTTTCCTGATGATTCGCCCTCAGGGAAAGAAGAATATTGTTGCCACAACCTCCAGACAGGGCTCATCCACATGGAAACAACATATGTACAAGGTCGTGAAGGAGTACGAGGACATCTTCACCTCCCCCTCATGGATGCCTCTACATTGTCAGGTCAAGCACTCCATCGATCTGACCCCAGGTGTGCCATTGCCCAATGGACGAATATATCAGTGCTCTGTTCTCGAGAATGACAAAATTAAGAGGCAGATTAAGAAGATGTTGCAGAAAGGTCACATCTGGCCAAGTTCATCACCTTATGGGAGCCCGATCGTGTTGGTAAAGAAGAAGAATGGGACTTGGAGACTCTATATTGACTATTGAGCACTGAACAAGATCACTGTCCGTAATAGTTACCCGATACCATGGATTGATGACCTTTTGAACCAAATCAAGGGGCAAAATATTTCAGTAATATCGACTTGAGTCTGGGTATCACCAAGTACCAATCAAAGCCTCTGATGTGTGGAAGACTGCCTTCAAATCCAAGGAGGGCCTTTTCAAATGGCTGGTCATGCCTTTAAGGTTGACGAATTCCTCCATAACCTTCATGAGGCTAATGGATAACATCTTGTGGCCATTCACTAGCTAATTTTTAGTGGTGTACTTGGATGACATCCTGATCTTCAGCCAAACTTGGGAAGAGAACCTCCACCACTTCCGACAGGTCCTCCAAACAATATAGCAACACAAGTTGTGTGCCAATTTGGAGAAGTGCACTTTTTACATGACCAAGGTACAATATCTTGGATACATTATTGATGAGCGGGGGTGCATGTGGATCCAACCAAGATCCAAGTCATTTGAGATTGGCCAGCCCCAACAACTCTAACAGAGCTTCATAGATTTTTGGGTCTTCCCAATTTCTATCGTAGGTTCGTGTTGGGATTCTCTCATATCACTTGGCCATTGAGTTAAGTCACCAAGGGAGGGAAAAATAATTCTTTTTTTGGTCTGAATCTCAATAAAAGGCATTCGTAGGGTTGAAGAATTTCCTCTACTCAACACCAGTTCTCACATTACCAGACTTGCAACAAACATTTGAGATCAAGACATATGCCTCTGGCTATGCTATTGGGGCAGTTCTTACTCAAATGAGGCATCTAGTGGCATATCACAATGAGACATTTTTTGACACAATCTAGAAGTATCCCACTTATGAAAAAGAGATGTATTCCATTATGAAAGCTTACTGACAATGGAAGCATTACATTTTTGGAAAGGAAACGATCGTCCAAATAGACCACTGACCTCTGCAGTTCATACAGACATAAGGGAAGTTTTAGAACGATCACCATTATAAGTGGTTCACATACTTGCAAAAATTTCATTTGAAAATCAAGTACAAGAAGGGAAACACCAATAATATTACAGACTGCCTTAGCTGACCACTGATCGTGGCACTAACAACTGTGGTCAACTCTTGTGGGCACAAGACTTCCAATTGGTCGCTTCTATACTGAAGCGATCTAGAATTTGGCCACACATACATTACGCTCTTGGAGGGTGAGCAAGTTCCAGATTTTCACCTTCGAGATGCCCTGCTATGTCACCTTGGACACCTTTGTGTTCCTTCACGTGAGCGTGCCAATATGATTTTGGAAGTGTACTACAATTGGTTCATTGGGAATTTCAGGGTCGAGAAAACAGAGGCAGTACTGTAGAAGTATTTCTATTAGCCAAACCTTTGACATGATGTCGGGAAGTACATCAAGTCCTGCACTACCTATGCCATTGCTAAACCGACCATCAAGAAGCAAGGCCTCTATACTCCGTTTCCTACCCCTATTTGACCTTGGGAATCCATCTTCATGGATTACATGTTGGACCTTCCTTCTACATGGCAATGACTGTGTTTTTGTGGTCATCAACAGATTCTCGAAGATGGCCATTATGAAGACTTGCAAGAAGAATATCATAACAAAATCCAATGCTAAACTCTTCTTTGAACAAGTGTGGGTACACTTTGGGATAGCACATTCTATCGTCTTGGATCAGGACAGAAGGTTCCTCAGTACATTTTTGACTAGCCTCTGGTCGATGGTGGACACCAAGCTCACAAATTCCACAACTTTCCATCCGCAAACTGATGGCCAAACATAGGTCGTCAACTGGATGATTGTACACATTTTGTGCATGCACAACTCAAAGAATCCATGCACATGGGATGAGAGCCTCCCATATGTACATCACAACTATAACCATACTTTCCATAACTCATCCAGCCATATCCTCTTTCAAATGGGCTCGGGATTCCAACCGCTATGTCCCATTGATGTAGCCATGTGATTTGTAGCTACTTAGGCATATTCAACTCATGTCTAGTCTGAGGCTGACAAGGCGAAAAAATTCATTGAGAGCATTCAACACATCCACCAACAAGTTCATGACATATTGGATAGAGCCAATGCTAAGTAAAAGCGATAACATGATCAACATCGGGTGAAACACAACTTCCAGGTGGGCGACAAAGTGTGGATACATTTTCAGAAGGAGTGCCTCGTTGGACCCCACCGCAAGCTTTGCCTGCTCTGATATGGGCCATACACCATCACCAAGGTTGTAGGGGATAATGCCTTTGAGCTTAGTATTCCACCATTCCTTGGTCTACACCTAGTGTTCAATGTGGACTGCCTTCAACCCTACTTTCTGCCTCTATTACACACATCTGACATGGAAGAAAATTTCACACCATAGAGTTAAATCCAGACTGCATGGAACAAGCCACAACTGATCAAATCAAGCACAACCAACAACAAAGGATCTCGCTATATCAAGTTATCAAAGTAGGCCAACTCCTTCGCCAAGGCAAGTGGCTCACCAGGGACCAATTTCATCAGAAGTTTCCTCACCTCAGGGAGGAACTCAACACAATGGGGACCATTGCTTTCTAATGGGGGAGGAATGATCCAGGTGGATATTGGTGGGAACCCTCCTATTCTACTTTTACCTTCACCATTGTCTCTTTCAATTTTTTATTTTCCTTAATTATAACACAGTTTTACTATTTTTACCAGTTTTTCAGGTCCTGAACTTCCAGAGCCATTTTGAGGCCCTTAGCGACGTTTTCTAGGAAAACTGGGAGCACCATGGAATTTCCTTTGATGTTGATCACATAAAAAGTTGTATTCCTCGGATATATCTTTGTAACGAGGTATTTAGCGTGTCAAAAAAATATCATATGCCAAAGTTACATCCCTAGGAAGTTGATGTACCAATTTACCCAAAAGGGGACCATAGTTTTGGTGTTTCATCTCTTAGGGTTAGGTCTTTGGATGTTTAGGGTTTTCCATTGTTCCTAATTAATAAATAGGCCTTCGAGCCTCATTGTAACATAGTTCAGAGGCCTGTAGCCACCACATACCTTCTCAGAGATAAGCTACCAACGACCTAGCTAGTTTATTTCCATTCTTCTTGTAAGCATATTTCAGTTATTTTTTATTAATGAAATGAAGTTTTATTTCTGTTGCATCTCTGTGTTTATGTGTATTTATATATGCCATTGTGTTCCTACATAAATCCGGATCAATCTCTATATGTCTCTATCAAATATCAGCTACTCTGCTCATATATGGAAAAAATACACTTGATTATAAAGGAACCCCTTTTCCACCTAATGGCATGGATATAACACAACCCAATATCTAACTAGTGGTTAAGTTTGACTCCTTCAACTCTTAACTAGATTTTTAATACTGACCCGTCTAGAGTTTTTTTCATATTTCTCATGTGCTAACCCATTTCTCATGAGTAATGGTGCTAATATGGCATCCTCTTACATCATGGTGGAAAAATTAGGAAGGTCAACTTTTGGTTGGCATAAATTTTGCATCTAATCTCTATTTGAGGTTTTTCATGTGAAATTAAAAAGGTATCTGATTATAGAACAACCCTAGGGGGATTAGCACAAGAGAAATCTTTTGGACCCCAAAAAACTTCATTAAATTCCTCAAACTTTCTTAAGAAGGTTTTAAACCCCAATTCACCAAACCGGGACCCAGTAATAAAAAATGGTCCTCTGAGCTCATTCCTCCAATTTTTCCACTTTAAAAGTATCAAAATGGATGTGGAATAATATAGTGATCGAATCCAGATTCAGATGTCCAAATATCCTTATGAGCGATAGAGTTAAACACTTTGTTAATGAAACAATACAAGCTTCGACTGAGGAATTTTGGATCCATCATGCGAAGAGAACCCCGTATTGTCCACAGGATAACGACGTAGTTGAGGCTTTAAAAAATTATTGGAGCAAGCACTGACCAAGGTCCGCAAGGCTAATGGCATTGATTGGGATGTGCACATCCCTGCGGTTCTTTGGGCCTATCGGACGACATGCAAGAAGCTAATAGGGAAAGCCCCATTCAGGATGGTCTATGGAAAGGAGGCCATTATGCCGATGGAGTATATTGTTCCCTGTCTGTGTATCGCAACATTTATGAACATGGCAGAACCTATAGTGATGGAGGAGCATTTAGCACAACTTATGGCTTTGGAGGAAGATCGTTTTAGTGCTAATTTCCATAAACAGGTTCAGAAGGCCTGCGATAATGCATGGCATGATCGACATATTCACCAAAAGATATTTGCGGAGGGTGAGTTGGTCCTCTTATATGATAGCCAGTTTGCGAAACACCTAGGGAAATTCCGACAGCACTGGCTGGGTCCCTACACCGTTAAGGAACTCACGGATGGTGGAGTTGTTAGGCTATCTACCCTCTGCGGTGATATGCTTCGAGGATATGTCAATCGTAGCTGGCTCAAACCGTATCGGATCAAATGACTATATGGTCGGAGTAGCTGTATAGGGTAGGATATGACCACCTAGGAAGATGAGTATGACCAGGGTATGCGCAGGGAGCGGCCACAAATTTGGAAGCCCGGAGGGGTGTGCAGTAGGTATAGGTGTCTTTTCAAAACGCAACAGGTGCGCTGGGAGTGCAAGGGTGCACTGGGCGCACAAGATATGAAAAAACTAGACATTGGATCAGTAAAATCGGGTAAAACGCTAAATTTACAGTTGAAAGGAGCGGGCGACCGACATTTAATAACACGATTTCCAGAAATTTTTTACCATTTATCTGAGGGTAAGTATCAATTAAGGTTCACTCAACCATTAGTGGCCCTATGCGGTTATAAAATGGGAAGGTTAGGTCAGAAGAGGGTTCTGTATATTTTGTCTTGGTTGTGCTCTGTGTGTTTATGCCTTATGATAGTTTGGGCCTACTGTACACCTTCATGTCTGCATAGCCCACCCCCTCTGATAGTAGCCACTCGGGGTTGGGATTCATTTTCCATGCTAGAATGACGGCCACCAACCCTGGTAAGTCCTCTCAGATGATAACCTCAATAGAGCCAGAAACTGAGGAGGTAGTAGAGGTCGAATTGGAAGTCGACGCAGTCATCTCCATGCCACCTCTAGCAGCGAAGAAAGGAAAAGAGAAAGGGCAAGGGTCAGGAAAGCCTGCAAAATGGGCTGGCGTAAAACCCCGCATTTCTCCCCGCAATGTGAAGTCACGACGAGGGGTGGCCCTGGCCTACTCCCCTAAACCAACAGGCCACCCTTTATTTGGTTAGGAAAAGGCCTAGGTCGGTCAACCAATCAAATTGGTTGCCACAATTTGTTCAGTCTCGCAGACCCTCAACCCACACACCAAAGAACCTCGATGGCCTAAACACCTACCTGCAGATGCCACTGACCCCAGGCAAGGTCCTCGTCATTGGCGATCCATTTGGCAAGCTTCATGAGGTGAAGTTCGACGATCATGACTTGGCCAACTATGATGCCTTTCCCCAGCTGACGCCTGAGTTTTACCTGGAACTGATACTGGAAGATGACTAGGTGTAGGTCGTCCCTATGCACTGGGTGCACAGCTTGGCTGGTTCTGGGCTGCTGGACCTACTAAGGATGCCACATTTTGGCCATTACAATGTTACGGATCGCTTGGTGCACCAGCTGCTTGCCTTGGTCCATGACAGTAGCTTGTGGATTTGGGATCTCATCCCTATCGATGCTGCACTAATTCATTGAATTACTGGCCTCCCCATCGAAGGGTCTAACTCGATGTTGTGGGTGGGTAAGAAGTATGAGCATAATATCGCTAATAGCGTGCGCGATACTTACCATGTGCTACAGAATACACGGGGGTTCATGATCAGTACCATCAGCGACTCGGGAACACATATGGGTACCTTGTTGCTAGCATGGAAGCTAATGCACAAGTGCAAGGCCAACACCATCCCTGCATATGTCATTCAGTTGGCAGGAGAGTATGAGAAAGGCGTTTGCTTCAATTGGTCCCATCACCATTGTATTGAATTTTTGGCAAATGTCTGTGAAGCCCAGGAACAGGGGCACCCATTCTGCTATTCTTGGTTGCTGTTGCTTATTGCATTGGTCGGATGGGAAGTGCTAGAAGAAGTAGTCCTCCCCAAGCTCACTCCTGACATGTGCGAAGGGGCACGCTACGCCAACTTATGGGATTCCAAGGATGCGCAGTGTATCGAGGACAATCAGGTCTTCTAGGTCCTTTTTCAGAGCAGCTTGGCAGTAGTTATCAACTCTCGTCCGTGCTTGTCTCCAGTAGTCTATGACAAGTAAAAGACCATCATGATATTTCAGATCACCATGCACAACATCAAAATCAGGGCACGCAAGGATAAAACCTGGGTCTTGCTCCCATATATGGCTATGGACGAGCATATTGATCACATAGTCGCTACATGGTCGCAGCAGTGGAAGATCGCGTTCAAAACTAGTACGTTGGGCACCATATGGGTGAGTGCTACAAAGGTTAGCCCTACTACCACAGCTAAAGGAACTAGCGGATCAAGCAAAGGTGTGGGGAAAGAAGGGTCCGTATGATCATAACGCGATTCACAACAGAAAAAAACACCGAAGCAGACACACAGAAGGGTTCGCAGCTGGATAAAAGTATGGTGAAGGGGGTAGAATTGTCATCGTAAGAGGGGTCGTAGCGAAATCTGGGTACAGAGGGCTAGGAGACAGGAGGTACTGACTCCCCTAGAGGAACACAGTGAACAGGTGAGACCGCTAAAGGGCCATGAAAGAAGCAGCTCTCTCAGCGGACAGAACATGATGAAATGGTTACACTCACGGAAGGCGACCTTGAACACATCGCAGATGCGGTCACCTTGGATAAAAAGGACAAATGGATGGCTCTGGTAGAGCAGCAGAAAGCCGCGGTTGACTCACTTCAGGTCGAGCTCGAGCCATGCAACTAAAAATGGATGCACTGTAAACCAGTTTGGTCCTAGCCCACTCAGCCTCTGCCACTAGCAAGATGGATCTAGAAAGGTTTCCACATGATTCACTGCAGGTTCTACATAGCTCTTTGTTTCAAGAAATTCAACACAGAGACTATTAGGCCCACTAGCGGCTTAGCACAGTAGAGAAGACCATTTTAGAATAGATGGTTGAGGTAACCAAGGTACAGGCTGCGTGTGCCCTTGCCACAACACAACAGATTGAGCTGTAGCATTTAATTGGTAGACTATACGCAGATGTTACAAATGAAATACCAGCCACAGCTACCCCCCAAGCAAAAATTTAAGGGCTGGTCACGGCCTTAAGAGCTTCATGAGTGGAGATCCAGGTCATGAAAAGTCAGATGGAATAGAACATTGCTGACTTACAGGCCAACTACAGCCGGAAACACCTCCAGAAGTTGGGGCCAAGTGAGCTACATTGATTATAGCTGCCACGAATGTGATCACAGGCCAAATTTCTCAGGGCACCGAATTACTGGACACAATGATGCAACTCTAGACCAAGGTACAACGATATCCTCTACTCTGGGAAATTACTCAAATTTTGTGCCAAAAGGAAGAGGAGTTCGACCAGTTGGAGGCTACCTTGATCACATAGGTCCCTACCCATCGCCTGGCCCGACTGCGCACCAGCTAGGCCCTCAAAGCCGACATGGATTCCCTTCGACAACAGAAGAAAACGCTGAGTAATCACCTCCAGCCCTGGGCAGACGAGGCCCTCAAGCTATCCCATGATGTTGATGTTGCCGTAATACAGTTGAACCAGACATTGAAGAGCGTTGGAGCTGCTACAGAAGGCCCAACTTTACATAAGTTGGTAGAGATAGCTCAGACTGCTGCTACACAAAGCGAAGGGCTGTTGCCACCACTAGTTGATGCAGTCAAGTGGATTCAGGTGAAAATGGAGGACCCATGACCACCGTGACTCGGGACGAGTCACAAGATTGTGTTGGGGTACTACTGGAACAGGGTCCCCTAAAAGCCGTGATTTTGTATAAGTTTTGTATATTTTGGTCTTAATTAGTCTAACGTAGGGGTTTTGGGGTGGGTCAAAGCCCCTAATGCATTGTAATGGGTCAAGGGTAGACCAAGAGTCCGCAAACCACAGTTTGCAGACCATTGGATGCATAGGCTAAATCGGTATAAATAGATGAACCTTTTTTGAGTCATAGGTAGCAAAGAATAGAGATTGATGATAGTTACGAAGTGTTAGATCTGTTTGGGTTGCTAGGGTAAGGACTCCTACTGGTTGTGTGCATAGAGATCCTCAGTCCTGCTGTATGCGGACCCTGTTGGCTATATGCACAGGCTTTGTTAGATTGTATTGGTTTTTAGATGCTAATATATGCGAATATGGTTAGAGTATCTCTGCGTTATCTGAGTTTATGTATTACTGTTGATGCGAACTGTTGGATCCATGGTTGACTATTCGTTGTTATAATACGGAGAATTCCTGTGATCTATTTTTTATGCATTTATGATCTTACTTGTGATATTGTTGATGTGAAGCTACTGATTTAATCTATGACTAATAGTAACTATGGTAATTGTGGACTATTGACGAACCTGAGAATAGATTTTTTTTATAGTTGCAAGAATATCCTTGTTCCTGTTAGATGAACCTATGATTTGTTGATTATTGTGATTATAGTTGATGTACTGATAGATCAGTGTTGCGCACGTGGATGCGAAGATAGTTAGTAGATATGAGCTTTGCTATATAAGTCTGCAACTAGATCTAAATTTGTTAAGCTGGGAATGCAACCCTGTTTGACTTATCTGCTCTCTCTCAGGGTGCGGAAACCTGGTTCCAACGCCCTCCCATACTGCTTCGGGTGAGATTTTGGCCTGTGCAAGCAGGTGACTACCGAAAGGGCCAGTAGTATAGGGGTTTGTTGGAAAACCTTAACCTCTGAACCTGGGTCAGGACCCCTCAAGCCAAAAACATCCATGAAATTGTCAAGAATGGTTTTGAATCTTCTAGAAACTATACAAGATGCTCCACCCAAAGGGGGAGTGTCATCAAAAAACAAGGAGAGGTTTATTCTTTTGGTTCTGCTGCTGATAGTGAGGCCTGTTAAGGTGGCATTTCTTCTACTGCTCTCCAATTTTCTGCTAAGGGAATCAGCCATAAGGATATAAATAAAATGGGACAGGGGGCAGCCCTACCTAAGGCCCCTTGAGCTTTGGAAGAAGTCACATGGTTTGCCATTGAAAAGAGGGGCTATCCAAGGACCTATTGTGCAGGCCTTGATTGTGTTAATGAAATATTCAGAAAATCCATATCTGTTTAAAACAAGTCCAAGGAAAGTGAGGTTAACTCTCTCATTAGCCATATCCATTTTGAGGATGAATCCTTTTTTATTTCTAGATAGACTTGTGTGGGGAGCTTCTTGCACAAGGATAATGTTGTCAACTATCTCTCGGTTGGGGACAAAGCCACCTTGATTTTTTGAAATGAGGGAGTGAAGAAGAGGTTTGAGCCTTCCAACAAGAATTTTATAGATGATTTTATAAGAGGCATTGCAGAGGGAAATTGGCCTAAATTGGTTGAGGGTGGAGGGGCAGGGGTCTTTTGGAATGAGAGCTAGATATGTGGAATTGGTAAATCTTCCAACCTTTTTCTTCCTGATAACATATCTTATCATCTTTATTAAGTCCTTTTTAATGAGATGCCAGAAGGTGCGATAGAATGAAATGGGAAAGCCATCTGGGCCCCGTGCCTTTTCCGGATGAAGATCCCAAGTAGATTCATTGACTTCTTCTTCTGTGACTTCTTTGGAGAGGGAATTTTTTGTTTCCGCATCAATTAACTTTGGGATGTGCTTTAAGAATTCCTCTGAGTTTGCCTCGCTATATATAGCTATTAAGAGAGCTTTGAAGTGCCGGAAGACCTCACTTTTAATATCTTCTTGTCCCTTTATTTCTTGCCCTCCTTCTCCTGCTCGTTTTTCAATGTTGTTATTTATCATTCTTGTTTTAGTTGAGTTATGAAAGAAGGTAGTGTTCTTGTCTCCGGCTTGTATCCAAATTTTCCTGGATTTTAGCCTCCATGTTTCTTCTTCCTATCTAGAATTCTTGTAAATTTTCCATTGAATTTATTTTTTCCTTTGCCTGCTTCTCAACTGTGCTATCAGTGTTTTCCATTTCCTCTTGGATTTTTGTTAGTTCATGCTTCAAGGTCTCTTTCTCTATGTGTGGTTCCTTGTAGTTGGTCTTTTCCCAGTCTTTCAATCTTGCTTTGGTGGATTTTAGCTTTGATTCCCATATGTATGTTGGTGAACCACTGATATTTTGTTTTCGAACTTTTTCCACCTCTTGTTTAAGTACTTCATGGCTGCCCCAAAGCTGGTTATATCTAAAAGGGAGGGGTCTGTAATTTTCAGCCATTCCAAGTTCAATTAGAACAGGTTTGTGGTCTGAAGTTGCTGATGGGATGATTCTTGAAGATACTCTGATGTAGCTGGCCACCATTCTGTCCTGGATGAGAATCTTGTCCAACCTTTCTTTGATATTTGCCTTCCCTATTCTTCTGTTGTCCCATGAGTATTTTCCATTTTTTGGAGGGATATCCAAAAGGTTGCATTGTTCCATGATTTCTTCCAAGGTCTCTGTTTGGGTTAGGCTGAAAGGTGCCCCCTCTCTTTTCCTCCGCCTTGAGAATAAGGTTAAGGTCTCCTCCTACAATGAGATTTTATTCGTGGTCCTCCATTGTGTTTTCTTTTAAAGTTTTCCAACATGTTTCTTTGTCCCTGTAATGATTTGGAAAATATATATTGTGAATTCTAGTTTTTCCCCCATTTTCTACATTTTCCAGAATTGTGTTTATCCAATATTTTTTTTTTTTTGTGCTGCATGTGCCATTTTCCTTTTTTCCATGTAGTACAAATTCCTCCTGAGGCTCTATTTGCTGAAATTGCTTGCCATTCATAATCTTTTGATTTTTCTATTATGTTTTCCATCTCTTAACTACCGATTTTTTTTCTCTTGGATTAAGATGATGTCTGTTTTTTCAGTTTTTATGAGGTCTTTTAAGAAGTTTACTTTGGAGGGATGACCTAGCCCTCTACTATTACAGGAGACAACTATCATTATTTACTGTTGGTGGTGGCTGATGGACCCTAATGAATTGTTACAGGTCAAGGGTAGACCAAGAGTCTGCAAACAACGGTTTGCGACCATTGGATGCATAGGCTAAATCAGTATAAATATATGAACCTTTTTGAGTCATAGGTAGGAAAGAATATAGATTGATGATATTTGCGAAGTGTTAGATCTATTTGGGTTGCTAGAGTAAGGACTCCTATTGGTTGTGTGCATGGAGATCCTCAGTCCTGCTGTGTGAAAACCCTACTGGCTGTGTGTGCAGGCTGTGTTGGATTGTATTGGGTTTTAGATGCTAATATATGTGAATCTGATTAGATTATCTCTTCGTTATTTGAGTTTATGTATTACTATTGATGCGAACTGTTGGATCTATGGTTGACTATTCGTTGTTATAATACAGAGTATTCCTGTGATCTATTGTTTATGCGTTTATGATCTTACTTGTGATATTGCTGATGCGAAGGTGCTGATTTAATCTATGAATGATAGTAACTCTGGTAACTATGGACTCTTAACGAACTTGCAAATAGATCTGTGTTATAGCTGCGAGAATATCCTTATCCCTATTAGATGAACCTATGATCTGTTGATTACTATGATTATAGTTGATGTACTGATAGATCAGTGTTGTGCACGTGGACGTGAAGATAGTTAGTAGATATGAGCTCTATGATATAAGTCTGTAACTAGATCTGAAGCTGTTAAGCTAGGAACGTAGCCTTGTTTGACTTACCTACTCTCTCTGAGGGTGCAGAAACCTGGTTCCAACACCCACCCATACTGCTTCAGCTGAGACTTTGGCCTACGTAAGCAGGTGACTGCCAAAAGGGCCAGTAGTATAGGGGTTTATTTGCAAACCTTAACCTCTGAACCTAGGTCAGGACCCCTCGAGCCAACAAATGGTTCCATTTTCGGGACCAGGAGCATTTTGAGAGAGAGATCGGGTAATACCAAAATAATATTGGAAACCTGAGAAGAAATAAATTAAGGAGGGATTGTGATAGAATTTGCGATTGATCAAGTTGTGTCCTACTCTGAGGCAGAACAAATATTCTTCAAGGGTTTCCGGGGTAAGTTTTTGAAAACTCTGCTGTGTAGTCAATTTAGCGTCCTAAATTGCTAACATAAATTATCAACCAGGGCTAGTAAACTGATGAAGTGTGGTGCACTATATGTGCTTAAGTGACCTCTTCTTTACTTCGTTGTATATGTTTTTTTTATTGTTTTTGGGGGTTTTGTCTTTTTAGTAATTAGTATGCTACTCTATGTTCAACAGATGAAATCAAATCTATGTCAAAAAGAAAAGAAAATGAAACCTTAGACTCAAAACAGAGTGTAATTGTAAATTCTATCTCTAATTAGGAAAATGATGAAAAACAGAACATTCTAATCCATGGATATCCTAGCTTGCAAATGAACATGAAATGTAACTCAACATAATACAACCAAATCTCCTTCATCTAATATTGATATGTTGGAAGATCTTTTAAGAAAAAGAATGGTTGTAAGATAATGAGGATCTTTTAATCTAATTGCAAAAATGCTAATTAACTCAACATAATACAACCAAATCTCTTTCATCTAATATTGATATGTTGGAAGAGCTTTTAAGAAAAAGAATGGTTGTAAGATAATGAGGATCTTTTAATCTAATTGCAATAACTTAAAACATTATAGTGAAATCTCATTCATTTGATAAAGGTTTGTTGGAAGAGCTTGAGAAAAAAATTACTATAATGTAGTAAGGATCTCCTATGAAATGCTGAAACAACTTATAACATTACAACTAAATCTCATTCATGAGTTAAAGGTTTATTGGAAGAGCTTTTTGAAAGAGATTAATCATAATGTGATAAGGATCTTATATGAAGCAAAACAATCAATAACTCACAATACTAAAACTTAGTCCCATTCGTGAATTAAAGGTTTTTTGGAAGAGCTTGTGAAAGAGACTAATTACAGTATAATGAGGAATCTGATCTAAAATTGTGTGAACAAAATATTTCTTATACAGAGATTGACAATAGGGGCTTTTACTGGTTATTTCACCTTTACTAGAAAGGATGAAACCAGAAGCTTCTGGCCCTCTTACTGACTCTGCCTAAAGAAATATAATGTAAACACTAAAAACTAAATAACATAAAATGAAATGCTAATAACTCAAAATATCACAATTGAATCCCATTCATTTAATAAAGATGTTTTGGAAGAGCTTGAGAAAGAGACTAACTGCAATATCATGAGGATCCTTTATCTAAGCAAATGACATGAAAAATAATGCTAAAAGCTATGATTTCAGAAAACAATCTAAGTAAGGAAATATGACAAAACAGAATTGAAAACAACTTATCTAGAAAACATGCAAAACCTCCTTGAATAGCAGGGGCCCTCTGCTACCAATTTGGTGTAATCCTTCTTCAGCTCCTTAAAATTGTAATCAAAACACCATCAAGGAACTTCTTTATTGAAAAACTCACAAATCTACATCCCATTCCATTTTAAGCTTTGTTACAAAAGACTCTCTATTCCTTTCTCTCCTTCTCCTATTTTTCACTACTTTTTCATTACCCATGATAGGAGAAAGCTTCTCCTATTTATAAAAAATATGAGAAGTTATCTCATTAATGGGAGTCCATGAATCTCTCCCTCCAACTCTAGAGTTACAATCAAAATAGGAAATGATAAGACACATGTCTTTCTAGAGTTTCAACACAATTAAGAAATGAGACACATATCCTCTTAGAGTTTCAATACAACAAGGAAATGAGACACATATCCTCTTGATCCCATGATCTTCTCCAACCAAATTCGAATTTGTCCTTAGAGTGCCACGTAAGGGTCTTCTAGAAGTCTCCTTTTTGACCTACACATGTCACAAAACTCATAACACATATATAGATATATGAAACTATGTTAATTTTCTAGTTTCTAATCATAAATTCACTTTAAATACATAAAATAAATAACTTTGGAAGACAAGGATCCTAACCCATATATTTATGAAAATGGTTACTTGATGTAGGGTTTTAGGTCATATGGCTATGATATAAGAGCTAAATGGTTATGACATAATGGAAATATGTATGAATATGGAAAACACTTTTGAGACTCAACGTCTGCCAATACTGATTAAGATCTTATTGTAAGAAAAGAGTATCCTGTGTGGTGATACAGAGCGAATGAGCTCTGATCAAAGTGAGGGTACAACACGCAGTGGTAAATACTACATAACCAATCATGAGGGAGATCGATCCGCCTACAGTCTAGTAAGAAATTCTGCTGCACATAGCTCTCTGTCTACGCCACCGTCGAACCCTCATAGGGGTAAGAACTCACCACCTCCGCCACCAGAAGACGATATGGCTTCGCACATGAAGCTACCCACCTTTTAGGGCATAGGAGATGAGGATATGAATCGGTTTTGGTTCGTCGCAAGATCGGTGTGGACTGCGCAGAACGTAGCTAGTGATGCGGTGAAAAGGGCATAGCTATCCCTTGCCTTTGAAGGAAGGGCCTTGGACTGGTATATGGGGTACATCAACTAGCATGAAAATGCAACCATTGAAGAAATTAATAATGCTTTGAAACAACAGTTCAAAAAGCCCAAGTCCTACTCGTAGATAGTGAACGATCTGAAGGATTTCAAGCAAGGACCATACGAATCCGTATGGGAGGCTGACCAACGGTTAAAGAAGGTAATTAGAGAAGGAGAATTTCTGTATGATGACAGGAAGCACATGAAGTATTTCATTGCTATGTTGTTTCCCCACTTGCGTGTGCCAATGGGACATAAATCCATTGAATCGTAGGAAAAGGCCTTGGAAATTGCAATGAAGCTAGAAGCTGTGCCATGATACGATACCCAGTTAGGAGTACAAAAGATACAAGGCCATTTAGAACAAATGCATTTGGAGATCCATAATATGTGGAAGAAGTGAGGAACAAAGGCTGGCCCAGAAAGGTAGTGCATACGATGCAGGGTGAATGGACACACCAAGGATAACTGTTCTCTACTAGCAGACTACATACAGGCTGGGGGACCCAGTCCGTTGCGACCTAGGGAAGCTGCAGGACCCAGTTTGGTGCTTTTGGTGCGATGATTGTCATGTTGCTGGGCTGCACGATACCAACCACTGCCCCCACCTTGCTGCATATGTCCCAGAAATAAAGCAACAATAATGTAGGTTCTATAGATCTATAGGGCATGATGAACAGAACTGCCGAACATATGATCTAATGATAGATCAAGGAAATATGTATAGGATATAGGCGGATCCGTCATCACCAAGATCCCTCTTAAGAATAGGTGGTTCTCAATGTAGGGGAGGGGGCCAAGGTGGAAGCGCGGGTAGGAGGAGAGGGCAACTGATTTTATATAACTGTGGAGAAGTAGGCCACTTTGCAAGGGATTTCATGAACCCTACAAGATAATCTTGTAGATAATGTAGATAGTTGGACCACGTGGTTGAATATTTCCCAATTTTGATAGCCAAGATGCAGGAGAAGCAACATACACCTACACAGAATTACAAAGGGTCAAAGCGGAACCTCGAGATGAAGGACCAAGTGTTAATGTTATAACACGCAGCGGCATGGCCACTGGAGGAGCTGCGGAGAAAGCTGAGGTGGAGCCTCTCATCTGTAAAGTGGTTGTTAAACTAGAAGGTTTGGACTTATAGAAAGAAAAAGAAACCTTTTTTGCAGCTCGCCAAGACTTTGCTAAAGCTGAGGCACCTACTCATCAAGCCCCTGCCAACCTCAGAGCCGATGTTGAGGTCAAACCATTCCTGCAGGCATGTATGAAGCTGCTGCAAAACCAAAGGGCTGTATAAAACCTCCAAGCTTTGATAGATAGCTATGTAGAAAAGACTTCCCCAGCCATGGAAATTGAGGATGTACACAAACTCTATAAGCATAAGAGACACATTGGTCGGGAGATGCGGTTGACCGTGCAAATTGGTGATTATGAGATGGATCAGGTTATTCTAGACTTGGGATCAGATGCGAACGTCCTCCCTAAATAGACTTGGCAGCAAATGGGGGAACCTAAGTTAAAGTGGTCCATTATCCAATTGCGCATGGCCAACTAGCAAAAGATAATCCCGTTAGGAAGACTGTCGAATATTCATGGTAGATATCGTAGGAGTTAAGGTCTGAGCTGACTTTAAAGTCATTCAGATTGTAGAAGATGCGGACCTTTACCCTATGGTCCTAGGATTTGACTAGGCCATAGATATGAACAATATTATCAACTTAAAAAAAAGGAGCATGATACTTGAAAGTGAAGGAACACAGGTGATAGTACCACTAGATCCCGCAGAAGGAGAAAGGTATATAGAGCCAGTGCGTGAGGAAGAAGAGGTGGATAAAATCTATAAGATAACTACAAGGGACAAAGACTGGATAATTCCTACAGCTGATGGTATGCTTT
This sequence comes from Pinus albicaulis, assembly GCA_034641835.2. NCBI lineage: Eukaryota > Viridiplantae > Streptophyta > Pinopsida > Pinales > Pinaceae > Pinus > Pinus albicaulis. Next base: position 591,296,035 of record CM076569.1, read on the forward strand.
GCTGGGAAGGAGATAGCGAGTGCTTCTCCGACTCCGAAGAGGAAATGGAAATTTGGAAAAAGCGGTTGCATGATGTCTCTGCGTTGTGCTACCTATGAATAACAAGGAACTTCCATTGCATATCCTTCGAGGTAAGAGAACTACCCTACTTTGATGGGTCTGGTAGTGTAAGAGAATTTTTGTGAACATTCGAAGCCGAGGTTCCCAGAAAACGAAGGTTATCGACCCCTAATCTAGCCATGCGCGCAACACCTGCAAGATGGTGGGATACTCATAAGGGGGTGTTCCAGGACTGGGAGGATTTTCGGGAGATGATGATCCTGAAATTTGAGCCTCTGACTGAGGCGTGTCTCAAGACGTTCCTTGGCCCAGGGGATCCGCGTGAACACTTGGTTGCTTGGATAGAGAAGTGGGGCGACCATAATATAGAAGAATGGGTTCAATTGTTCATTCATGCATTAGGTCCAATCCCTACTGCATGGTACCTAGATGTGGAGCTACATCAACGCACCCGCCACTGGGGAACTCTAAAGGATGAATTCATAGGAAATTTTGGGCTGATAGGGGGTTCAGAGGTGCTTGAAAAAGCTCTGAAGGTTATAGATACGTTTGTGTTTGGCGAATCTAGCTCCTCTGCAGTATTCGGGGCACCAATGTGGGAAACAAAAATGCACGATATGTCAATTATTGCAATATAATGATAGAAGAGTGTGATGATAATCCGCACAATATCTCTATCCCAGAATGAGAAGCGGAGCGTGCAGTTGCGAGACCTCCATTACAGACTGGGGATGTGATGAAGCCATTGAAACTGCGGGAAATCAACATTGGCACAGAAGAGTAGCCTACGTTGGCTAAAATTGGGGACTACTGGGATGAGGACATTGTAAGCAAAGTTGCTGAATTTCTCATAGAATATCAAGACTTATTCCCAAAAAGTTTTCAGAGCTCAAAGGGATCACAGGGGACGTAGGGGTTATGCGCATCACGCTAAAATCGGATGTGTGCCCTGTAAAGCAGCAACCCTATCGGCTGAACCCTAAGTATAAGCAGAAGGTTAAGGAAGAAATCGATAAAATGCTCGTCGCAGGTATTATTGAGCCGGTCGAATAGTCGAATTGGGTAAGTCCGATGGTGGTTCAGGAAAAGAAAACAAAGGGAGAAATATGAATCTATGTGGACTTACGAAAACTAAATTACACCTACATACATGACCCCTTTCCGACGCCATTCTCTGATGAGATCTTGGATAATGTAGGAGGCCAGGAAGCATACTCATTCACTGATGGGTTCTCAAGATACCATCAGATCATAATCGCACCAGAAGATCGCAACAAAACTACATTTTCGACTGAAGGGGGATCCTTCCAGTATACAATCATGCAGTTTGGACTCAAGAATGCCCCATGCTATATTCTCGTGGGTCGTTGTCGCAGTGTTCAAGGAATTCATCCACAAATTCCTAGAAGTGTATTTCGATGATTGGATTGTCTTCGACCTGGTAAAGGCACGTGTTTTAAACTTGTGCATGATGCTGGATGCCTGCCGAAAACACCAGATTTCCCTAAATATCAAGAAATGTATCTTCTGCGTACCCTTCGGAATCTTACTCGGACACATAGTTTGCTGACAAGGGTTGATGGTGGACCCTGCGAAAGTAGCAGTTATTATCAATCTGGTGGCACCTATGACTGAGAAACAACTGCGTTCAATCATTAGACATACAACCTACTACAAAAAATTCATTCAGGGATATGCATTGATCACAGCACCCCTGGAAAAGCTGCTTAAGAAGGATATTTCATTCTTTTGGGATGAATAATGCCATAAGAGATTCGAGATACTCAAGGAAAAGATGGTATGTTCACCTATTCTTATTTTTCCTGATTGGGTGAAGGTATTTCATGTTCATGTTGATGCTTCAAGGATTTCCCTGGGAGCGGTTCTTACGCAGCCTAGCACCGGGGACATTGATCACCTAATCGTATTTTCTAGTCGAAAACTCTCGAGTGCGTAGCACAATTATGCCACCACGGAGAGGGAAGGATTGGCCATGGTCTATGCACTACAGAAGTTTTGGAACTACCTATTAGGAGGACACTTTAAAATGTTTATAGATCATTCAAATTTAAAGTATCTGGTAAAAAAGCCTGTGTTGGGTGGGGGGGGGAATTTGCAGATGGTTGTTGTTGTTTTAGGAATACAATTTTGAAATCATAGTCAAACTAGGGAAGTTGAATGCTGGGCCAGATCACTTGTCCTGAATTGAGACAGACGAGGAACCCACTAACCTAGAGGAAGGCTTGCCTGATATGCAGCTATTTTCCATTAAGGTCGTTGATGCACACTTTGCTGATACCATTCAGTTCCTAACTAGAGTCATGGTACTTGCAGAATAATCGATACAACAAAATAAGGAATTGGTTACCCGAGCGAAAGATTTTACCATTATCGCAGGTCAATTATATAAACTAGGGGCTGATGAGGTGCTGCGAGAATATTTTCTGGAGAATGAAAGGCACACTATCTTGGCAGAAGCTCACGAAGGCATAGCAGAAGGTCACTATGTAGGCAAGGCGATGACACAAAAGATCTTGCGAGTTGGGCTATGGTGGCCTACCCTGCATAGTCACTCCCACGAATATTGTAAAGAATGCGATACATGCCAATGGATAGGAAGGCCTTCATGCATAGACAAAATGCCTCTACAACAAAAAATGGCTCTGAAAGCCTTTGAAAATTGGGCCATCCAATTTGTGGGACCGATCAACCCACTAGGGAACAATATGGGTGCGTGCTACATAATTACTACCATTGATTATGTAACCAGGTGGGTCGAAGCATAAGCGGTGAAGGATTGTACTACAGATACTACTGCGCACTTCATCTTTGAGCAGATTCTGACTAGATTCGGATGTCCAAATATCCTTATGAGCGATAGAGGTACGCACTTTGTTAATGAAACAATACAAGCTCTGATTGATGAATTCTGGATCCATCATGCTAAGAGCACCCCGTATCATCCACATGCTAACAACGTGATCGAGGCTTTTAAAAAAATCTTGGAGCTAACAGGGAAAAGACGATTCAGGATGGTTTCTGGCAAGGAGGCCATTATGTCGATGGAGTATATTGTTCCTAGTCTGTTTATTGCAGTATTTACGAACATGGCAGAACCTGCAGTCATGGAGGAGTGTTTAACACAGCTTATGGCTTTGGAGGAAGATCGGTTTATTGCTAATTTCCATCAACAGGTTTAGAAGGCCCGTGATAAGGCATGGCATGATCGACATATTCGCCAAAAGAAATTTGCGGAGGGCGAGTTGGTCCTCTTATATGATAGCCAATTTGCGAAATGCCCAGGGAAATTCCGACAACACTGGCTAGGTCCCTACACCATTAAGGAACTCATGGATGGTGGAGCTGTTAGGATAGCTACCTTGTGCGATGATATGCTCCCAGGATATGTCAATGGTAGCCGTCTCAAACCGTATCGGAATAAATGACTATATGGCCAGAGTAGCTGTATAGGGCAGGATATGCCCACCCAGGAAGATGAGTATGACCAGGGTATGTGCAAGGAGTGGCCACAAATTTGGAAGCCCATAGGGGTGCACAAGAGGTGTAGGTGTCTGTTCAAAATGCAACAGGTGCTTTGGGAGCACAGGGATGCACTGGGTGCACAAGAGATGCGAAAACTAGCCATTGGAACAGTAAAATCAGGTCAAACGCTAAAGTTACTGTTGAAAGGAGTGGATGGCCGACATTTAATAACGCTATTTCTGAATATTTTTTACCATTTATCTGAGGGTAAGTATCAATTAAGGTTCATCCAACCGTTAGTGGCCCTCTGCGGCTATAAAAGGGGAAGGTTAGGTCGGAAGAGGATTTTGTATCTTTTGTCTTGGTTGTGATCTGCGGGTTTATGCCTTAAGATAGTATGGACCTACTGTACTCCTTTCATGTCTGCCCAGCCCACCCCCTATGATAGTAGCCACCTGGGGTTGGGATTAATTTTCCGCGCCAGAATTATGGCCACCAAATTGAAAGCCGAAGCAGTCATGTCCATGCCACCTCCAGCAGCAAAGAAAGGAAAAAAGAAAGTGCAAGGGTCAGGAAAGCCTGCAAAATGGGTTGGGGTAAAACCCCGCACTTCTCCCCGCAATGTGAAGTCACCAAGAGGGGCAACCCCAACCAGCTCCCCTAAACCAGCAGGTCGCCCTTTATCCGGTCAGGAAAAGGCCCAGGTCGCTCAACCAATCAATTGGTTGCCACCATTTGTCTGGCCTCGTAGACCTTCAACCCGCACACCAAAGAACCTCAATGGCCTGATCACCTACCTGCAGATGCCACTGACCTCGGGAGAGGTCCCCGTCATTAGTGATCCCTGTGGAAAGCTTCATGAGGTTAAGTTCAACGATCATGACTTGGCCAACTATGAGGCATTTCCCTAGCTGGTGCCTGAGTTTTACCAGGAACAGATACTGCAATATGATGGGGTGCAGGTTGTCCCTATCCGCTGGGTGTGCGGCTTGGCCGGTTCTGGGCTGCTGAACCTGCTAAGGATGCCACATTTTGGCCACTACAATGTTACAGATCACTTGGTGCGCTAGCTGCTCTTCTTGGTCCATGACGGTAGCTTGTGGATCCGGGATCACATCCCTATCGATGCTGCGCTATTTCATTGAATTATTGGCCTCCCCATGGAAGGGCCTGACCCAATGCTGCAGGTGGGTAAGAAGTATGAGTAGAATATCGTTTATAGCATACACGAGACTTACAATGTGCTACAGAATACGTGGGGTTTCATACTCAATACCATCAGCAACCCGAGAACGCAGATGGGTACCTTGTTGCTAGCATGCAAGCTAATGCGCAAGTGCTAGACAGCCACCGTCCCCGCATATGTCATTCAGTTGGTAGGACAGTGCGAGAATGGCGTTTACTTCAATTGGTCCGAGCACCTATGTACCGAATTTTTGGCAAATATCTGCGAAGCCCAGGAACAGGGGCGCCCATTCTACTATTCTTGGCTACCTCTGCTCATTGTGTTGGTTGCATGGGAAGCACCGGAAGAAGTAGTCCTCCCTGAGCTCACTCCTGACATGTGAAAAGGGGCATGCTACACCAACTTATGGGATTCCAAGGACACGCAGCTTATCGAGGACAATCAGGTCTTTTGGATCCTTTTTAAGAGCAGCTTGGCAGCAGCTATCAACTCCCGTCCATGCTTGTCTCCAACAGTCTATGACAAGTACAAGACTATTGCGACATTGCAGATCACCATGCACAACATCCAAATCAGGGCATGCAAGGATAAAACCTGGGTCTTGCTCCCATATATGGCCGCGGACTAGGATATTGATTGCATAGTCACTACATGGTCACCGCAGTGGAAGATCAGGTTCAAAACTAGTACGTTGGGCACCACAGGGGCGAGTGCTACAAAGTTTAGCCCCACTACCATAGCCAAAGGAACTAGCGGATCAAGAAAAGGCACGGGGAAAGAAGGGTCCGTAGGATCACAACGAGATTCATAGTAGAAAAAGAACACCGAAACAGAGACACAGAAGGGTTCACAGCTGGATAAAAATATGGTGAAGGGGGCAGAAGTGCCATCGCAAGAGGGGTTGCAGTGAAATCTGGGTACAAAGGGCCAGGAGATGGGAGGCAATGACTCCCCTAGAGGAACAAAGTGAACAGGTGAGACCACTAAAGGGCCACGAAAGAAGTAGCGCTCTCAACGGAAAAAACACGATGAAACGGTTACACTCACAGAAGGTGACCTTGAACACATCACAGATGCGGTCACTTTGGCTACAGAGGACAAATGGCTAGATCTGGGATAGCAGCAGAAATTTGTGGTTGAATCACTTCAGGTTGAGGTCCAAGCCCTGCAACTAAAAATGAATGGACTGCAAACCAGTTTGGTCCCGGCCCGCTCAGCCTCCGCCACTAGCAGCATGGTACTTGTTGCAGTCGAAAGCTGCCTCTATCCCCTGCCAAGTGCAGCCCTCGCAGTAAGTCCACCTGAATTGGGAGCGCAAGTCTAGGCTGGCACAGAGGTTCAGCTGGATCTAGCAAAGTTGTCACATGATTCACTGTAGGTTCTACATAGCTCTTTGTTTCAAGAAATTCAACACAGAGACCATTAGTCCCACCAGCGGCTTAGTACAGCGGTGAAGACCATTGTAGAACAGACGGCTGAGGTAACCAAGATATAGGCTGCGTGTGCCCTCGCCACTGCACAATAGACTGATCTGGAGAATTTAATTGGTAGACTATGCGCAGATGTTACAGAAGAAATACCAGCCACAGCTACCCCCTAGGCCAAAATTTAAGGGCTGGTCATGGCCTTAAGAGCTTCACGGGCGGAGATCTAGGTCGTGAAAACTCAGATGGAGCATAAGGTTCGACTCCAGGGCCAAGTGACTGAAAACACCTCCGGAAGTCAGGGACAAGCGAGATGTGTTGATTACAGACACCACGAATGTGATCATAGGCCATATACTACCAAGGACACTTAAATTCTTGGACACATCAATGCACATCTGTATGTTCCTACTTGTATAGCTAAGAGGAGACATTCAATTTTGATTTAATTTATGTTTTATGAATAAATGAATAAAGGAGGACATGTAAAACTCCTAATAAATCAATTCCCATGTGAACAAAGACAAATCTGGGCTATGTAAATAATCACTTGCAGGTGTGAAAGAGGTTTGAGCCAAATACTGGGTCCACCTTGACCAAATCAATTGTGTTGTTTAAGTTCAATGCATCTCCAAGAGGAACTGCACAGTTCTAGAAGGGAGCCCCTAATGTGAAGAGGGGTAACTCATCAAAGTGGTTTAGGGTTTGCAAGGGCCTTCTCATATTATAAAAGAAGGAGGAGAGAAACATGAAGGGGTTGTTGATAGATCATATTTCTGAAGTATTTTTCTGCTTAGAAAAATACCATTCTCTGCTGCTTAGCGGAGGATTGTGATTGGAATTCGTATTTAGGGGTTTCATCTCTTCCCTTGAGGATCATTGGAGGAGTTATTTGCTGAAGTTGGCTAGTATCTAGTTTGAGACCAAGCTCTATCTTTCATGAACAGTGCTGGCCCACTGAGGGTTTTTCAGCCGCTATCTTTTGTAGCAAGTGGTGTTCTAGATCTGCTTAGATCTAGCTTGTTTTGAGAGGCTTTCTCTGTTGGAGTGTGTTCTTCAGCTTCCAAAGAGATGGCTGATCCATATTTTGTATCAGATCTATAATTTCATTCCAGTTATTCAGTCTCCTTCACCCTCTGCGCAATTTCTACTCAATACTGTGTTATTTTGTGAGAGGGCTTGCTTATTTCAGTTTGCTATCAGTTTGGAGGAATTTCTCTTGGTGTTAGGCTTGCCTTCCCTTGGTGATCCGTGGATTGGGTTTCTGATCCATGTCTCTATAGATCAGATCTACAGCTTATTATGCAATATTTTGATGTAATTCCAATTGGATCTTGTTCTTCAAGTATTATAGTTTCCAGATCTGTATTAGATCTGATGTTTCATCCATGTATGTGACAGAGATCTGAAATTTAATGTAAATCAGCTGAACCATCTGAAAAATAATGCTGTCTATGTATTTCTGTAGTTTATTCCTAGTTGCAGCTCTAATTTCTGAAGGGATTTTTCCCTTGTTTCTTTTGTAATCTGCTGTAGAAGCTATAAGCTCAAATATAAGTCTAATTTACTATTATATATATGAATTATCAGATCTTTGGCTGTCCTCCTTTGAGCTTCAGTCAAAACTGCCCAATTCTAGTTGTTGGGGTTTGTGTGTTTCAGCAGTCTCTCTCCTTGGCTAATTTCTAACTAGTCTTCATTTTGGGAGATCTGTTTAATGTCCTTAAACTCATTTTTTTCAGCTAAAATTTTGTATATAAGTCTCATACAACCTAAATGAGGGGATCCCAGCCCTAATATACGTTATTCTTTCTTATATTTTCTTATACATCATTTTCATTGTCGACCTTGTTGAGATTCCTCAAAGGGATTATTCCAAGTTCTATAGGCAGAGTCTACAGTTGGCCAAGAAGCCTCTGGTTCTAAATCTCTTTTCAGAGGTGACATAACCAGTAAATTCCTCTGTGTTCCATCTCTGACATAGAATCTTGAGAATCCCAAAAAATGAATATTACAACATCTGGACCAAGGTATAGCGGATCCTCTCCTCCCAGGAAATTACTCAAATGTTGTGCTTGAAGGAAGAGGATTTCAATCAATTGGAGGCTACCTTGACCTAATTGGTCCCTGCCCAATGCTTGGCCCGACTGCACACCATCCAAGCCCTCAGAGCCGACATGGAAACCCTTAGACAATGGAAGCACATGCTGAGTAATCACCTCTAGCCATGGGCGGACAAGGCCCTCAAGCTGTCCCACGATGTTGATGTTTCAATGAAACAGTTGAACCAGACATTGGAGAGCATCGTAGCCGCTACAGAAGGTCCTACTTCATAGAAGTTGGTAGAGATATCTCAAATTGTTGTTGCGCAAAGCGAAGGGGTGCTGCCACCACTAGTTGATGCAGTCAAGTAGCTTCAGGAAAAAATGGAGGACCCACGACCGCCGTGACTCGGGACGAGTCACAAGATTGTGTTGGGAGACTATTGGAATAGGGTCCCCTAAAAGCTGCAAATTTTGTATAAATCTTGTATATTTTGGTCTTAATTAGTCTAACACAGGGCTTTTGGGGTGGGTCAAAGCCCCTAATGCATTTTAATGGGTCAAAGGTAGACCAAGAGTCTGTAAACCATGGTTTTTAGACCATTGGATGCATAGGCTAAATCGGTATAAATAGATGAACCTTTTTTACTAATAGAGAGGAAAGAATAGAGATTGATGATAGTTGCGAATTGTTAGATCCGTTTAGGTTGCTAGGGAAAGGAATCCTGCTGGCTGTGTGGGCGAATATCCTCAGTCCTGCTGTGTGCAGACCCTGCTGGCTGTGTGCACAAGCTATGTGGGATTGTATTGGGTTTTTGATGCTAATATATGCGAATCTAGTGGAAAAATTATCTCTACGTTATCGAGTTTATGTATTACGTTGATGTGAGCTGTGGATCTATAACTGGTTAGGCTATTCTTTTTTATAATACGGAGAATTCCTATGATCTATTGTTTTTGTGTTTATGATCTTGCTTGTGATATTGATGATGTAAAGGTGCCAATGGGACATAAAGCCATTGAATCGTAGGAAAAGGCCTTGGAAATTGTAATGAAGCTAGAAGCTGTGCCACGATATGATACCCAGTTAGGAGTACAACAGATACAAGGCCAGCTAGAAGTAATGCATATGGAGATCCAGAATTTGCGGAAGGAGCGAGGAACGGAGGCTAGCCTTGAAAGGTGGTGCATACGATGCAGGGTGAATGGACACAGTAAGGATAAATATACTTTGCTAACAGACTACATACAGGTTGGGGGACCCAGTCCATTGCGACCTAGGGAAGCTGCAGGACTTGGTTCGGTGCTTTGGTGCGATGATTGTCATGTTACTGGGCTGCACGATACCTTGTTGCATATGTCCCAGAAATAAAGCAAAAATGGTGTAGTTTCTGCAAATCTGTAGGCCATGATGAAAATAACTATCGAACGTATGATCTAATGATAGATCGAGGAAATATGTATAGGATACAGGCAGATCTGTCATCACCAAGATCCCCCTTAGGCATAGGTGATTTTCCATGGAGGCCCCATGGTGGAAGCGGGTGGGAGGAGAGGGCAAGTGAGTTTATATAGCGACGGAGAAGTAGGCCACTTTGCAAGGGATTTCATGAAGCCTACAAGATAATCTTGTAGATAATGTAGACAGTTGGACCACGTGGTTGAATATTTCCCAATTCTGATAGCTAAGATGTAGGAGAAGCAACATACACCTACATAAAATGTACAAAGGGTCAAAGCAGAAAGCTGAGGCAAAGCCTCTCATCTGTAAAGCGATTTTTAAACTAGAAGTGTTACACAACAATTTGCCACCGTCCCTACCATTCCCCGTCTCGCAAATTGGAGGGCTTATTTTGTGACCTGTGAGCAGTGATATAACTTGAAAATACTTTCATGGCATTCCCCTGAACATGTACTTTCATCCCCCTGAAGACATCTCCTGCTGAAAAACCCTAAAAACACCCCTTTTTGCATTGGCGTGGGCAGCTAGTTCAGTACCCGCGCCAATGGGGAAAATCCTTTAAAGAGGTCGCGCCAATTGGCGCTTTGTCCCAAAGTCGCACTTGCGCTAGCCAATTTAAGAAGTGTTTTTAAAAAATAAATGGCGGAAGTTTCGTCCTAACAAATTCCTGGACTGCTATCTATCTTGAGTTGGGAGGTTTGGCTACAAATTTCCATAGAGAGGAAGTTGTTTTCCACCTCTCATGGAAGCTTCCTTAATGATAGGGCCAATCCCATGATTATAGGGATTCCAACTCCCCTTCCTCCATCTATAAAAGCTTGTTCATCTCCATTGCAAGCTAGTCTTCAAGTTCCCAAATTCCCAAGAGCCTTATGATATCTTTTACTTGAAACCTCTCTAAAATTCCCTTAAGGCCAAATCCAAGCAAGGAGACTATTGCCAAGTATCCAGAGAGAGATGCTTGTCCCATCCTTGACGGGCTTTTAGGCGTGTTCTGGCGTCTTAAAACCTAGTAGTTGTCGCTCGATTCTTGGCTTTAGACAACACTAGTACGGACTTGTGCTCCCGTACCGTCGCGTATATGAAGGGAGACCCCTCTAGGTTGCAATCCTTTATCCATAGGAGGCTTGAGGTACGCCGCCCTATACCCGTGATACACGAGGACACGACATTCGGGGAGATTTCCGCACGTACGTCAAGTCTGGTTTATTTCTCTTTCATTTTGAAACCAAGGGTGTATATTCACACTGAGTTCAGAGTTATTTGGTACACCCTTTGCCTGAAGTATTCAAGGTAATCTTGATGGTCTTTTAAGACTCTTTAAATTTGAAAGGATCACCAAGCACTTCTATCCTTTCCTTGCTTCATCTGAAGAGATAGAGTCACCAAACACTAATTCTAAACTCTTAAAACCTACAAAAACTGGTGAGTTTCTACCAAGAAGTTTTAATGTTAAAAACAAAACTTACCAGAAATCACACGCCACCTTTAAATTTTCTTGTTGGCCGTTTGACTGTGCGCCTTGGTTTTTAGCCCATGTGTGATTTTGAGTTGTTCATGGAAACTTTTTCGGAGTTCACCAACCAAGGAAACCCCTTCGATAGGAATCCTAGTCATTTTCCTCCTTTTGGAAATGTTGGTGCTCCTTATATGGCAACGTTGTCTCTTCCTGGGTTAACTGCTGGGTTGCCTGTTTGGTTGTTCTCAACCTCTGTGGTTCTGAATGTCTCGTCTATTGTTCAATCAGTTCCTCCACCTGAACAACAAATTGGCGACTCCACTAGGGATCATTGGCTTTTTGTCGTTCGTTTTATAAGCTATATACGGAGCCTGAAGTCAGCCAGATAGCCTTCGAAACGCTTTTGCTCTGCATTAGCGGAGTAGATCAACGCTACTTCAGTCAATCTCCGGTTTAGTTTACGGACTGAACAACTTGGAGTATTGTCTTTTCTTTTCGGTCAATTTCTTGGCCTTCCTTGCTTGGTCAGCTCTTTGGACTATTTTTTTTTTTTTTGTCTGGCTTTGTTTTAGCCTTGTCATCACTTGCCTGTGTCTGAGATTGCTTGTTTTTCATTTTCCCATAGTAAACCCAGCTGGCACGCTTTTCAGTGTGACAGTCGTGCCCATTGGCACAGGTTGCTTGTGTATCACCCGCGCCATTGCCTTTCTGGTGCTAATTTCAAGCTCACAGTCGCACCAATCCCATGAGCTATTAGGGTTTGCTGTGTTTTATGCTTTATGGGAATGGCTTGTGATTTTAATTTTGTTTTCTCGGCTGTTTGAGTGCACTGGAGCCTAGTTTGACTAATTGTAACCTCCATCCTTTGGTTGTTTGCCTATTTCTTTCGATTTTGCATTAGAGCCCTAGGGCATCTAGGTGCTTTTGTGAGTCGAGCCTCCCTTGGGGTTTTTGTTGGTTTTCATTCGTTCAGTCGACTTTGGGATTGCTTCCTTGCATTCTTTTGACAGTTGTCTATCATTTTATTGCACTTTTTGAGTGACTGATTTTGTTTTCATTCGAATTTCGGTTTGCTTCATTTTGGGCCTAGATTACATGGCTCATTAGTGTCTTTGGGACTTTTCTTGGTTTTGAGAGACTTTTGGTCGATTTGAGATCTGATTGTTTGTGCCATTGGGTTAAATCTGCTTGTTTTTTCTCTCTTATTATCATTTCTCAAATTTCTTTTCATTTGTTTTCAGTTTGTTTAGTGCATCTAGCTCTCAAACGTTGAAAATAAAAAAATCTCTTTTTCTTTTGATTGATTAGTGCAAATTAAAATCTTTTCGGTGTTATTAGTAATTAGTGACTTTGAAAGAAAAGCTTTTAGTTTCATTAGCTGCATTAGAGATATCACTGATTGTCTTCTGATCATTTTGTTTGTGTAAAAATCTCTTAACTTTTATGTAGCTAGCTTTCGTCGAACGAAATGATATACTGTGGCATGTAGTTTTGCATTTAGGAGATTTTTGAGACATCACATTCGTTAGGGCCCGAAAACTGAAACGTAATTGAAGATAAAATTTAAAATCTACTCAATTTACACTAAGGCAGCATTGAAATCTAACGAAACACATTTAGAGGTCTAGGCTAGAGACGTGTTCCGGTGTCTTAAAACCTAGTAGCTGTCGTTTGCCTCGTGCTTAGACATCACTAGTACCACTGTGCCTCCCCGTACCTGTCATATATGTATGGAGACCCCCACTAGCTCTAACTACCCATAGGAAGCTTGTCTGCCTTCTCACATCTTGATACACCCCTTATATTAAAAGACTGTGGAGATTGTCTTCACACGTACGTAAAGTCCTTGCCACTTTCTTCTATTTTAAACCAAGGTATATCAGCTCATTTGTTATTTGGTATGCACCTTTTTCGCTTTCAGTATTCTGAGTAGTCATTTGACTTTTCCGACTTTAAACTTGAAAGGATCACCAAGCACTTGTCCTTTCACGCTTGCTTCAAATCTGAAAGAGATAGAGTCACCTTTTCAACCGTTTCTCGACTCTTAAAACATGAAACGGTGAAGTTTCTAAAGTTTCAATGTGGTAAAACAAAACACCCGCGATCACACGCCCTGTTAGAATTTTCTTGTTGGCCGTTTGACTGTGTGCCTTGGTTTTTAGCCCGTGTGCGATTTTGAGTTGTTCATGGCAACTTTTCCGGAGTTCACCAACCAAGGAAACGCCTTCGATGGAATCCTAGTCATTTTCCTCCTTTTGGAAATGTTGGTGCTCCTTATATGGCAACATTGTCTCTTCCTGGGTTAACTGTTGGGTTGCCTGTTTGGTTGTTCTCAACCTCTGTGGTTCCGAATGTCTCGTCTACTATTCAGTCAATTCCTCCACCTGAACAACATCATGTTGATTTTAAGGTGGACGTCTCCCCTTCTTCGCCTGTTTTTGCGTCCTCCTCTTCTACTTCGCCTGGTGAAAGTCTGGATTCGAGTAACCAGGTGGCTAAGAAGAAGAAGAAGAAGACAAAGAAGAAGAAGTCAGATAAAAGAGAGGTTAGCTCTGTGGCTATTGCGCCTAAGAAGTCTCCTCTTGGTAAACCTTCCAACCCTCCATGGAAAGTCAAGTTCCCTTGCACGTTGTGCACTGGAAACCATCTTCTTCGAGACTGCCTTGGCATTTCCAAGGTACTCGAAGTATGGTCCAATGGTCACTTGTCGTTGCCTTTGGCTTCCGGGAGTCAAGTTGGGGGTACATCTTCAACTGGTGTTGGTAAGGCTCCTAAGAAGCAGGGTAAGATTACCAATCCCTGTAAGTTGTGTGGGGGGCACCATGCCATTCACCTTTGTCCATATATGGATGAAGCCAAACAAGTGTTGGACAACCCGACTGTTTCTAAACCATGCCTTCCCGCTGGTTACAAACAACCTTCTTTGAGTCTTCCACCTACTGATTCCACGATTGGTCAAGAGTCATCCTTGGTTGACCCCGCCCCCTCGGAAATTCAAATTCAGGAATCCGTTCCTGACCAACCATTGGTTGTGGGATCGGTTGAGCTGGTCCCTTCTACGGTGCACCAGGTCTTCTCCGTTGAGAGTGGACCTCACATCCCTCAGGTTCTTCTAGTTTCTTCAGATTCCTCGGATTTGGAGAAAGATTCTCCTATCCCTATACCTCAAGAAGTGGCTCCTACCCCTCCCGTGATGGAGGTGTTAGAGGATACTCTTCCCAACTCTGTGATGGAAGTCATGGAGGATGCTCCTTCTCCTATCGTAACACTAGGGGAAGACCATCTCAGTTCGATGGTAGCCCCTCCAAGTAGTTTGGTCGCTTCCTTTGATTGGAATCGATTTGCGGGATACCGCCTTCCGTCTTATGTGCCTTTCGAGATCACGGTATAGGCTTTGGTCTGGTCATACCCAGCACCATTATAGATGAAGGTGCATCTGTTAGTATTCTGTCTTCAACTACTTGGCAAGCTTTTGGTTCACCACCGCTTGCACCCGTTACGCAAAATATGTTGGCATTTAACAGAAGAATGAGTCAACCATTAGGGATCCTTCCAAGGTTACCTGTTACTTTGGGAGGTAAAACCGTCCATATGGACGTGATGGTTGTTCCAGGCCCCTTGGATTTCAATATGCTCTTGGGGCGTGATTACACTTATGCCATGGGAGAACTTGTCTCCTCCCTTTTTCGTGTGGTTTGCTTTCCACATGAAGGACAGATCGTGACCATTGATCAACTTTCCTTCTTTGGTCCTGATGTGGCAGCCAACCCGCCATCATCCCTTCCTGGTTTTTATCCACCCGTTGTATCTGCCCCACCGCAGGTCAACTATGTGGCTACCTACCCCATGCCTGTACTCAGTGATAGTGCCATCGTACATAGTGTGCTGGGGGCATTGGGTCCTGATTTCCAAGATGTTGTTCTCCCATCCGGTGTAGAACTCTTGGAAGCGATGACTTCTTATTCATCATGATAAGGTCGTCTGGAGCAGAGTTCCTTGTCTTGTGTCAAGCTCCTTAAAAAATAAAACAAGGTTGTCGGAGCATGGTTCTTTTCCTGTGTCAAGCTCCTTAAAAAATGAAACAAGGTTGTCGGAGCATGGTTCTTTTCCTGTGTCAAGCTCCTTAAAAAATGGCTATGTCTTCAAGCAGAAGTTCATTTTCTTGTGTCAGTTCTGGTGTACTGAAACAAGGTCATTGGAGCAGTAGTTCCTTGTCTGTGCCAAGCTCTCAAACCATGAAACAAGGTGTCCCGAGGATAGTTCTTTTTATGTGTCAACCTCGTTAAAACAATGAAACATGTTCCTGTTCAATTCGAGTCTTTGTTTAGATCTCGTAAAATCCCAGTTGAGTCTTTCTCTTGATCTCGTAACTTGAACCTTCACTCCATCTGCCTTTCATATGGACTGAAGCTTGGGGGGCATGTACCTCGAATTGAGTCACCATGCTGGGGGGCATGCTTACTTTTTCAAGCATAGTTTTTTTTCCGTTTCAAGCTTGTGTAAAAATGAAACCGGTTTCAAGCACAGTTTATCTTTGTTTCAAGCTTGTGTAAAAATGAAACCAACTTCAAGCAGAGTTTCCTGATTTCAAGCTTGTGTAAAGATGAAACCTTTTACATTTTACCTCTTGTGATTGCCATTTTATCAGCCTGTTTTTGCCAGATGAGCCTTGGTTTTCTCACTCCATCGTCACTATCTGCTTGGCCGATCATATGCCTTCACTTGGTTGTTTCACCCGTTCCTGAGGAACAGCTGTGATGAGTGGTCTTGTTAGCCAGCCTCTTAACCTTTATCTTGTTTTGAGAAGTTCCACCATTACCGAAACTAGTTGCTACCCTTTATACCACTCATTCCTCCAGGAGGAGTCAACTTTCAACTCTTTTCTGACTCTATAAACATGAAAACATTGCCGAGTCCCTTGTCGTTTCGATCTCGTTAAAATGGACACGAAACGACATCTACCCAGTATACGTTTACCCCTTTTCGGGCTGGGATAGATTATTTACGAAAAAGGAATACCCTAGCCTATCACGACTAGGAGGTTTTCTCAGACATAGTTTTCTACCTTTTCGGATCTGAGGAACTATTTACGAAAAGGAACCATTGGAGTTTACTTTTCAGCTGTCTTTTCAAACTCTCTAAACATGAAAAGATGTCGAGTTCTTCCTTTTTTAGACTCGTTAAACCCTGATGACGCTACTCGAGTCTTTCATTCCTAGGGCTCGTTAAATGTACTAGGATGGACTTATATGACAAGCATATGGTATCCTCTTCAAGCTTGTGTAAAAATAAAGAGGTACTCGCCAGAAATGGTGGGGGAAAATGGAACCGCATCATTGTCGTGTCGGCAGTATGTCGCTGTTGAACATGGCACTTGTCTGCATTCATGTCGGGTTGGGGACATCTCATCTCGTTTTTCACTGTCCTCCATGGGTTTGGGTAATCCCTTTTGACCTCTCATCAGCTCTTTGCCTCATCACCATGACCTCTGATCTTTTGATGTCAAATACTGTCAAGTCCACTATCGTGCCACTCATATGTTCAAGAGAATATGACCTTTGCAACTACCAACCTTCCTCTGATTCTCATCTGATCATGGTTCGCAAAAGAAATTATATTCCTCTATCTCGTGTCGATGATGTGGGAAACACTATGGCCCACCTTCGATCAAGGTCACTTCCTGTCAACTTCAGCTCATTATCCAGGAAGCTGATCTAGAGACTCCCTTATGGTACCTTGGAGCCTGCAAGCCTCAATGGCAGGTTCTTCTCATTCGACGCGAGGTTTTCATCATTGGCCTCCGATCGAGTGATTCTACGGGTGTTCGACGCCAGCTCATTGATTCACATGCCGTAGATTGTACTTGTAGTACCTTGAGGGCCATTGTCATTATTGGTGGTACCTCTCGCATCTGTTAACAGCTTTCAACATTGGCTGGTAATCAGACGATGTTCTTGCATGTTCGACTTCAGCTCACCTATTCACATGCTTGAAATTGTACTGTGTTCGGGTTGAGATGGAGCGCAAGACCCTGGATTGTGTCTGTTGTAATCCAGGCTGCATTTTGTGGATTATTATGATTATTTACATGACTCACTTACTAGATGGCTGTGACCATACCTGAGTCTATTTATCGATCCTCATTGGATGGCTGCGTCCATGCCTTGGATCTGGATTATTGTATACTCTGTTATGGATGGCTGCGCCCATACCACATATATATCATGTATTTGAGAAATTAGTTGTACTTCTTCACGCAGGTTTTCCGATGGCGGAGTTTTCAGTTGGACACGTTCTCGTAAAGCATTTCACCCCTCTCTCTCGTTCGGGCCTCATACTTTAGGGGGCATCTGTTACACAACAATTTGTCACTGTCCCTAACATTCCCCGTCTCGCACATTGGAGGGCTTATTTTGTGACCTGTGAGCAGTGATATAACTTGAAAATACTTTCATGGAATTCCCCTGAACATGTACTTTCATCCCCCTGAAGACATCTCCTGCTGAAGAACCCTAAAAACACCCCTTTTTGCATTGGCGCGGGCAGCCAGTTTAGTACCCGCGCCAATGGGGAAAATCCTTTAAAGAGGTCGCGCCAATTGGCGCTCTGTCCCAGAGTTGCACTCGCGCCAGCCAATTTAAGAAGTGTTTTTAAAAAATAAATGGCGGAAGTTTCGTCCTAACAAATTCCTGGACTGCTATCTATCTTGAGTTGGGAGGTTTGGCTACGGATCTCCATAGAGAGGAAGTGGTTTGCCACCTCTCATGGAAGCTTCCTTGATGATAGGGCCAATCCCATCTCCCCTTCCTCCATCTATAAAAGCTTGCTCATCTCCATTGAAAGCTAGTCTTCAAGTTCCCAAATTCCCAAGAGCCTTATGCTGCAAGAGCCTCCATAATTCCCTTAAGGCCAATTTCAAGCAAGGAGACTATGGTCAAGAGCTGAAGAGAGAGGTTTGTCCCATCCTTGACAAGATTTTCGAGACGTGTTCTGCTAGCGACCCCCTCCGAAGGAGAATTCGGCGTCAGAACTATGGTTGTAATTTTCCTTTGATTGATTATTAATGAACGACTATTGGTTATGGTTCCACTCTTGTTGTTTATGATGATGAGTTATGTCCTTTCTGACTGACATATAGTTGCATCTACTAGATTTTACGCTTGCGTTTGTGTTGTTTCTCGCATGTGCAGGTGTCCGATCACGGAGATCGTGAGGATTGTGATCTGCCAGGGCAAAGGAACGGGAGCACCATCTCTTCTACAAACGACAACGTTGGATTCCAGGTAAGCCTTCATCGCAAGTCGGTTTATTTGCAATTAGGAACCTACACTGTAGCGTGTTTGATTGTTGCTAGACCTGATCTGAGCTAGTAGGGATCGCCTCTACCCACAGAGGGGATTTACCTCTTCAATAAGAAGGTTTGGACTTACAGAAAGAAAAAGAAACCTTTTTCACAGCTCGCCAAGACTTTGCTAAAGTTGAGGCACCTACTCATCAAGCCCCTGTGAACCTCAGAGCCGATGTTGAGGTCAAAACATTCCTGCAGGAATGTATGAAGCTGCTGCACAACCAAAGGGCTGTATAAAACCTCCAAGCTTTGATAGATAGCTATGCAGAAAAGACAACCCCAGCCATGGAAATTAAGGATGTACACAAACTTTATAAGCATAAGAGACACATTGGTCGGGAGATGCGGTTGACCGTGCAAATTGGTGATTATGAGATGGATCAGGTTATTCTAGACTTGGGATCGGATGTGAACATCCTCCCTAAACAGAATTGGCAACAAATGGGGGAAACTAAGTTGGAGTGGTGCACTATCCAATTGCGCATGGCCAACCAGCAAAAGATCATACCGTTAGGAAGACTGTCGAATATTCGTGGTAGATATCATAGGAGTTAAGGTTTGAGCTGAATTTGAAGTCATTCAGATTGTAGAAGATGTGGACCCTTACCCTATGGTCCTAGGATTGGACTAGGCCATAGATATGAACAATATTATCAACTTAAAAAAAAGGAGCATGATACTTGAAAGTGAAGGAACACGGGTGATAGTACCACTAGATCCCGCAGAAGGAGAAAGGTATACAGAGCCAGTGCGTGAGGAAGAAGAGGTGGATCACATCTATAAGATAACTACGAGGGAAGAAGACTGGATCAATCCTACAGCTGATGGTATGCTTTTCTGGGAAGGAGATAGTGAGTGCTTCTCCAACTCCGAAGAGGAAATGGAAATTTGGAAAAAGTGGCTGCATGATGTCTCTACGCTATGCTGCCTGTGAATAACAAGGGACTTCCATTGCATATCCTTCGAGGTAAGATAACTACCCTACTTTGATGGGTCTGGTAGTGTAAGAGAATTTTTGTGAACATTCGAAGCCGAGGTTCCCAGAGAATGAAGGTTATCGACCCCTAATCTAGCCATGTGCGCAACACCTGCAAGATGGTGGGATACGCATAAGGGGGTGTTCCAGGACTGGGAGGATTTTCGGGACATGATGATCTTGAAATTTGAGCCTCCGGCTGAGGCGTGTGTCAAGACGTTCCTTGGCCTAGGGGATCTGCGTGAACACTTGGTTGCTTGGATAGAGAAGTGGGGCGACCATACTATAGAAGAATGGGTTCAATTGTTCATTCATGCATTAGGTCCAATCCCTACAGCATGGTACCTAGATGTGGAGCTACATCAACACACTCGCCACTAGGGAACTCTGAAGGATGAATTCATAGGAAATTTTGGGCTGATAGGGGGTTCAGAGGTGCTTGACGAAGCTCTGAAGGTTATAGATACGTTTGTGTTTGGCGAATCTAGCTCCTCTGCAGTATTCGGGGCACCAACGTGGGAAACATAAATGCACGATATGTCAATTATTGCAATATAATGATAGAAGAGTGCGATGAGAATCCGCACAATATCTCTATCCCAGAATCAGAAGGGGAGCGTGCAGTTGCGAGACCTCCATTATATACTGTGGATGTGACGAAGCCTTTGAAACTGCAGGAAATCAAAATTGGCATGGAAGAGTAGCCTACGTTGGCTAAAATTGGGGACTACTGGGATGATGACATTGTAAGCAAAGTTGCTGAATTTCTCATAGAATATCAAGACTTATTCCCAAAAAGTTTTCAGAGCTCATAGGGATCACAGGGGACCTAGGGTTTATGTGCATCACGCTAAAATCGGATGCGTGCCATGTAAAGCAGCGGCCTTATCAGCTGAACCCTAAGTATAAGCAGAAGGTTAAGGAAGAAATCGATAAAATGCTCGCCGCAGGTATTATTGAGCCAGTCGAACAGTTGAATTGGGTAAGTCCGATGGTGGTTCAGGAAAATAAAACAAAGGGAGAAATATGAATCTATGTGGACTTACGAAAACTAAATTACACCTGCATACATGACCCCTTTCCGACACCATTCTCTGATGAGATCTTGGATAGTGTAGGAGGCCAGGAAGCATACTCATTCACTTATGGGTTCTCACGGTACCATCAGATCAGAATCACACCAGAAGATCGCAACAAAACTACATTTTCCACTGAAGGGGGATCCTTCCAGTATACAGTCATGCAGTTTGGACTCAAGAATTCCCCATGCTATATTCTCGTGGGTCGTTGTTGCAGTGTTCAAGGAATTCATCCACAAATTCCTAGAAGTGTATTTCGATGATTGGATTGTCTTCAGCCTAGTAAAGGCACAAGTTTCAAACCTGTGCATGATGCCGGATGCCTGCCAAAAACACCAGATTTCCCTAAATATCAAGAAATGTATCTTCTACGTACCCTTCGAAATCTTTCTCAGACACATAGTTTGCCGACAAGGGTTGATGGTGGACCCTGCGAAAGTAGCAGTTATTATCAATCTGGTGGCACCTACGACTGAGAAACAACTGTGTTCAATCATTAGACATACAACCTACTACAGAAAATTCATTCAGGGATATGCACTGATCACAGCACCGCTGGAAAAGCTGCTTAAGAAGGATATTTAATTCTTTTGGGATGAAGAGTGCCATAAGAGCTTTAAGATACTCAGGGAAAAGATGGTATGTTCACCTATTCTTATTTTTCCTGATTGGGTGAAGGTATTTAATGTTCATGTTGATGCTTCAGGGATTTCCCTGGGAGCGGTTCTTACACAGCCTGGCACCAGGGACATTGATCACCCAATCGCATTTTCTAGTTGAAAACTCTCGATTGAATAGCACAATTATGCCACCACGGAGAGGGAAGGATTGACCATGGTCTATGCACTACAGAAGTATCGGAACTACCTATTAGGAGGACACTTTAAAATGTTTATAGATCATTCAACTTTAAAGTACCTGGTAAACAAGCCTGTGTTGGGTGGGGGGGGGGGGGGATTTGCAGATGGCTGTTGTTGTTTTAGGAATACAATTTTGAAATCATAGTCAAACTAGGGAAGTTGAATGCTGGGCCAGATCACTTGTCCTGAATTGAGACAGGCGAGGAACCCACTAACCTAGAGGAAGGCTTGCCTGATATGCAGCTATTTTCCATTAAGGTCGTTGATGCACACTTTGCTGATACCATTCAGTTTCTGACTAGAGTCATGGTACTTGCAGAATACTCGATACAACAAAAGAAGGAATTGGTTATCCGAGTGAAATATTTTACCACTATCGCAGGTCAATTATATAAAGTAGGGGTTGATGAGGTTCTGCGAAAATATTTTCTGGAGAATGAAAGGCACACTATCTTGGCAGAAGCTCACGAAGGCATAGCAGAAGCTCACTATGGAGGCAAGGCGATGACACAAAAGATCTTGCGAGCTAGGCTATGGTGGCCTACCCTGCATAGTCACTCCCATGACTATTGTAAAGAATGCGATACATGCCAATGGATAGGAAGGCCTTCACGCAGAGACGAAATGCCTCTACAACCACAAATTGCTTTGCAAGCCTTCGAAAAATGGGCCATCGACTTTGTGGGAGCGATCAACCCACTAGGGAACAAGACGGGTGTGTGCTACATAATTACTGCCACTGATTATGTAACCAGGTGGGTCGAAGCACAAGCGGTGAAGGATTGTACTGTAGATACTACTGCGCACTTCATCTTTGATCAGATTCTGACCAGATTCGGATGTCCAAATATCCCTATGAGCGATAGAGGTACGCACTTTGTTAATGAAACAATACAAGTTCTGATTGATGAATTTTGGATCCATCATGCGAAGAGCACCCTGTATCATCCACATGCTAACGACGTGATCGAGGCTTATAAAAAAATCTTGGAGCTAACAGGGAAAAGTCGATTCAAGATGGTTTATGGCAAGGAGGCCATTATGTCGATGGAGTATATTGTTCCTAGTCTATGTATTGCAGTATTTACGAACATGGCAGAATCTGCAGTCATGGAGGAGTGTTTAACACAGCTTATGGCTTTGGAGGAAGATCGGTTTATTGCTAATTTCCATCAGCAGGTTTAGAAGGCCCGTGATAAGGCATGGCATGATCGACATATTCGCCAAAAGACATTTGCAGAGGGCGAGTTGGTCCTCTTATATGATGGCCAGTTTGCGAAATGCCCAGGGAAATTCCGACAGCACTGGCTAGGTCCCTACACCATTAAGGAACTCATGGATGGTGGAGCTGTTAGGCTAGCTACCCTACGAGATGATATGCTCCCAGGATATGTTAATGGTAGCCATCTCAAACCGTATCGGAACAAATGACTATATGGGCAGAGTAGTTGTATAGTGCAGGATATGCCCACCTAGGAAGATGAGTATGACCAGGGTATGTGCAGGGAGTGGCCACAAATTTGGAAGCCCATAGGGGTGCGCAGGAGGTGCAGGTGTCTGTTCAAAATGCAACAGGTGCGTTGGGAGCACAGGGGTGCGCTGGGCACACAAGAGATGCGAAAACTAGTCGTTGGAACAGTAAAATTAGGTAAAACGCTAAAGTTACTGTTGAAAGGAGTGGATGGCCGACATTTAATAACGCGATTTCTAAATATTTTTTCCATTTATCTGAGGGTAAGTATCAATTAAGGTTCATCCAACCATTAGTGGCCCTCTGCGGCTATAAAAGGGGAAGGTTAGGTCGGAAGAGGTTTCCGTATCTTTTGTCTTGGTTGTGCTCTGTGGGTTTATGCCTTAAGATAGTATGGGCCTACTGTACTCCTTTCATGTCTGCACAACCCACCCCCTATGATAGTAGCCACCTGGGGTTGCGATTAATTTTCCGTGCCAGAATGATGGCCACCAAATCGAAAGCCGAAGCAGTCATGTCCATGCCACCTCCAGCAGCGAAGAAAGGAAAAGAGAAAGCGTAAGGGTCAGGAAAGCCTGCAAAATGGGTTGGGGTAAAACCCTGCACTTCTCCCCGCAATGTGAAGTCACCAAGAGGGGTGGCCCCGGCTAGCTCCCCTAAACCAGGAGGTCGCCCTTTATCTGGTCAGGAAAATGCCCAAGTCGCTCAACCAATCAATTGGTTGCCACCATTTGTCTTGCCTCGTAGAACTTCAACCCGCACACCAAAGAACCTCGATGGCCTGATCACCTTCCTGCAGATGCCACTAACCCCGGGCGAGGTCCCCGTCATTGGCGATCCCTTTGGAAAGATTCATGAGGTTAAGTTCAACGATCATGACTTGGCCAACTATGAGGCCTTTCCCTAGCTGGTGCCTAATTTTTTCCTGGAACAGATACTGCAAGATGACGGGGTGCAGGTTGTCCCTATCCGCTGGGTGTGCAGCTTGGCCGGTTCTGGGCTGCTGAACCTGCTAATGATGCCACATTTTGGCCACTACAATGTTACAAATCACTTGGTGCACTAGCTGCTCTTCTTGGTCCATGACGGTAGCTTGTGGATCCGGGATCGCATCCCTATCGATGCTGCGCTATTTCATTGAATTATTGG
The DNA here is from genome assembly GCA_034641835.2 of Pinus albicaulis. Lineage (NCBI taxonomy): Eukaryota > Viridiplantae > Streptophyta > Pinopsida > Pinales > Pinaceae > Pinus > Pinus albicaulis. Next base: position 591,320,034 of record CM076569.1, read on the forward strand.
CCTCCCCATGGAAGGGCTTGACCCAATGCTACAGGTGGGTAAGAAGTATGAGTAGAAGATCATTTATAGCATACACAAGACTTTCCATGTGCTACAGAATACGCGGGGGTTCATGCTCAGTACCATCAGCAACCCGAGAACACAGATGGGTACCTTGTTGCTAGCATGCAAGCTAATGCACAAGTGCTAGACTACCACCGTCCCTGCATATGTCATTCAGTTGGCAGGATAGTGCGAGAATTGCGTTTACTTCAATTGGTCCCAGCACCTATGTACCGAATTTTTGGAAAATATCTGCGAAGCCCAGGAACAGGGGCGCCCATTCTGTTATTCTTGGCTACTGCTGCTCATTGTGTTGGTCACATGGGAAGCACCGGAAGAAGTAGTCCTCCCTGAGCTCACTCCTGACATGTGCGAAGGGGAATGCTACACCAACTTATGGGATTCCAAGGACACGCAGCGTATCGAGGACAATCAGGTCTTTTGGGTCCTTTTTAAGAGCAGCTTGGCAGCAGCTATCAACTCCCGTCCGCGCTTGTCTCCAATAGTCTATGACAAGTACAAGGCCATTGCGGCATTTTAGATGACCATGCACAACATCCAAATCAGGGCATGCAAGGATAAAACCTGGGTCTTGCTCCCATATATGGCTGCGAACGAGGATATTGATTGCATAGTCGCTACATGGTCACCGTAGTGGAAGATAAGGTTCAAAACCAGTATGTTGGACACCACAGGGGCGAGTGCTACAAAAGTTACCCCCACTACCACAGCCAAAGTAATTGGCGGATCAAGAAAAGGCACGGGGAAAGAAGGGTCCGTAGGATCACAGCGGGATTCATAGTAGAAAAAGAACATCGAAACAAACACACAGAAGGGTTCATAGCTGGATAAAAATATGGCGAAGGGGGAAGAAGTGGCGTCGCAAGAGGGGTTGCAGTGAAATCTGGGTACAAAGGGCCAGGAGATGGGAGGCACTTACTCCCCTAGAGGAACAAAGTGAACAGGTGAGACCGCTAAAGGGCCACGAAAGAAGCAATGCTCTCAACGGACAAAACACGATGAAACAGTTACACTCCAGAAGGCGACCTTGAACACATCGCATATGCGGTCACCTTGGCTATAGATGACAAATGGCTAGATCTAGGAGAGCAGTAGAAAGCTGCGGTTGAATAAATTCAAGTTGAGGTCCAAGCCCTGAAACTGAAAACAAATGCACTGCAAACCAGTTTGGTCCCGACCCGCTCAGCCTCCACTAGTAGCAGCATGGTACTTGTTACAGTCGAAAGCTGCCTCTATCCCCTGCCAGGTGCAGCCCTCGCAGTAAGTCCACCCGAATTGGGAGCGCAAGTCTAGGCTGGCACAAAGGTTCAGCTGGATCTAGCAAAGGTTCCACATGATTCACTGCAGGTTCTACATAGCTCTTTGTTTCAAGAAATTCAACACATAGACCATCAGTCCCACCAGCGGCTTAGTACAGCGGTGAAGACCACTATTGTAGAACAAACGGCTGAGGTAACCAAGGTATAGGCTACGTGTGCCCTTGCCACTGCACAACAGACTGAGCTGGAGAATTTAATTGGTAGACACTGCACAGATGTTACGGATGAAATACCAACCACAGCTACCCCCTAGGCCAAAATTTAAAGGCTAGTCATGGCCTTAAGAGCTTCACGGGCGGAGATCTAGGTCGTGAAAACTCAGATGGAACATAAAATTTCCGACTCACAGGCCAAGCTACAGCCAGAAACACCTCCGGAAGTCAGGGCCAAGCGAGCTGCATTGATTACAGCTTCCACGAATGTGATCATAGGCCATATTTCTCAGGGCGCCGAATTACTGGACACATCAATGCATCTGTAATGTTCCTACTTAGCCTTAGCTAAGAGGAGACATTCAATTTTGATTTAATTTATGTTTTATGAATAAATGAATAAAAGGAGGACACGTAAAACTCCTAATAAATCAATGCCCATGTGAAAAAAGAAAAATATGGGCTATGTAAATAATCACTTGTAGTTGTGAAAGAGGTTTGAGCCAAATACTGGGTCCACCTTGACCAAATCAACTGCGCTATCTAGGTTCAATGCATCTCCAAGAGGGACTACGTAGTTCTAGAAGGGAGCCTTTAATGTGAAGAGGGGTAACTCATCAAATTGGTTTAGGGTTTGCAAGGGCCTTCTCATGTTACAAAATAAGGAGGAGAGCATCATGAAGAGGTTGTTGATAGATCATATTTCTGAAGTATTTGTCTGCTTAGACAAATACCATTCTCTACTACTTAGTGGAGGATTGTGATTGGAATTCCTGTTTAGAGGTTTCATCTCTTCCCTTGAGGATCATTGGAGGAGTTCTTTGCTGAATTTTGCCACTATCTGGTTTGAGACCAAGCTCTATCTTTCATGATCAACGCTGGCCCATTGAGGGTTTTGCAGCTGCTATCTTTTGTAGCAAGTGGTGTTCTGATCTGCTTAGATCTAGCTTGTTTTGAGAGGCTTTCTCTGTTGGAGCGTGTTATTCAGCCTCCAAAGAGATAGATGATCCATATTTTGTATCAGATCTGTAATTTCATTCCATTTATTCAGTCCCCTTCACCCTCTGCGCAATTTCTACTCAATACTATGTTATTTTGTGAGAGGGCTTGCTTATTTCAGTTTACTATTAGTTTGGAGGAAGATTTCTTGGTGTTAGGCTTGCCTTACCTTGGTGATCCGTGGATTGGGTTGCTAATCCATGTCTCTATATATCTGATCTATTTTAGTAATAAAAGTTATCTTCAGAAATTTCTGGGTTTTCTATAGCACTGTAAATTGTAATTCAGATCTACAGCTTATTATGCAATATTTTAATGTAATTCCAATTGGATCTTGTTCTTTAAGTATTGTAGTTTCCAGATCTATATTAGATCTGATGTTTCATCCATGTATATGACAGAGATCTGAAATCTAATTTACAGCAGCTGAACCATCTGAAAAATAACGTTGTCTATGTATTTCTGTAGTTTATTCCTAGTTGTAGCTCTAATTTCTGAAGGGATTTTACCCTAGTTTCTTTTGTAATTTGTTGTAGAAGCTATAAGCTCAAATATAAGTATAATTTACTGTTATATCTCTGAATTATCATATCTTTGGCTATCCTCCTTTGTGCTTCATTCAAAACTACGCAATTCTAGGTGTTGGGGTTTTGTGTTTCAACAGTCTCTCTCTCCTTGGCTGATTTCTAACTAGTCTTCATTTTGGGAGATCTGTTTTATGTGCTTAAACTCATTTGTTTCAGCTAAAATTATTTATATAAGTCACATACAGCCTTAATGAGGGGATCCTCGCCCTGATCTACATTATTCTTGCTCAGATTTTCTTATACAACGTTTTCATTGAAGAATTTGTTGAGATTCCTCAAAGGGATTATTCCAAGTTCTATAGGCAGAGTCTATAGTTGGCCAGGAAGCCTCTGGTTCTCACTCTCTTTTCAAAGGTGACATAACCAGTAAATTCCTCTGTATTCCATTTCTGACATAGAATCTTGAGAATCCCCAAAAAGGAATATTACAACATCTCTGGACCAAGGTATAGCAGGATCCTCTCCTCCGGGAAATTACTCAAATGTTGTGCTTGAAGGAAGAGGAGTTCGATCAATTGGAGGCTACCTTGACCACATTGGTCCCTGCCCAATTCCTGGCCCAGCTGCGCACCAGCCAGGCCCTCATAGCCGACATGGATGCCCTTCGAAAGCTGAAGCAGACGTTGAGTAATCACCTCCAGCCGTGGGCGGACGAGGCCCTCAAGCTGTCCCACGATGTTGATGTTGTCGTAAAACAGTTGAACTAGATATTGGAGAGCGTCGCAGACACTATAGAAGGCCCAAATTCATATAATTTCATAGAGATAGCTTATACTACTACTGCGCAAAGCGAAGGGGTGTTGCCACCACTAGTCGATGCAGTCAAGCGGCTTTAGGCGAAAATCGAGGACCCACAACCACCGTGACTCAGGATGAGTCACAAGATTGTGTTGGGGGATTGTTGGACAAGGCCCCTAAAAGTTGTGATTTTGTATAAGTTTTGTATATTTTGGTCTTAATTAGTATAACATAGGGGTTTTGGGGTGGGTCAAAGCCCCTAATGCATTGTAACGGGTCAAGGGTAGACCAAGAGTCCACAAACCACAGTTTGTGGACCATTGGATGCATAGGCTAAATCGGTATAAATAGATGAACCTTTTTTGAGTCATAGGTAGGAAAGAATAGAGATTGATGATAGTTGTGAATTTTTAGATATGTTTGGGTTGCTAAGGTAAGGACTCCTACTGGCTGTGTGCAAAGAGATCCTCAGTCCTACTGTGTGAGGACCCCACTAGCTGTGTGCGCATGCTATGTTGGATTGTATTGGGTTTTAGATGATAATATATGCGAATCTGGTTAGAGTATCTCTACGTTATCTGAGTTTATGTATTACTGTTGATGTGAACTATTGGATCTATGGTTGAATATTCTTTGTTATAATACGGAGAATTCCTATGATCTATTGTTTTTGTGTTTATGATCTTGCTTGTGATATTGATGATGCAAAGGTGCTGATTTAATCTATGACTAATAGTAACTCTGGTAACTATGGACTATTGACGAACCTGCGAATAGATCTGTTTTATAGCTACGAGAATATCCTTGTTCATGTTAGATGAACCTATGATTTGTTGATTACTATGATTATAGTTGTTGTACTGATAGATCAGTGTTTCTCACGTGGATGTGAAGATAGTTAGTAGATATGAGCACTGCGATATAAGTCTGTAACTAGATCTGAAGCTGTTAAGCTTGGAAAGCAGCCTTGTTTGAATTACTTGCTCTCTCTCAGGGTGCGGAAACCTAGTTCCAGCACCTTCCCATACTGCTTCGGGTGAGAGTTTTGCCTGCGCAAGCAGGTCACTGCCGAAAGGGCCAATAATATATGGATTTGTTGGCAAACCTTAACCTCCGCACCTAGGTCAAGACCCCTCGAGCCAACAACATCCATTAAATTGTCAAGAATGGTTTTGAATCTTCTAGAAACTATAAAAGATGCTACACCCAAAGGGAGAGTGTCATCAAAAAATAAGGAGTGGTTATTCTTTTGGTTCTGCTACTGATAGTGAGGCTTGTTAAGGTGGAATTTCTTCTGCTGCGCTCCAATTTTCTTCTAAGGGAATCAACCATAAGGATATAAATAAAAGGGGATAGGGGCTAGCCTTGCCTAAGGCCCCTTGAGCTTTGGAAGAAATCACATGGTCTGCCATTGACAGGAGGGGCTATCTAAGGACCTATTGTGCAAGCCTTGATTGTGTTAATGAAATCTTCAGAAAAGCCATATCTATTTAAAACAGCTGCAAGGAAAGTGAGTTTAACTCTCTCAAATGCATTAGCCATATCCATTTTGAGGATGAATCCTTTTTAATTTCTAAATAGACTTATGTGGTGAGCTTCTTGCACAAGGATAATGTTGTCAACTATCTGTCGGTTGGGGACAAAGCCACCTTGATTTTTTTGAAATGAGGGAGTGAAGAAGAGGTTTGAGCCTTCCAACAATAATTTTAGAGATGATCTTATAAGACGCATTAGAGAGGGAAATTGGCCTAAATCGGTTGAGGGTGGAGGGGCGGGGGTCTTTTAGAATGAGGGCTAGATATGTGGAATTGGTAAATCTCCCAACCTTTTTATTCCTGATAACATATCTTATCATCTTTATTAATTCCTTTTTAATGAGATGCCAGAACGTGCGATAGAATGAAATGGGAAAGCCATTTGGGCCTGGTGCCTTTTCTGGATGAAGATCCCAAGTAGATGCCCTGACTTCTTCTTCTGTGAATTCTTTGGAGAGAGAATTGTTTGTTTCCGCATCAATTAACTTTGGGATGTGCTTTAAGAATTCCTCTGATTTTCCCTGGCTATCTATAGCTGTTAAGAGAGCTTTGAAGTGCCGAAAGACCTCACTTTTAATATCTTCTTGTCCCTTTATTTCTTGCCCTCCTTCTCCCACTATTTTTTCAATGTTGCTCTTTATCATTCTTGTTTGAGCTGAGTGATAAAAGAAGGTAGTGCTCTTGTCTCCGGCGTGTTTCCAAATTTGCCTGGATTTTAGCATCCATGTTTCTTCTTCCCGTCTAGTATTCTTGTAAATTTTCCATTGAATTTATTTTTCCTTTACGTGCTTCTCAACTGTGCTAGCAATGTTTTCCATTTCCTCTTGGATTTTTGTTAGTTCATGCTTCAAGGTCTCTTTCTCTCTGTGTGGTTCCTTGTAGTTGGCCTTTTCCCAATCTTTCAATCTTGCTTTGGTGGCTTTTAGCTTTGATTCCCATATGTATGTTTGTGAACCACTGATATTCTTTTTCCAAATTTTTTCCACCTCTTGTTTAAGTACTTCATGGCTACCCCAAAGCTGGTTATATCTGAAAGGGAGGGGTCTATATTTTTCAGCTATTTTAAGTTCAATTAGAACAGGTTTGTGGTATGAAGCTGCTGATGGGATGATTCTTGAAGATACTCTGATGTAGCTGGCTACCATTATGTCCCAGATGAGAATCTTGTCCAGCCTTTCTTTGATATTTTCCCTACCTATTCTTCTGTTGTCCCATGTGCATTTTATGTTTTTTGGAGGGATATTCAAAAGGTTGTATTGTTCCATGATTTCTTCCAAAGTCTCTCTATTTGGGTCAGGCTGAAAGGTGCCCCCTCTCTTTTCCTCTGCCTTGAGAATAAGGTTGAGGTCTCCTCCTACATTGAGATTTTATTCGTGGTCTCCCATTGTGTTTTATTTTAAAGTATGCCAGCATGTTTCTTTGTCCCTGTAATGATTCGGAGAATATATATTGTAAATTCTGATTTTTCCCCCATTTTCCACATTTTCCAGAATTGTGTTTATCCAATATTTTTTTTTTTGGTGTGCTACATGTGCCATTTTCATTTTTTCCATATAGTAAAAATTCCTCCTGAGGGTCCATTTGCTGAAATTTCTTGCCCTTCATAATTTTTTGATTTTGCTATTATGTTGTCCATCTCTTAAATACTGATTTTTGTCTCTTGGATTAAGAGGATGTCTAGTTTTTCAGTTTTTATGAGGTCTTTTAAGAAGTTTACTTCGGAGGGATGAACCAGCCCTCTACAATTCCAAGAGACAAATATCATTATTTAATGTTGGTGGTGGCTGATGGACCCTTCCCTTTGTGGGCGTACTGTGATTTTTCTTTATTCTTGGGGCCTTTTTCAAGGAATCTTTCTAGAGCCTATTGCATTCCCAAGGAAAGATATTTGACTGCTGCCTCATCCCTTATTTCTCGATTAGATTTCCTTCCAACTTTCTTTGTGCTTTCATTAAAAAGTAGAGTTTCTTTTGATTGGTTTTGAGTGAGGAATCGATCCAAGGTGTGGGGGAGGGGACTTTAGAGAGTGAGAGGATCCTCCTGTTGGGAGAAGAAACTTTGAGGGGAGGGTGGGGGCAATGAGAGGTGAGAGGGATGGGGTTGGGGGAGATGGAGGAAATAGGAGGTTCAGAAGGGATGAGAGCTTTGGATAGAATGTCAAAAGGGTTGGACCCCAAGAAAGGGGAGGATTCAAGAATTGAGGAGGGTTGAGGAGAGGGTTTGGAGGTCAGAGAGGGGGGACCAGGCGGGGGTGGAGGCGGAGGGGCAGGCTGAGATTTTTAAGCCGTATTTTTCTTTTGACTTGTTCCCAATTTGGATCTTGGTTTTCTTTGACAGATTTTTCATTTTCTTCTTTTTTCCTGCACCTATTTGCAAAAAGACCGTACTCATGACATACCTTGCATTTGAAATGGATTTTTTCGTAATCCAGCTGCTGTATGTGCGTCCATTTATTGACCTTGAGTTTGATGGCTTCTGGGAGTCCTCTTCCAAGATCCACTTCGATGTAGATCCTTGCACAAGCTTGCATGTTGTCTTTTGGTTTGCTTCTATCTATATATTTGCCTACTACGTTTCCTATTGCATGCACTAATTCATCTCCCCAACAGTGCAGAGGGAGGTGTGGAAGCCTAACCCAAACTGGAACAACATTTGGGACATCCAGTTCCAGATCAAATTTGGGGGTCCAATGGTTTAAATATAGTCCTATGGTGTCCATGAAGTATGCACCACTTCGAAAAATGAGATCCTGATCACTCTTGGTTTCAAAGTGGAAGGTGTAGAAACCTCTTCCATAGAAGCTGATGGAAATTTTTCCTTAAGTGAACTGGGCCCAATTTATTTCAACCCATTTCTAAATGGTTTTGGGGGAAGGCCAAAGACCAGTGAGCTAGCCAACCAAACCTTTCTAAGCAAGAGAGATCGCAGCTTTCCTAGGAAAAGTAGGTGGCAAGGAGATCTCAGGGATGGAGTTTAGTTTCTTAACAAACTTAGAAATCACCGGTTTGGCTCGTTGTGGTCCCAAAGAATGGATCAAAGAAGCTAAATTAGCAACAGCTGCATCAGGATGAGCGTGATTCAAAGGGGAGGATCCTACGTTGGAAGAGGGCGCTTTCGGATCTGGCTCCGGGAAGGCCATGAGGGCGAAGGCCTGTCACCAATGCGCTGTGCAGCTAGGGCTGGAGCTTGGGCTCACAGCGCAGCAGCTTAGGGCCCTATATTACTAGTATAGTACCTTATTGTTGTTAGTGTTTCCCCCTTATTGTTATTTTTGTACCCATGTAGTCCCCATATTGTTATTATTGTGCCCCATAATATCCCACTATTGTTATTGTTGTGCCCTTACGTTATTATTTATAGGTCGTCTAGAATTATATTGTGACCTAATGGAATTATATATATAGAAAGAAGTTTTTTTCATTTGTATCATCCAAGAATTGTTTATTTATGTATTGTAAAGGAGGTTTCCCCTTAAAGTGGCTAATTTCTAAGGCGTTGATCTCTCTTTTATTCTATTTTTGGGAGCTGGTTTCATAACATTTGGTATTAGATATTTGGATTCTAGGGTTTCGCTGCTTCAAGCAGGCCATCCTGGCATTTTCACTATAAATTTTTTCTACGAAGGTTCAAACTCTAAAAGGAAAAACCCATTTGCGATGGAATCCTAAGGAACTTTGTGTAAAAATTTCAGATCTTAGTTCACAATATTTTCGGAGATATGATCTATGGAAGTTAGGGTTTTTGCAGGCTCCCAAATTTCATCTCAAAGAGGTGACATGGGAAAATCATCATAAATATATCTCTAAACATCAGATTGGAATTATGTAAAAAGTAGCTTAAATTGCACAAAATTTAGTTTCCTGTGTATCAATTTTAGAGTCGAAGGAGGAAATAGTGACACATGGCACGTCGTACAAGTTCACTCTACTGAACGAGTCCATAATTAAGTCATTGTGGAAGATTGAGCATAACTTTGACTTGAAGAATCCAAATCAGGTCAGACTTGTGGCATTAGAAAGAAGATTCAGAGGACTAATAAAAAACTGAAGATAGAATCTTAGGGATCCAAAATCATAGATATACATCAGATTCAATATCGAGCTCCTCAAAAGCAAGAAAAAGGTGTGTATTGTTTTTTCAAATTGCATAAATCTTGTTTAAAAAATCAATTTAAAGGGATTCCAAGGGAATATTGAAGAACATATATCAGTATTGGGTTCTAAAATGGCCCCTAAAAAGCATTCAACACACATTAAGCCTTTAGAAGGCTCTACTATGACTCATGAAGAGAAAGAAGTGCAACATGATATATCAAAATTACAAGAACAAGTGAAACAAATTTCGCTCTCGCAAAGAGTAACAAAAAATGAAATGGAAGCTAAGATGGGTGGTTTGAAGAAAGGCATGAAGCTAAGATGGATAGTTGGAAGAAAGGCGTGGAAGCATAGATGGATGGTTTGAAGAATGGCATGGAAGCTAATATGGATGGCATGGAAGCTAAGATGGATGGTATAGAAGGCAACATGGAAGCTAAGATGGATGGTTTGAAGAAAGGCGTGGAAGCTAAGATGGATGGTTTGAAGAAGGGAATGGAAGCTAAGATGGATGGTTTGAAAAATGGTATAGAAGACAACATGGAAGATTTGAAGAAAGACATTGAAGGTTTGAAGGAAGGTTTGGCAAAGTTGCTACAAGAAAATATTCCTAATGGAAAAAATGTAGTAGTGGAAACTCATTATGAGAACAAAAGAAATGTTAATCATTATTTCATGACTCTAATGTTGGATTTAATACCTGCCATATTCCAAATATAGATATGAGGAAGTTTGATGACAAGGATCCGATAACTTGGATACTACAAATGGATCAATACTTTGAGCTCCATAACACACAAAATGCACAAAAGGTATGCATTGCAACTTTATATTTAGAACAAAATAAGTTTGTATGGTATCAATGGCTTTTTTTTCATAAACCACTGGTAACTTGGTCAATTTTTATTGAGGAAATGATAGCACATTATGAGGATACAAAGAGAAACACATTCTTTAGCCAATTGATAAATCTCAAACAAAAGTGTTCAATGATGGAGCACATTGAGTACTTCCAAAAATTGAATATATGGGTAAATAATATTCTAGAGGAACATAGGATCAATGTATTCATAGGGACTCTAAAGGATAACATCCAACATGAGGTTCACCTTTGGGAACCTGATATATTGGAGAAGGAATTCAGGTTGGAAAGAAAAAATGAAATCAAAATTATGGCGACAAGGAAGCCTACCACTTACAACTATAAAGATGGAGTTGTTGCTACTCCCACACTTCCACAACCTACAAGGTTGACATCACAAAAATTTGAAGAAAAAAGAGCAAAATGAATTTTCTATAGTTATGATAGCAAATACATTAAAGGTCATAAGTGTGCCGATAAGAAATTATTTTACATATATTGTGAAGAGGAGGAAGAAAAGGAACACAAAACTTCAAAAGAAGAGGATATCTACCAAGAACCAACCCTAGCGAAGAAGAAATGAATCCGACCATATCCTATAATGCATTCGAAGGAATTATCACCCCTCAAACTCTCAATATAGAAGGACATATCAAGAAGAAAACTGTAATAGTGCTTATTGATTCGGGTAGTACCCATAATTTTATTCATTGTAAGGTATCCAAGGAATTTAATTGCTTCCTATACCCAATGCCAAAGTGTCAAGCGATGGTGGAAAATGGAAGAATTATAAATTGCTCTAGAAAGTGCCATAATATAAAGCTAACCATGGGGAATATGTATTGAATAGTACAATGCTTTCCATTCCAATGGGTGGTGCTGATGTTGTACTAGGAGTACAATTTTTACAATCTTTGGGGATGGTAGCTTTTATTTTCAAGAAATTTTCTTGAAATTTTTTACAGAAGGAAAGGAAGTTGAATCATGGGGTATCACAAGGAAGCTAGGAAAGATAATAAGCTCTAATGTCATGAAAAAAATTCTGAAGAAATAACAACGAGGTGTCATTCCACTATTATGTTCACTAGAAGTTCCAACATCAAAATCATCTATTTTTCTAGATCTCCAAAAAGTGTTGGACAATCATTCCAAGGTGTTTGAAACTCCCAAATAACTCCTAATTATTCATGATCATGATCATGCTATTCATTTGATTCCAGGAAGTGTTCCTCCAAACATCAGGCCTTACAGATATCCTTATGTCCAAAAGAGAGAAATTGAACGTATGATTGCAGAAATACTAGAGGCTGGTATAATTCAACCTATTCAAAGTTATTTTTCTGCTCTAGTAGTATTAGTGCACAAGAAGGATGGATCATGGTGCATGTTTCCAGATTATAGGGAGCTCAATAAGCTCACTATTAAAGATAAATTTCCCATTCACGTGATTGATGAATTATTGGATGAATTACATGGAGCAATTTATTTCATCGAGTTGGATCTTCGTTCAGGATATCATCAAATCAAAATGAAGACTGAAGACATTTCAAAAACAAAATTTTGAACTCATGAGGATCATTATGAATTTTCGGTCATGCCTTTGGGCCTTACAAATGCACCTTCTACATTTCAAGGGTTGATGAATTCCATTTTCAAACCCTTCCTTAGAAAATTGTGTTAGTATTTTTTGATGATATACTAATCTACAATAGGTCTTGGAAGGATCATGTTCAACATGTTGACAGGGTGCTCAACTATTGGAGGAGATACAATTATATGAAAAAACCTCCAAATGTTTCTTTGGAGTACAAGAGGTGGAATATCTAGGTCATATTGTATCTCAGGAGGGTGTTAAGGAAGACCCTAACAAATTAAATCCATTAAGTAATGGAAAGTCCCCATTAAATCCATTATGCTGATCATGATAGTCTTAACTACTTTTTGGAACAAATATTATCTTCAGAAGAGCATCAAACATGGGTCACAAAGATGTTGGGTTATGACTTTGAAATGATATACAAAAAAGGTAAGCTAAATGTTGTTGCAGATGCACTCTCAATAAAGGATGATGACGTGGAAGCATTTATTTGTGTCATTTCTATTATCCAACTTGATTGGATAAATGAAGCAAGGGAGGAATGGAAGAATGACGAAGAAGTATGGACTCTCATTCAAAAGTTGTAGGAATATCCCAGTACATCTGATACGTTTAGTTGGAAAAATGATTCCTTATGGTACAAATATCACTTATATCTTTGTAAGAAATCCCAACTAAAACAAAAGATTATTTTGGAATTGCACACCTCTCCCTTAGGAGGACACTAGGGATTTTTAAAAAATTACCATGGGGTGAAGAACAAATATTTTTGGGATGGCCTTAAATTTGACATTCAAAATTTTTTGGTAGAATTTTTGGTTTGCCAGAAAAATAAAGTTGAGACAATTAAGACCCCAAGACTGCTACAACCTTAATCCATTCCAAATCAACGCTGGGAGAAGGTTTCAATAAATTTTATCACAATTTTACCTAAGTCTGAAGGAAAGAGTGTCATCATGGTGGTTGTTGATATACTTACCAAGTATGCACACTTTTATGCATTATATCATCCATTTAAAGCGAGTACATTTGCTACTGCATTTATGGAAACAATTCAAAAGATACATGAAAACCCAAAGATTACTGTAAGCAATATAGATCCCATTTTCACTGGAAATTTTTGGACAAAATTGTTTTCTTGTTTGGGTACTCAAATAGCTGATGGCTCATCTTATCATCCTCAATCCGATGGGAAAACTGAGATAGTGAATTTTTTTTTGGAAGGATATCTTCGTTGATTTGTAACTAATAAAAAACCATAATGGGTCAATTGCTTACCTCTAGCAGAATGGTGGTATAACACTTCCTTCCACACTGCAGCAAAAAGACCCCATTTATGGCACTTTATGGATATCATCTACCATCTATCACATCATGTTTAAGATAAAATTCTAAGGTTCAAGCAGTGGAAGATCACATCGAGCATCAACAACAAATTCTCCAACTCTTAAAGGATAAGCACAAAATCGATTGAAACAACATGTATATTAACATCACATCAAGAGAAGTTTTGATGTAAAATATTGGTTATTTTTACGGCTACAACCATACAAACAAATGTCCCTCAAGCAAGCTAAGAAGGTTAATAAATTATCACCAAAGTACTATGGTCCTTACAAGGTGTTGCAAAAGATTGTTACTATGGCATACAGATTGGAGCTTCCTGCATTTTCCCGAGTGCACCTAGTTTTCCATGTTTCATGCTTAAAGAAGGGTATAGGTGACAAAATTTGAGTTCAAACAATATTTCCGGGACTTGACGAGGAAGGAAAAATCATAGTGGAACCTAAAGCAACCACGGAAATAAGAACTTGACAGCTACGGAATCGATCAATTTTAGGGTATCTCATCAAGTGGAAGAACTTACCCATTGAAGATTCCACATGGAAGGATGAGAATTTTATACAGAAGCATCCAGAACTACTCAAGCATTGATGAAAAAACTTTTTTGAAGGAGAGGGGCATGTTAGGGCCCTATATTACTAGCGTAGTCCCTTAATTTTGTTAGTGTAGCCCCCTTATTGTTATTGTTGTACCCATGTAGTCCCCATATTTTTATTATTGTGCCCCATAATAGCCCACTATTGTTATTTTTGTGCCCTTACATTATTATTGTTAGGTTGGCTAGGATTATATTGTGACCCCATGGACTCCTATATATAGAAAGGAGGTTTTTTCATTTGTATCATCCAATAATTTTAATTTATGTATTGTAAAGGAGGTTTCCCCCTTGAAGTGGATAATTTCTAAGGCATTGATCTCTTTTTTCTTCTATTTTGGGAGCTAGTTTCATAACATTATAATATTGCATTATGTTGATGCATTATTTTATGAGACTCTTCATTGAGCATATATTATCATGTCTTTCTGGTTGAACCACTTTAAATTTCTATAGGTATCTAATGAACAATTACCTTCCCTATCATTGGCCCTAACTCACTCTTGGCTGGGAATGGGGTGGAGCATGAACATCATTATTTGCATAGGAAATAGTCCCATGCTTATTTTGTGTCTATACAACGATCTTCTAAGAATTGATCACAAATATCTTGTCTCTCTTCTTGGTCCGACTTCAGTGATCCACATAATGGTGTTTAGTATTCGATTATATGGTTGATGCCCTTGTCTAAGAGGAATTTATGCAATAAGGAATGTATAGTATAAAAAAATACTTTTTGGAAGTCGTGGTAACACTTTTTCTTCATTCCTTTGACAAAGGTGCAGTCTTTGACTATTTGTTGTAGTTGTAATAATATTTGAAGAGATTTTCAACCCACTCGTGTTGATTTTTTCTCCCCTTGTTGGTAATTTTTCACATTAAACACTCATGATTGTGTAGTTGATGTATTGGATGGTTTGTCAATTTATTCTTTAATTATATGATGATTGATTCATTGAATTTATTATGGGCTTCAACGAGAAATTGTAATTTGGATTCTACTAATGATAGTCAGTTCCTACATGTATAATTCTTTAGGTACTTATTGATGTTTCTCTCGCACCACTCTTTTATCTCTTCCAATCTCAACATTTTTATGTGCATTTTTATATTGACTCGGGTTTGAAACTACTGACAACATAACCAATGTTGTCATTTAGGGAACCATATACATATTTTACCAACAAACCAATACACCAAGCAAATACTATACATAGATATGCATGCAACACATATAGAAAAGAGAATAGAAGGGACAAAAAGTAATGGTTAACAAATAAGAATCACCTTTATATTATACTAGATAATCCACAAGAATTATCACATTCTTCATCTAATACATGAATATTTACACTAGACTTCGAGAGTTGCAACTGTTTAACTGTCTAACCAATTTAGTTGGTCAACCCACTAGAGAAGTTGTCTGACCTACATCTTGGTATGTCAACTATGGAGTCTAGTCGGTTGTCTCATCTTATCAATTCTAGTTGAATAAGTTTACTAGCCCCTCTAATAGCCACCCTCCACTTGCACCCAAAGCATAAACTATCATCACCAAGTGAATCACCAAACTAGTGAAATCACTAGAATCATCTACATTTTTTTATCAAAATATATTAAATTTCTTATTTTTATATGAAATGGGAAAAAAATTACTTATAATACACTACAAATAACTAGTTATAATTTGTGAAAATTAATGTAATCATAATTTTATTAATGATAAATTATTTGTATCTTAAATTTTTTTTTGTTAGACCCATACGGCTTTGAAACAATGTCTTTTACATAGGTAGTTCCTTAACAATATACTATGCCACTGAGTGTTCTACGCCCTATAAGATTGTATCTTAATTTTACATGGTTAAGTTTAATTTTCATTTATGTCAGATGGGATAACATGTTGTATTGTGCCAACATAATGCTTGTTTTCCCCATTATGGCCTGGTAATAAATATATATCATAAGGGTTTATCCTATATTTCCATTTTCTCAAAGTAAGAGACATTTTTAATAGTTTAGAATGAGGGAGAAATGTATAATTTTCATGCTCAACATCGAGTTGACACCTATCATTTAGCATGAATATTATTAAAAAAAGACTATTTTAGTGTCGATCATGAATAACTCACATGACTTTGGATATATTAATTAAAAAATACTATTTGAATGTCGATCATGAATAACTCACAGGACTTTGACATATTAACAAAAAAAGACTATTTTAATGTCAATCATGAATAACTCACATGACTTTGGATTGATAGTGAATGAGGTGCATTGTTAAGACACTCCTTGCAATAAGTCATCAATTCAAATCCCCATGAGTTAGCCTACAAAAAAATATCAATCATAAATCAAATATATCAATTTAAAATTTCAAAATATAAATAAAATATTTCAATGTCTAAAATATTTCACATCAAACTTTATATATATAATTTTTTCTTTCTTTCTTTCTTATGGATAAAATAATTATTTAATGTTTTACTCACTATGAAGGAGATATGTAGATCTTTTTGTGTTAAATATGAGATTTATATATAAATTTTTAGAAAATATTAATAATAAAAATATTGTTTTAATATTAATCATATTAAATATATGTTGTGAAAAAAATATTTCAATGTTATCTTTAAATAAAATATCAATATATTTTAATTAGATATAAAAATAAAAAAAATCATATAATTAAAATATTGATGTATTACTCATTATGAAAGAGATATATAATCTTTTTAAACATAAATTTAACACATAAAATTTTAAAAGATATTAATAATAATAATATCTCAATATCAATTTCATATATAAAAAAAATTAATATATTTACTAAATAATAATTTTACATATTAATTTCAATTTCATAAATTAAAAAAATAAAATTTGAAATACAAAATTTTAAAAAATATTAATAACCAAAAAATTATTTCAATGTTAATTATAAATAAAATAATTAAATTTTTTAATAAATATAATATTTCAATATCAACTTTATATAAAAACTAATATATTCATATTAATTTCAAATTTTCAAAATTTTAATATATTAATTTATAATGATATAATATAAAATAATTGAGTGTATTCGATTTACAAAATCATTTATTATATTAAATTGTAATTCATTCCTCATATATTACCAAACAAATTAGTTATATCTATTAATATATTAATTTATAGTAATTTAATAGAAAATGATTTAGTGTATTCATTTCACAAAATCATTTATTATATTAAATTGTAATTCGTTCCTCATACATTTCCAAACAAACAAGTTATATATATTAAAACAGCTATTTTATATTAATATATAATGGTGAATTATATCACAGGTTGATGCAAAACTCCTAAAGAATAAAATACAAATAATTAAAAAAATAAAAATTAAAAACCTAAAATAATAAAAACCAGATAGGGGTGAATTACATCTCATATAAATACAAACTCCTAAATAATAAAATTGAAATATTAGAAAAATTATATTAAAAAACCTAATATAATAAAAACCAAATAAGATGAAAATTTAAAAAGTAATTATAAATATAATAAATGGTAATATATAAATACATATTATTAACTCTCATGATATGTGATAATGAGATTGTATAATAAAAGATATAATCAAATTAAGTTTTAAGTTTTAATTTTTTAAGTAATTATAAGGTATAGTAATTTATATAGAGTTATCTTAATTTTAGATATTTTATAATAAATTTAATGATTATTTTATAGTAAATTTAATAGTTAAGAATACGTGTTTTTAAAGTTACAAATTCAAATTAAAAACAAAAAAAACAGTTCAAGCAAGAGGTGGAGAATGCGTTATCAAATACAATGTATTCTATGTATCCAGCACACATTGTTACTATGATTTCCCAAAGACAAATAGAACGTCCATCCTTCCATTCTACGAAAGATATATGAAGTCAAATTTTATGATGCAGTTGTATTCGCAAATTCAAAGCACATATTTGATGCTTTCAATAAACATTTTAAATTATATTTTATTATTTTTAAATTATTGTATTCACAAATAAGTCATCAAAGACAAATAATATGTTTATTATTTTTAAATTATATATTTGTATTCACGAATAAGTCATCAAAGATGAATAATATGTTAAATTGATCATTTCTTTCCATTTTATAAAAAGTTCCTTCAAGGTAAAAAGTAATTAAACAACCATCCATATATATATATATAATTTTAATTTTGATTATAAAAAATTTATATAAATGAAAGTTTGTTTTGAAAATTTTAAAATTAATTAATTAATTAATTATATATAATTAATTAATTAGTTTGTTTTTAATTAATTAATTTGAAAGTTATATATATAAAATTTTAATTAGCAAAAAATTATATAAATGAAAGTTTGTTTTGAAAATTTTAACAATAATTATTAGATATTATTTTTTGGGATTCAATGTGTTAAGTCATAGTAAGTCATTCATCTATGACTATGAGAGGTAGTCATAATTGACTAATTTTTCCATGAGAGGTTAGCACTTATTGCATCAGGTGATGCTCACAGGGGTGACGAAGTGAGATTAAAACTAGTGAAATGAATCACATAGTGTCAATCATCACTTCCAGGACTTGCACTCGGTAACCAAGATTTCCTGGGAGATCACCCATCCCAGTTTGCCTATGGCTCAAGCATGCTTAACTATGGAGTTTTGCCCACAATCAAGCCCACTTAGCTTGCTACCCCATTTGCAAAACCTTAGCAAGTATTGTGCCTCATGAACCATTCAAGTAGAGCTCCCTTCACTCTTAGTATTTAAGTATTGGGGGTTTTCCCAGTCAATTATATTAAATATCATTTTTTGGGATTCAACTGTGTTAAGTAAGTCATTCATTTATGACCATTTCCATGAGAGGTAGTCGTAACTCACTAATTTTTCATGATTTTTGAATAGTCCACTTAGCACTCATTGCATCGGGTGATGCTCACAGGGGTGAAGATGTGGGATTGAAACTAGTGAAATGAATCACATAGCATCAATCATCACTTATGGGGCTTGCACCCGGTAACTAGGACTTCTCGAGAGGTCACCCATCCCAGCTCGCCTCTGGCTCAAGCGCGCTTAACTGTGGAGTTTTCCCCACAATCAAGTCCACATAGCTTGCTACCCCATTTGCAAAACCTTAGCAATTATTTCCCCTCATGAACCATTCAAGTAGATCTCCCTTCATTCTTAGTATTCAAGTATTGAGGGGTTTTCATAGTATGTTATATTAGATATCATTTTTTGGGATTCAACTGCGTTAAGTAAGTCTTTCATCTATGACCATTTCCATGAGAGGTAGTCGTAACTGGCTAATTTTTCATGATTTTTGAATAGTCCAGTTAGCACTCATTGCATCAGGTGATTCTCACAAGGGTGAAGAGGTGGGATTGAAACTAGTGAAATGAATCACATAGCATCAATCATCACTTTCGGGGCTTGCACCAGGTAACCAGGACTTCCCGGGAGGTCACCCATCCAAGATTGCCTCTGGCTCAAGCGCACTTAACTGTGGAGTTTTCCCCACAATCAAGCCCAATTAGCTTGCTACCACATTTCAAAAACCTTAGCAATTATTGTCCCTCATGAACCATTCAAGTATATCTACCCTTCAATCTTAGTATTCAAGTATTGAGGGGTTTTCGCAGTGCATTATATTAGATATCATTTTTTGGGATTCAACTGCATTAAGTAAGTCATTAATCTATGACCATTTCCATGGGAGGTAGTCATAACTGACTAATTTCTCATGAATTTTGAATAGTCAGTTACGACTACCTCTCATGGAAATAACACAATTGAATCCCAAAAAATGATATTTAATATAATGCACTGCGAAAACCCCTCAATACTTAAATACTAAGTATGAAGGGAGCTCTAATTGAATGGTTCATGAGAAACAATACTTGCTAAGGTTTTGCAAATGGGGTAGCAAGCTAAGTGGTCTTGATTGTGGGGAAAGCTCCACAGTTAAGTGCGCTTGATCCAGAGGCGATCTGGGATGGGTGACCTCCCGGGAAGTCTTGGTTACTGGGTGCAAGCCCCAAAAGTGATGATTGACGCTATGTGATTCATTTCACTACTTTCAATCCCACTTCTTCGCCCCTGTGAGCATCACCCGAGGCAATGAGTGCTAAGTGGACTATTAAAAAATAATGAGAAATTAGTCAATTACGACTACCTCTCATGGAAATGGTCATAGATGAATGACTTACTTAACACAGTTGAATCTCAAAAAATGATATCTAATATAATGCAGTGCGAAAACCCCTCAATACTTAATTAATTAATTTTTATTTTTTTAATTAGAAATTTTGGTGAATATTACTAGTCCCTCGTATGAAAAATATAAATTGTTTGGTGATATTTTTGTAAAAATATTCAAATTTATAATAATTTTGTATGGTCTCTATAAAATTTTGGTGATTTTTAAGGTAAAACAATTTCATACTATAAAATTTGAGTGAATTATTTTTAGAAAAAATGGAAATTTGGGAATTTGGGAAAAACATGGAAAATTAGCTCACCTGTGAATATTAGCGCCCTAAATTTTTCCTTGATGGAACACAACAATAACAACCACAAAATACCTCAAAATCTAGGAGAGAGATAGTTAACTGATTTAGACAAAAGGATAGCGTTGACTTAATTTTGACTTCAAAATGTCAGCATGATACTACATTTAGACTAAATAACCAGGAGGTGTAGATTCTCCAAAAAGTTCCTAGAATACTACAAGCTTTGAATTTAATAATATTTAAACATTGAGGGGGAGGGTAGAAACAACTTGACCAAGACTCGTTCCTATAGCCAAAGTGGGTTTATTTAAATTAGGAACAACTTGCTGAGGGGAGTTGGCGGACATGCTTGCCGAGGAAAATTCTAGATGATGTTGTCCATAAAGAATTGAATGTCTTCCATCTTCTAGAGCATGAATGATATTTCAACTTTTAATTATGTAATCACATTTCGATGTTATATTAGACTTTCCATAGATGAATTTAGACTAGAAACCATCATTAGGGTATTTTTGAGCTAAAAAATGGGCCTCAAAACAAAAATAATTTTAAAAGAGTGAGCAGAATTCAAGATGATGATATTATCTCTAGGGGTAAATATTTTGGAGGGAAAGAAGAAAAAATAATTATTTCAATAATATTTTTTTCTTATCTCCTTACAGGTATACTTAATGTCAAGTGTAGACACACATTGGATGCATAATTAAATTCCACTTCCAACGAGTACCCACTTTGCATACTTTTGAGTAGACCTACATAAAAAAAAAATGGAAATACATGAAAAAAGTGTGTTGAAACACACTTTTTTCATGTATTTTCCATTTTTTTCGATGTGGGTCTAATAAGAAGTATGCAAAGTGTGTACTCAATGGAAGTGGAATTTAATTCCCAAATTGTATCTACACTTGACATTTGAGCATACCTATAAGGAGATAAACAAAAAATAAAATTAGAAAATGTATTTTCCTTTTTTTTCTATAAAATTTCATAAATATTATTTTATTATTTTCCTTAGGAAACCCATTTTATACATCAAAATTTCCCTAATGCTTATTATGATTCAGTTGTAGTTCCAAAATGGCATCTTGTGGTTTGTGCACTTGTTCTTGCAAGGGTTCTCTTTGAGGTCCCATACCCTCTTCAATTTTACTTGATCCATTGTTATTCCGAGTTGGATCTTGTTCAACCACCCAATCAAATTTACTTAACTACTATTGTCTCCAATAGCACAAGGTATTTGAATTTCCAAATGATAGTACTTGGACGAGCCATCTGAAGCACTAAAAATGGTCATAATTATCCCTCCAAAAAAGCACATTGTAACAATTTTTCCCCAAAAAGAGAATCCCCCCCCCCAAATGTAAAACTTTCTCAGGAAAATCCAATGCATTTCAGACCTAGTAGTTCACATAACAAAGAGCTTGTATAAATATTGAATTAAACAATGCATCATAGAGGAAAATAAATTCAAGAGTGGAGTACTCTAATACTAATCTTTGGCTACATTTCTTCCCTAGAGAATGTTCCAAAAAATAAAAACACAAGTAAGAAGAAAGCAACATGTTTCCAAATTTTCTTTCCAACACCTCTATTCAACCTAGAAAATAATAAGTTTAAATATCCTTGAGACATGTTGTTAAGAGGATTGACAGAGTATGTCACCTCCTTTCTACCTGGAAGATATTAACTACATGCCACAAAGTGTCCAAATCGTGAGAGCAAGTTTGGAGCCAAAGCCACCCTTCCCTTATTTCCCCTAGTGGCACATACATGAGATTGAATTAGGAGCCATCATACAAACCCAAATTTCATTTTTATTGATCTGGCATTCATTGTTTCCTGATGTAGAAGGTCATGAATCCTCCAATTGTGTAAAATCGCCTACATAGACTAGAAGGTACAAGAAGGATACATAATAGTTGTCATCCTCCCCCCTTCCAAGAATAAAATTCCATGACCACCTTAATGCATGCATCATATTGATCCAAGATTGAAATAAGATACAACATGATCTCGCTTCTCCCATCACTCCATTTACCATCATGTCCTAAACTATTCCATACCCCAGATCCATGGAGTTATGAATGACTATTCAATGGGACAACACCATGCTTAAGAAAAGCTTTAAATGTTTCTTTGCATGAAATATATCCATAGCTTGCGCCACATTTCCTAATTCATAAAGGAAAATATGGGCCCTTAGGTATCCTTGATAGATGTAATTCATAAAGAATGTGATCAAGGTAAGGGGCACAATAGAATTTCCCATTTACAATTAGGTCACCTACCTTCCTTTGCGCCCCTTTATTTGCAATTGTATCAAATTCTTGATTACTAACCTTGAAAACATGAAAAAAATGTAATGAAGATAAAAAGGGGATGATACCTTTGATATTTTTAACTACATTCTTCAAGTTGTTTTCGTCAGGGAGGTAATCGACAATTATATAATGGGTAATCAAATTTGAATCTCTAATCACAATCAATCAAGGGATATGATGGTGTTTTTTTATCATTAGGCCTTGAATCAATGCATGCACTTCCACCTGATTATTTGAAAGTGGTCCCATACCCCAAGCATAAGATAATTCTATACTTCTCGCGGGGAAAAAATTAACCCCCCCCTCCACCCCCACCTTCTAAGCCTCCTTCTAGGAGGAAATATATGAGGGGAAACATGTGTACGAGAAGAATGGGGAATACATTTCTCTATCCAATCCATTTTTAGTTTGTCTAGTAGATGAGAAGAGTGAGTGCTTAAGGATTGATGAGAATAGAATTCAAAGAATAAAGAGAGAAAATTGGTATCCACACTTTTGGGAAGGAGTATTTGGTCTTGAAATATACTTTTGTTTCGAGCTAACAAAAATTTCCATCATATATATTTTTGTAAGGCTACTCATATGTGCTTGAATAAAACCTTGCCAAGAAAAATGCCCGTGTAATGATGATCCCATGAAACAAACAAATTTCTTACACAGGAGGGCCAAATTGATATTTCCACCAAGGAATGTGTAACATATTTCCATACAGAATGAATGAAGTGATGCTCAAGGAATATATGCTAGATATATTCCTCTTGAGAATAAAAAATTAGGCACTGAGAGGGTCTCCAAATTCCCCACTTTTTTCAAAATTTCTTTAGTTGTAATTTTTTGATGTATTAGAGACTAGTAAAAAATATTTATTCTAGGAGGACTATTTGGAGTCCACACATTCACACAAATATGATATCTTCATGGAATTCATTGGAGAAAAATCAAGAATAAATATCCTTTCTTTAGAATGTATTCTAATAAATGTCATCCCCTAGTATCTTCCTCTTCGTTATGTCAAGGAGTGAAATCATCTAGATGATTTTCTAATAAGAAAGTAAAATTTCTTAGATTCCTTGATACAAAATGAAGTTCCCATCCCTACCACCTTTCATAACTATTCCATTGAGATATATAGGCATGGAATCTTTCCTTGAGATGGAAAGTAGTCACGAAGGGGAAAGAAAGGCTGATTTTGATCCAAAGGAGGATGTCTAAGGATCCCACTATGCCATACATTGATAAATGTTCTATTTCCTTGTATACATGTTGGCTTTTATTTAATTATAGAGGCAAATGATGATACACTTTTCCAAATTAAATATCCCCCTCGAACATAAGAAGGGGAATCTAAACAGATTAATTGATCCCCAAAGAAATATTTGAACTTGATGACCATTTTTCCACTATTCCTCTTTCAGAGATATCATCCACCATTCCAATTTTTATCCAATGGCCATATTCATTAGGGAGTGATATCTAATGCCTAATCCTAAATGGAATTTTCTGGTACAAATACTTGGCCATTTTACCAGATGAAATTTTTGGCATTAGATTTTCCCCCTTGCTGTAGGAATTTACGAATTTCTTGTGAAATTTGTCTATATGAATCCTCAATGGATCTAGTAGGATAGAGAATTGAAACAATGGAAGAAAAGATAGCATAGCTTGGATGAGTACCACACGACCTACAAGTTTGAGCATGTGAGAACCCCATTGATTGAATTTTGATTTAAATTTAGAATAATTGGTGCCCAAGGCTGATGAGAATGATATTTCAAATGAATTGGTATGTCTGAATATTTAAATGATTTCCATGAGCCTACTATTGAGAATCCCATACTAGGTTTTAGTTGGAACTGAAGTAGTTTATTGACATTCCATGTATAAATTTGAATTTTCTCTTTATTCACAAGGATTTTGGAAGCTTGCACAAAATTGTTAGGAACAAAATGAAATTTGCTTACAATAATTATAGAGGCCCTTACCAAAATTAGAGAATCATCAATGAATTGGGCATGTCTAATGCTTTTGATTTATCTCCCAAATTTGATACCTAGGAGCATTTTTTTATCCTTTCATAATCCAATCTTCTACTCCAACAACCCACAATTAACATGAATAAAATAGAGATAGTGGACAACCTTGTCTCAATCCCCTTTGAGCTTTGAAAAACCTTTCTATAATTCCATTGACCAAAGGGGAGATCCATGGGATAGAGATGGAAGCATAGACCTAATGAATTAATTTTTCTTTAAAACCAAATTTCTTTAGTAACGTGCGGAGGAACTTAAGGAGAACCCAATTGAAATTTTTGGACATATATAATTTTATAATCATCCCTTTATCCCCTCTAGCTTTCCTTGAATGAATTAATTTTTAGAAAATTATGACGCATCCTACCATCTATCTATCACTTAAAACCATCCTTAATTCTCATAAATCAATTTTGGAACCAGGGGCTTGATTCAAAGTACAAGGATTTTGGAGATCAACTTATATGTCATGTTACACAAGGATAGTGGTAATAATCAAGAAGATGAATGTGTATTCAGTTATTTGGGTAAATTGCAATAAAGGATGAATTAATCCCTCCCACAAATACTTATGATTAAATGCATACTCCATCATTATACAAAGATCAAATTTGAGGATATACCCAACACTGTTGATAAAATTGGGCCAAGAACCCATCTGCTCCTAGGGCTTTGTCTGGGTTGAAGTGCCTAACACTTTCCATATCTCCTCCTCCAAAATGGGTGTAGGAGATAATCATTATATTCTTGAATGAAAAGTTTGGGAATGTGTTTTTTCATGAATTCGTGGTTCTTCATAAAGATTGTTGAAATGTTTAACTGACTTTTATTTTCTCAACAAAAATTCTATGATTTCTCCCCATCAACTAAGGTCAATTTTACTTTGTTTTTCCATGGCCTCATTTTGACTTAACTAAAAAACTTATTATTTTTAAACCATGCATGTAGCCATAATCTGTGAGTTTAGTGTCCAGGCTTCCTCTTCTTCCTGTAGTGCCTTAAGATATTTTAAAACTCATTTATTTCCTCTAAGAGGGCATCCTCAAAGATATTGACTTGTTCCAATTGTCGATATAATACTTTTTATTATTTTTTATGATGAAGGGTTGAGTTTTTTATATCTATTTTTTATTTTATTTTATTTTCCAATTGCTTCAATTCTATTTTAAATATTTAATTTTTTTCTTCCATATATATATTGGGGAACCAAAGACCCATCTTCCCATGCTTGAATTTTTTTTTTCTTCTGAATCCATGCTTTTGAAACCGCAACAAATTGAAACAAAAAGGAAAAGCGTTGTAATCCATTTCAAACTGGATTTCTAAGATGATTGGATAATGATTAGATTTTCTGCAAGGTATATTTTATGAGGAGTCCAAAATATTAGGATCAAGAAAAAATCTTGTGAGTAAAAACTTTTCCAATCGAGCTATGATATGATCTAAGCCTACCCATCAGTTGCTCCAAGTAAATTTATTTGCTAGCATAATACAATTCACCTTACATAATACAATTTTGAATCAAATCAGATTATTCTAAAGCGTGAAGAGAAGAACAACTTTCTAATTTTTCCTAATAATTAATTGACATTTAAACATTAGTATAAAATGATTGGGCAAGTGTAAGAGATGAATAACCAATCGACGGATTGTACTTTGATGAGAGAGAAGAGGAAAGTGGGAGGAGGAACATGTAATTCATAAACCCCTCGAGGCACCATCAAAACTAACTACATGAACTTCACAACTTGCCACAAATTGTAACATTTTCTAAGGGTTTCTTGTTCCCCCAATTTTGTCTCATGGGGAAAGAGGATCGTGGGTTTTTCCTTCATTACTAGACTTTTAATTTCACCATTCTCTTTACTGATCCTAATCCTCTATAGTTCCAGGAGATAATTTTCATTATTTACTTGTAGTTTTGTGGCCCCAATGCACAAGGGATAGACCACTCCCTTTCCTTGTATTCCTAGGTCCCTTTTGAAATGCAACCTACAAGGACCTTGTGATCGCAATTCTTTTAATTTTTCTACTTGTGCATTTCTCACATCCATATTGATTTTCTCCCATACTTTCTTATGAGTTTTCCCATGTTTTTATGTTCCCCATTTTTATTTTTTATCCACTGAAATGAAGAATGAGGTTCCATGTGGACATTTTGGATTTTGGGAGAATCGAAGATTCCTTCATCCTCCAAGTCTTCTTCCTCTTCTTCTTTAAATCTTTCCATTGTAGGGACATCCTCTAGTAGTGACATCTATGTATTTTCTCATTTAGAGCTCATAATAGGGGGATCTTTAGGAGGATCCTCTTGATATTTTGGTCCATGGATTTACCTTTACTTATCCATCTAGTTCAAGACTTCATATTTGTTGCCTTGGGATCATGAACCTTGTTTTTAATGGAGGGGGGTCCATCAACCAATGTGGCCACTTATTTGGAAAAAAGGGAGCCTTAGGGTTAGATTCATTACCCTCAAGGGGTTTCACAACTATTTTTTTCCCAACTAAATCCCTTATTGAATTTTGGTTGCTGCCATTGATCTCCTTCTACATTATTCTTCTAAACTTCTCCTGATTTTTTCAACTTCTAGCAAAGTTCCCATTCTCACTACATAACTTACACTGGAATGGGAATTGGTCATAATCCACTTCCTATAAGTGGTCCAGTTATCCAACTACAATTTAATTATTGTTGATAAAATCTTGTCTAGATCCAGTTCCACAAATATACTAGCACATGATTGCTTTTCTTCTCATGGATCGACTTGATCAATATATTGACCTAAAGCATTACCAATGTTTCAAAAGGTTCCAATAATGGAATGGAAAGTAAGGAAATTTCATCTAGAGTGGAAGTCTCAAGGGTATATCATTTTCCAGGTTAAAATATGAGCTCTAATGATCCAAATAAAGACCTTGTGTTGCCATGAGGTAAGGCCCTCTACCAAAAATGAGATATTAATCTACTTTGTTTTTTATTAGGAATGTAAAAAAACCCCTACCATGAAATGATACTAGGAGTTTCCCATCAATGAGAGGTCTCAATTTTTTATCAGTACAAAGGTTCAACAATCATGGTGTTGGTCAAATCATAGTAAATTTCCCAATTATACCATGATCAACGACCCTAAGGGCCATCACACGCAATTGATTAGCATGGATTGTAATTTTTGGGATACCATCTAACTTTTTGACAAATCTAGTTGGCTTCAAACATTGGAATCTTGAACCAACATCCAGGGCATTGAAGGTAGAGATGTCAAAGGTCGATGAAGGAGGTAGAGGGTCAGCCCCTCTAGAACCTAAAGGCATCAAAAAGCAGGTGCATAACTAGCATTTCACTAAGAAATCTCATTTCAACGTCTTTTTTAAAAATACAAAAAAGATCCATTAATATTACACTTTAAAACTGAAACCATATTAATATTAAATTAATTATTAAAAATATGTTATAAATGTTAATGTCATCAATATAGTAATAAATATATCTTTTAATATGTACTAAGTAATTAAATTATTATTAAAAAATATTTATTTTGAAAACATATTTATAAAAAAAAAAAAACATCTCAATACATTATTATTTTAAATTTAATGATGATGATAATGATAATTAAATTTTAAAAAAATATATAGTTAGCATAAATCCATCTTAGAATCCAGTTTTCCTATTGAAAAAGATCAAATTAATTTTTATTATCATTTAATTCTATTTATATATTAACACAATTTACACAATAAAGAATTTGATCTTTCTCCAACTTAAAGAAAAAGAGATAATTTTTTTAATATGTAAATTCTATTATCATTTAATTCAATATCGTGCATTGAAAAATCTACACATTAAAAAATTTGGTCTTTTTAAGTACTCAATTAATTCAGGTTTAAAAATAAATACGTATTAATTTAATTATTTACTCAATTAATTCAGATTTAAAAATAAATACGTATTAATTTAATTATTTTACAAGTTATGATATATATTTTATACTTAATTAATCTATATTTTTTAATATTATGAGATAACATTTACTTATATTAATTATAAAATACCTTAATATTCTTAAAATAAAACACTTCACCACTCTCAATATAACAAATTTTTCCCACTTATTTTTATTAATTTACAATCTTATTCACCATTTAATCAGTATAATTAATAAATTATTAGTAGGAACCATTTACATTCCTTTTCATGTTTTATGTGCGGCATCACACACTATATAGTGGAAACATCTCATTTACAATCTCGATTTATTATCGGAATGTAACACTCTGTTTCATGATTAACTATGATAAATAGACTTTATAATACATTAATGTTTCTCTTTAATATAAGTGACTAATGAATATGGTATTTGTTAATAGAGATTGAATTTATTTATAATAAAAGGAAAATGGATAATTATCTTGAGTGAAAAGAAATTAACTGAATGGTGAATGTTTTCAAGATTCCAGAGTAAAAATAAATAGAGATAGTTCTGAGACTTACTTCCTAGAAAAGGATAAAAGAAAAACCCTGAAGTATTGAAGGGGTTCTGTTCAGAAAGATGTGAAGGGTAACAGCTGCAATGAATTGCAAGTTGATGGAGAGTTGTCCAGAGTTGGTAAGATGCCAGTGGAGCTCTAGACCTGGAGAAGTATAGACTGGATTGGAAATCCTAAGGCCTATCTTCTCAATAAAACAAATTTCTACTGTTTAAGGCTCTTGAGAGGAGCACAGGGGGAGTCGAGGATGTAATCGCCTCACTAATGGTTGGGCAGTCCATTAGTTAAGAGGAAGCATATTTGAGATAAGTATAAATGAATATCAGAAATTATGTTTTACTGTGTAGGACAGACTGGAAAGGATGTATATCTAGGAATCTAGATTCTCTGTTTGATATATATGAATACCTGGTTATGTTCTTACTTTACAATGCAGATTGATAAAGAAGCATGATTAGGAACTAGAGTCTTAGTTTGTTAAACGATTCCAATAATACCTGAAAAATTACCTTTTTATGAGAAGGATAGTATTAAGTGCTCTATTTATTTTGCAAGAGTAAATTTATCATAGATGAGTAGATCTACCATACTATACAGAAATTTTTTTTTTTCAGCAAAATGAATAAGAGGGACAGACAAAACCTTTAGGATGACTTGTAAAATCCATCGGTATTTTAGCAAAACATGGAATCCTTCTGCTTGCCTAAAAGAAAGAAAAATTATCTACAAAATAATTCTTTTACAGTGGCCTTAATCATATGCGAGTGTTATCTATGCATATAATGGCACCAGGATTTAGATCCGAGCCCTGAAGGGATAGGGAAAGGGTCATGGTCTCTGGGCCGAAATAATTACTTACAATGCCTTCTAAAAAATGAATTTGTAGAAGAAAAATATAGTACAGGAGGTTATCCATAGAAATATTAATTAAAGATTCATTACAGACATCAGAGAAGTAAAAACCATAAACACGGTAATACTCATTTTAAAAGGAATCAGTAAATTCATAAAAACTTAACTAGAGCATCCATACATATATGTATCAAATTATCATTGGAAGAAACGGTGCATATAAAAGTAAACCCTAAGAGAACACATAACTAAAACTTGAACCTGGATCATTTGTGTTAAAACGCAAAGTACCCATGAAAGGGTTTTTCTGATAAATAATGTGATTCATCAAATGTACAGTAGGACATAGTTCGAAAAGCAGAAAATTACAATCCCAAATAAATATTGTCGACATAAGGAGCTTTTAGTCTTAATACTTGTAACCCTTTCAATTTAAAAACCTAAAGCTAAGCCTTCACATGAAGGATGGAGCGATAATATTCAAAAGCGAAAAAATGCAACTAAAGGACCCGAGATATTAAATAACTTGCATCCAAGCTCTGCCAAAATAGGAGGCTCCCTGTACACATGGGGGTTTCACCCTCAGAATTCAGAAAAATATATTCAATTCACAACAACATCACTGGGTAGGAAGTTACGACTTACCAGTGATTCGCGGGAAGGCTTGGAAATAAACTAAGCAACCCTTCGTTCGAAGGTAAACCCGCACCTATAACATAAAAGGAAACGACATGGAAGGTCAATGACACATCCCCTAAATGGAATATTGTATAAAATATGAAGAGCTTTAATAAAAGAAATAAGAAAATTGCGTAGAGAAACCCTCAGCATGGTGTTTACCTGAAAAATCCAGCAAATGGATATTTCGTGCCATCTTTACACCATGAAGTGAAAAAATCTGAATACCCTCCCAAAAAAACAGAGTGCAAGGCATCCTCAGAAAGAATAGGATCCGAGAGTACTGGAAACAATGGGATTAAACCTTTATACATTAAAAATACAGAAGAATGTATTCGAAAAATTTCAGCTTCACATGAAATTAGATGTAATAAGAATTCTTGTAAAATAAACTATGAGAACATATCCGGCCGAACATTCATTCAACAAGTTAAACGCAATCCGGAAGAAAAATAATGGAAAAAGAGAAGAAGGAGTTACCTGTACATCATAGCCGTGGTCACAGCATGGCTAAGGAGGATTTCGTCATACTTCATCGACAAGAATAATGTCAAACCCACGGAGGAATTCACATCTAGAATCAAGAAGGTTGCAGAGCCACCGAGAGTGGTAAGCGGCGGTAGAATGAGGCAAATGACCGTGCAAGGGTGTGGTGGTTTCCTTAGCCACCCCAAGCTACCATAGCACCGTCAGATTTAGGGTTAACCGATCGACGATCTTGATCAAGCCACTCAAACAATTATAATGCCCTCAACAATTAATGAGACAGGTGTCTATCAAATAATATTCAATAAATACTAATTTTTATTGAAAATCTCTTACGAGTTGTAATGCACAAAAATCTATATTCCATTAAGATATCTTAGAGCAATCACTCCTAGCCGGTGGTATCGTGACATGGTGGAAACATCGTGGTACAACACAAATATTTGTGATTATCAAGATTGAAAATCGATTACAACCGAAACCATAAATATTATAATGACAAGTACTCAATGATGCATGCTGGAACTATGCCTTTGGGCATTTGCAAATATATATATATATATATATATATTCATTTCGGTTAAGCCTTAAATTATGAGGTCAAGACCTTGGAAGTTCGAAGAAAAAACATAAAATGATTATAAACTAATATCTTGACAACATATGGTATGGTATCCTTGTAATTATTTTGATAGTATAGGTATATATTATCATGTGGTGTGACAAGTTAACATAAGTATTTCATTTATTTATTTATTTATTTATTTTATGGTGAAATTTTTGTTTATGTCAGTGGGTATGACAAGTGGTATCAGAGCATGGTTACATGTTGGGGCCAGATGGGCCAACACAATAACATGGATGATTTCATTTTTCTCTTGTGTTGAAAATTGTGCATAGTGACAAGAAGGATAAAAAGAAGCTACCATGAGGAGAGGGACCAGTCATCAAACACCCAGAAATATAGGGGAAGGGTCAACCTTCGCCAAATCCTGAAGTCAACCCAGAAATGTGGGTACAGTTAAGTGTAGACCAACACCAAAAAACTAGTAGAATACTAGAGGAGCAGCAATGCCATATAAATAAATTCTTCAATACGGTACATCAGCTTCAGATAAAGATGACTCGAGTCCAAAGTGATAATGAGAAGTTAATGAGAGAGCAAGAAAAGATACTTGAGAGCCTCTCGGATACGCAGAACCAACACACTGCAAATCCTAGTCCGGAAAGGAATACCCATGAAGAATGTGAACAACAACAACAAGTACATGATAACCTAGAGGGGGGTCATACTCAATGAAGTAACAAGAGTAGAACGTATAATGGAGTTGAATCTGGAAATATTTCATATCAACAAGAACTGAAGAAAGAGAAAGTGGAATTGTAAGGGGAATTTCGAAAAATCAAACCTCCTACATTTAATGGAGAGACCAAGGAGATGGCGAAAGCTTGGATAATAACTATGAATAATTATTTCTAAGTTTACGAATACAACAACAAACTTAAAGCTCGCCTAGCTATCTATCAATTACGGGAAAATGCTACGTTATGGTGGGAGGAGGTGAAAAACGTGTATGGAATTGAAGATCAAAAAGTGGCATGGGATGAATTCCAACATTATTTTAAAGATAAGTACTTAACTGAATGATTTTATGATGATAAATCATGGTAATTTCATGATCTGAAGTTAGGAAAAATTTCTATGCATGAATTTGTTACAAAATTTACCTCTCTGTTAAGATATGTACCATATCTAAGAGATGAAAAGGCAAAGGGACAAAGGTTCTTGAGAAGTTTACTTGCTCACGTGAAAGAAATAATCAAGTTTGTGAACTCAAAAATAATGGATGAGGTGATAAGAAAGGCCAGAATGCGCTATCAACAGTCCAAAGCTAAGGGAGAAATTGGTAGGAGCTGGCCACCTAAGAAAGGGTAGAAGGGTCCATCAGGTTTTTAAAACAACAACTCAAGAAATTATAAGAATACTATGAAAAATCCAACAGGTAAGAAATTTGAAAGAAATCAGCGAAAACCCAAATGGGAAGTTGAGGAGCATCATATAGAGGCTTATTGTAAGCCTAACCTTGGACAATCACAAAAAACCCCACTGCAATGCTGGGGATGTGATGAAGCACATTATTTCAAGATTTGTCCTCATCGAGGGAGAAATGAAGTGGAAACCAACCTAAAAGAGGCATCCATAGTGGGAGATGTGGCATGCAACATACCCAAAATCAATGTTGCTATGGAGGATAGACAAGAGGATTTTCAACCAACCATGATTGAATTGGAAGGTAAGCTTCAAACCCAATTTGTTTCCATTTTCGCTGACCCTGGAGTCAGTTTGAGTTATATAAACCCCCACATAGTTGAAAATTGTAAATTTGAAAATAAAAAAATAAAAAACTCATGGCTGGTTCAATTGGTTACGGGGGCCAAAAGGAGGGTCAATGCCAAAGTCCCAAATTGTGAACTAGAAATAGGAGATCAGCACATAACTGCAGAATTGAACATATTAACTTTGGGTTCCTATGATATTTTGTTGGGTATGGACTGGTTAGAAAAGTATTGGTCATTAGTGGATTGGAAAGATAAAATTGTCTACTTTAAATCTGAATATGGCACACGGAAAGAGTTGCAGGGAATCAAGAAACCCCTTCGATTACGTCCCATTAGTACTACATCACAGCTAAATAAATGCATTAGAAAATGGTTCCAACTCTATGCAATTTAAGTGGCCTTCTCAGATTCCAAGGATAAAGCCCTCATGTTGGAAAATATTCCTATTATACAAGAAATCATAGATGTATTTCCTAAGAGTATTCCAAGATTACCACCAAGACGAGATATTTATTTCACAATAGAATTATTACCCGGGGCTGCACCTGTGTTAAGGGCACCTTATAGAATGAGTATACTGGAGTTGAAAAAATTAAAAATGCAGTTGCAATAATTAATGGATAAAGGTTATATTCGGCCAAGTGTATCCCATTGGGGAGCACCGATGTTGTTTGTTAAGAAGAAGGATGGGAGTATGTGAATGTGCATGGAATACTGACAGCTTAATAAATTGACGGTAAAAAATAAGTATCCATTCCTATGCATAGATGACCTGTTTAACCAAGTGAAGGGGGCAACAATATTTTCAAAGATTGATTTGAGATCAGGTTATAACCAATCCGGATTAAGGATGAAGATATATCGAAAACAACATTTCGTACATAGTACAAGCATTATGAATTTGTGGTGTTACCCTTCGGGTTAACTAATGCACCAAAAACTTTCATGAGCTTAATGCATGGCATCTTTCACCCATTCTTGGATAAATTTGCCTTGATTTTTATAGATGAAATACTAATCTACTCTAAAAATATGGAGGAACATAAGGAGAATTTACTATAGTACTAAAGATGTTACAAGAACATCAACTCTATGCCAAATTTAGCAAATGTGATTTTTACTGAGAGCAAATCCAATACCTAGGACATGTGATATGAGCTGAAGGGATTTCTATAGACCCAGAAAAGATAAAGACGATCATGGAGTGGAAATTCCCTAAGAATGTGGCAGACATATGCTCATTTATGGGCTTGGCTAGTTATTATCAACGTTTCATTAATAATTTCTCTAAAATAGCTTTTCCTATTACCTCCTTACAGAGGAAAGGAAAGGTATTTAATTGGACCCAAGAATGCCAAAACAATTTTTAGAAATTGAAAGAACTATTAACCACCGCCCCTATACTGAAAGTGGAAGATCCAAGCAACGAATTTGAAGTATGCATTGACGCCTGCAAGGAAGGAGTTGGAATAGTTTTGACCCTAGAGGGTAAAGTCATTTCATATGAATCCATAAAGTTAAAATATCATGATAAGAGGTATTCTACTTATGATTTAGAACTAATTGCAGTAGTACATGCTTTGCGAATATGGAGGCATTACTTGCTAGGGAAAATATTTGTGTTAAAAACATATCATAGCAGTCTAACTAGCTACTTTAAGTAATCTAATCTAAATGCTCGCAAGGAAATTTGGAATGCATTTCTAAGAGAATTTGATTTTGATATTTAACATGTAAAAGGAAAGGAGAACCGTGTTGCTGATGCTTTGAGAAAAAAATTGCATGGCATCTATGAACTCTATTTTAAGCAGGTGGAATATATGTTTCAGGAGAAAATTATGGAAGCAACAAGAATCGACCCTGAGTGTCAATTCTTATGGCAGCAAGCAAGAGAAGCTAGAAGCGATGGAAAGAAATCAGATTATGATCTTAGTGAAAAAAAACTCTTAGTATATTGGGAAAAGATATTTATTCCAAATCAAATGAGGCTGAAAGAACTGATTCTGAATGAATATCATAAGAGTTCTTATGCAAGGCATAACAGATATCAGAAAATGTTAACAACAATTACAAAGGACTATTTCTGGCTAGGAATGCATAAAGACACTACTGAATACTTGACTCAATGCTTGGAGTGCCAACAAGTCAAGGTAGAACATCAGCGCCCAACAGGATTGCTTCAGCCTATTCTCGTGCCCCAATGGAAATGAGAAGTCATATCCCTTGATTTTATTACTGGATTTCCAAGAAAAAAAAAGGCATAATGAATCAATCATGATGGTAGTAGACAGACTTATCAAGGTAGCTCATTTCATACCTGTTCAGTTTACATATAAAACAGTACAAATTGTGGACATCTTCATGAGAGAAATTTTCAACTACATGGTATTCCAAGAGTTTTTATCTCAGATCGAGATGTGAAATTTACCTCTGACTTTTGGAAAACATTATTTTCCAGATTGGGAATGAAAATTCATTTTAGCACTGCATATCACCCTCTAACCGATGGGCAGACAGAAAGAGTGAACCAAGTTCTGGAGGATATATTGCGCATGTACGTAATGCAACAACCTACCAGATGGGAAGAGTACTTGCACTTAGTGGAGTTTACCTATAATAATGGGTATCAAGAATCTCTCAAGATGAGTCCATTTGAAGCATTGTACGGAAGACAATGCCAGACCCCCATCAATTGGAGTAGTCTAAAAACCAAGATGATGCTTGGACCATACATGCTTGAAGAAATGGAACGTGAGGTGAGGAAAATTAGAAAAAACTTGAAGGCAGCTCAAGACCGAAAAAAATATATATATGCAGACCAGAAAAAGATATTCAGGGATTTTGTGGTGGGTGATCATGTGTGCATAAGAATTAAACCAAAAAAGAGCACCTTAAGGTGGATTAGTTGTGCCAAATTGGCTCCTCAGTATTGCGGACCATTCCAAAATTTGGAACGGATTGGGCCAGTAACTTGTTGAATAGCTCTACTTAGCCATATAAGGGTGCATAATGTGTTCCATGTATCACTATTGAAACGATACATACATGACCCCAAGCATGTGATACATTGGAAAAACATACATGTAATTTCTAATTACATTACGGATATCTAAAATGAAAGGTTTTTGCTGGAACTAAATGAAATTATTTTATGCTAATGTAGGTAGAACTGGATGACGAGTTCCTGGTAGAGCCTCAACGTATTCTCGATTAGAGAGAAATAATGCTTCGGAGGCGAGTCATCCCCTAGGTTAAGGGGGAGTGGAGGCACTTTAGCCCAAAGGAGGCTACCTGGGAGGTTGAAAATTTCATGCGAGAGGCATACCCTGAATTGTTTCTGATAAATTAAGAAACATCAAGGACTATGTTTACCTTAGAGGGGGAAGACGTAACACCCCATTTCATGATTAACTATGATAAATATACTTTATGATATATTAATATTTCTCTTTAATATCACTAACTAACAAATATGGTATTCATTAATAGAAATTTAATTAATTTATAATAAAAGGAAAATGGATAATTATCTTGAGTGAAAAGAAATTAACTGAATGGTGAATGTTTCCAAGATTCTAGAGTAAAAATAAATAGAGATGGTTCTGACAGTTACTTCCCATAAAAGGATAAAAGAAAAATCTTGATGTGGGGAAGGGGTTCTGTTCAAAAAGATGTGAAGGGTAACAACCGCAATGAATTGCAAGTTGATGGAGAGTTGACCAGAGCTGGTAAGATGCCAGTGGAGCTCTAGACCCAGAGAAGTATAGATTGGATTGGAAATCCTAAGGCCTATCTTCTCAATAAAACAATTGTCTATTGTTTAAGGCTTTGGAGAGGAGCATAGGGGGAGTCGAGGACGTAATCGCCTCACTCATGGTTGGGTGGTCCATTAGTTAAGAGGAAGAAGATTTGAGAGAAGTATAAATGAATATCAAAAATTATGTTTTACTGTGTAGGACAAACTAGAAAGGAAGTATATATAGGAATCTATATTCTCTGTTTGATATATATGAATACCTGGTTATGTTCTTACTGTACGATGCTGACTGATAAAGAAGCATGATTAGGAAATAGAGTCTTAGTTTGTTAAATGATTCTGATAATGCCTGAAAAATTACCTTTTTACGAGAAGGATAGTATTAAGTGTTATATTTATTTGGAAGAGTAAATTTATCATAGATGAGTAGATCTACCATACTGTACATAAAATATATATATTCAACAAAATGAATAAGAGGGACAGACAAAACCTTTAGGATGACCTGTAAACTCCATCGGTATTTTAGAAAAACATGGAATCCTTCTGTTTTCCTAAAAGAAAAAAAAACTTATCTACAAAAGAATTCTTTTACAGAGGCCTGAATCATATGCGAGTGTTGTCTATGCATATAATGGCGCCAGGGTTTAGAGCCGAGCCCTGAAGGGATAGGGCAAGGGTCACAGTCCCTGGGCCGAAATAATTACTTACAATACCTTCTAAACAATGAATTTGCAGAAGCAAAAGAAAATACTGGAGGTTATCCATAGAAATATTAATTAAAGATTCATTACAGACATCAGAGAAGTGAAAACCGTAAACACTGTAATACTCTTTTTAGAAGGAATCAGTAAATCCGTAAAAACTTAACTAAAGCAACCATACATATATGTATCAAATTATCATTGGAAGAAACAATGCATATAAAATTAAACCCTAAGAGAACACATAACTAAAACTTGAACCCGAATCATTTGTGCTAAAACACAAAGTACCCATGAAGGGGTTTTTTCTGATAAATAATGTGATTCATCAAATGTACAGTAGGACATAGTTTGAAAAGCAGAAAATTACAATCCTAAATAAGTTTAGCCGACATAAGGAACTTTGAGTCTTAATACTTGTAACCCTTTCAATTTAAAAACCTAAAGCTAATCCTTCGCATGAAGGATGGAGTGATAATATTCAAAAGCAAAAACATGCAACTGAAGGACCCAAGACATCAAATAACTTGCATGCAGGCTCTGCCGGAGTAGGAGGCACCCTCTACACACGAGAGTTTCACCCTCAGAAATTAGACAAATATGTTTAATGCACAAAACATCATTGGGTAGGCAGTTATGACTTACCAGTGATTCACAGGAAGGCATGGAAATAAACTGAGCAACCCTTCGTTTGAAGGTAAACTTGCACTTGCAACATAAAAGGAAATGACATGGAAGGTCAATGACACAACCCCTAAATAGCATATTGTATAAATTATGAAGAGCTTTAATAAAATAAATAAGAAAATTGGGCAGAGAAACCCTCAGCATGGTTTTTATCTAAAAAATCGAGCAAACGGAGATTTCGTGCCATCTTTACACCATGAAGTGAACAAGTCCGAATACCCTCCCAAAAAAACAGAGTACAAGGCATCCTAAGAAAGAATAGGATCCGAGTGTACTGGAAAAAAAGGGATCAACCATTTATACATTAAAAATATAGAAGAATGTATTCGAAAACTACCAACTTCACGTGAAATTAGACAGAATAATAATTCTTGTAAACTAAATTGTGAGAACATATCTAGCTGAACATTTGTTCAACAAGTTAAACGCAATCTAGAAGCAAATAATGGCAAAAGAGAAGCAGGAGTTACCTGTATAGCATAACCGTGGTTGCAACATGGCGAAGGAGGATTCTTTCACACTTCATCGACAAGAATAACGTGAAACTCGTGGAGGAATTCACAGCTAGAATCAAGAAGGTTGCAGAGCCACCGAGAGCAGTAAGCGGCGGTAGAATGAGGCGAATGATTGTGCAAGGGTGTGGTGGTTGCCCTAACCACCCCAGAGTGTCGTAGCACCGTCGGATTTAGGGTTAACCGATCGATGGTCTCGATCAAGCCACTCAAACAACTGTAATTACCTCAACAATTAATGAGCCATATGTCTATTAAAAAATATTAGACCCGAATCAAATCCAAAATTGATAAATATTAATTTTGATTGAAAATCTCATGAGTCGTAATGCACAAAAATCCATATTCCATTAAGATATCTTAGAGAAATCACTCATAACCGGTGGTATCATGACACGGTGGAAACATCGTAGTACAACCCAAAACTTTGTGATTATAAAGATTGAAAATCGATTACAGCCAAAACCATAAATATTATAATGACAAGTACTCAATTGTGCATGCCGGAACTATGCCTTTAGGAATTTGCATATATATATATATATGCATTTTTGTTAAGCGTACACTTTGGAAGTTCGAAGGTTAAATAAAAAAAACATAAAATGATTGTAAACTAATATCTTAACAACATGGTATCCTTATAATTATTTTGATAATATACGTATATATTATCATGTGGTGTGACAAGTTAACATAAGTAATTTTTTTATGGTGAAATTT
This sequence comes from Pinus albicaulis, assembly GCA_034641835.2. Taxonomy (NCBI): domain Eukaryota; kingdom Viridiplantae; phylum Streptophyta; class Pinopsida; order Pinales; family Pinaceae; genus Pinus; species Pinus albicaulis. The sequence continues at coordinate 591,360,029 of CM076569.1, forward strand.
GTGTTTATGTCAATGAGTGTGACAGGAAAATAAGAGTACATATTCAAATAAATAAAGTAAAAAAATATTGCCTTCATCAAGTTACTTAAGTTATTTATTTATTTTTAAATTGAGGTAGAATATATCTATATTAAATTTTAAATTGAGGTAAAATATTTCTAAAAGGTTTGTGAATACTTTTTATTTCGATTACTTCACATTTAAACATTATTGAGGAAAAATCCATAATTCATTTCTTGACAAGGAGCGTTTGATATGCTTTATATGTATATACACATCTTTAAGAAATATAAGTTAAAAGCGTGAATAAAAAGGTGGCGAGCAAATATAATGAGGACTTTTAAAATTACATAAGTTATTGCAGAAAAAACTAAATATGATGTATTAAAAGAGAGAAAAATTTGAATAATCCTAAAATATTAGGTTAATGTATTAATTTTATTATTTAATGTTAATATCCAAGAACCTTTCATGTTTATATAAATTTATAATATATTTGGTGTGATTACTATTATTCTTATTATTTTTTTAATAAAGAGCATTTTTTTTCTCAAAATCTTTCTATGAGACTTAAAGGCGTTTCTTTTTGTTAAATTTAGTTAGAAATGAATGTAGGGCCATGGTTATTTTTTATGAGTTACAAAATGACCTTGACCTATTTCTAGATAAACTTTTAAAGGGACAAAACTTAAAAAAGGAATTTGAATGCTTTTGTTCAATCATATAGATATCATTTTAGGTTGTCAAACCTTTAGAAGTGAGTGAGTCTCCTATTGTTATAAACCTAATATTTAAGACAACAAAACAAACATCCATATATACAATGTGCACTGAATAAAAGGGTGGAGAACAACTCTAAATTTCTAATAATAATAAGTTACATCATAAATCTTTATGCAGTAAGGAAATATATTCCAAATAACCAAAGTGCATTCATATATCTAAATGACAATCATGGGAAATTTTAGGGGTTAATATCAGCCATTGGGATCATTTTCCATGCATTTTTCAAAAAAAAATATTTTCCGATTTCCATTTTCTCTATAAATGATCCACCCAAATTTTATAGCGTAAGATTATTTTAGCTTAAAAATCACCAAAATCTGATCTAAACTAATATAAAATTATAAGAAATCTAAATATTATAATAAAAGTATAGTAAAACATTTTACAACTTGTATGTTAGTGACTAGTCGGATTCACCAAGGTTTCTAAACTTTAAGATGAACTTCCATCTTTAAAATTTCCCCTGATCACAATTTCACTTATGCAATAAATGATGCTATTGATCTCTATATATACATATTCTCACTCATTTCCTTCTAGGCCAACAACAAGGTTGACTCACTACTACATATGCAATTACCCTCATTAATATCCTCGTTAAGTTGATAATATTATAACCCTTCTTTGAAAATATTTGTAATCAAAGTAATTGCATGTGATGAAACAAAGTAATAGGATTTTATTAGTTTCTCTCTTTATCTCTTCCTGCCACTGCATATTATTCATACATATTCCATATTTAGTTCATTTTAGTGTCAGTCTATGTTACATAACTTTTGATTGATCCCATGAGCTATTATAACTTATCCAATTCGTTGTAGTTGTTGGTCTCTGATTGTATCTTGCCTCATAATGTTTCTTGAAATAAAGTTCATTAGTAGTGGCGACGTGGACCTTTGACTTGCACTTATTTTCAGATTCCTCAGTGGTGAGGGTATAATAAAGTTCCATTCTTGATATTTTCCTTCATTTTCGATCTACTTATCATTAATCTTATTTTATAGTACATTGACATGATATAACATTTGTACATTATGTTAAATTACTCATGTTTTTGAGATAGTACCGTCATATTTGACCTCTACTTCATCAAGGTGGAATTTATGTAGCTTATTCAACTTGCTAAGAAACATTAAGGAGGTGGGTAATTCGATGTTTTCCTGAAAAAACATAGATTTAGGGTCACTTTCAAGATTATGATCACATTCTTCTCATGAGATCTTTCCAATGGTTTTACTCTTGCTAAATTTTGAATTTTGATCACAAAGATGTGGCCTTATGAAGTTTCCATAATACCTTCCTCTATTTCCTACCATGTTATCATTTGTACAAAAATAAAGTTAGATCAATTAAGTGGTATTCATGGGGTTATGTACAAACAACCTTTGGATTCACACTTACCAAGGAAAAATCTCCTTACTTGACTTATCAAACAAGGAACACACTTTCTCAATGGATCACATTTTAGCTCCATAAATTTTCTCTTCATGCCCCAAATGATATTCATATGAATAGTGTCGCATATGGAATATTTTTTTCCATGTGGCAAGGATCCTCTCTTCTTATTATCACATTCTTCAAACCTTTCTTTCATTGTGTTGTATTACAAGAAAGGTAACTTTCTTGTGATACATCAAATCTTCCTAACTTTCATTCCATGCATCAATTTCCTCATTTATTCTTTGTCCTTCCATCTTTATCTCTTCTTCCTTTGCCAAACTTTTACTTTCTCTTTCTCTAATATTTTCCTTCATTCATTGCATGTATCACATCCTTAAAAAATTTATGACATGATGTATCACATCCAAAAATTTATGGATGCAATACATTGCATCCCTAAAATGTTTCTTTGGGTGATATAGGTATATTTTTTTGCTTCATCTTCCATCATTTTCCTGATGCTTGTCACATCCTCCAAAACTTAAAAAAATTAACATAGCACTTCCCAAGTTTTTGTGGATGCAATACATTACGACCGAAATTTTTTCTTTGTGTGATGAATTCATTATATCCACTAACACTTTCTTGCTTGAGACATTCTTACCTTGTCAATCCTTTACCTCGTTTCATGAACCAAATTTTTTTGTCCTTATGTTCCTTGGCCTCATTTTTCATGCCCACAATGTTTCATGAGTGCAATGTATTACACCACAAAGTTTTTTGGTGTGATGCATTTCACTACACATAACTTTCCTTGACACGACAAACAATCCACTAGTACGACATGTCCTCCACAAACGTTCTCTAGGTTGCAAAAACTAACTAGAGTATGTTACATGTCCTCCTCACTTGGTGGCCTATACTAATTTGCATGAAATTATTTTCATGCAATATAGGATGTATCACATAAAGAAAAACATCATGCAATATACAAAAAGAGATCAATTTAGCCTCATATTTCATAAAAAAAACTCTTCAATATTTTTCCTAAGTGTTTTCCTCAACAAACCGCATGTCCCCAAGGCCCTCTCACTTCTTCAAAACATCAAAAATATTTCTTAAGGCCTCACAAATCTAACTTGGTTTGGTATATTATAAGAATACTAGGCTCTTACCATTGGTTTCTAAAGAAGGATGGATATGTATCCAATGGTTTTGAGCCTCAACATAAGGGTATATAGGTCATCCATGATTAGTATAGGATGCCAGGGGTTCCAAGACCCTAAAACCTCATCTTAAAAATTATAGTTATTTAAAAAAATCATTTAATTAAGGTTTCAAGCTGACCTTTCAATTTCAAGGGTCCTTAAGTCTCTTTTAACATAGAAATTCAAGGATCCTTTCTAGAAAAGGAAAAGGTATAGCCATCTAGACCTATGTGTGTGTGTGGACACACACACACACACACATGTAGATATCACTATTATATTCATCATCCAACATTTATGTAAATGAATTCTGGAAAAACCTCACCAAGTAAGTAAACGCTTTTCGTAATTTTATCATAACAAGCAATTTTTCACTTTCCATTTAAGCATATAGTCCTGCCAAAATTATACTCTCAGCCTATAATCATTTTTTTTTTGCTTTTGAAGGGAATAAGGGAGTGTAATGAACCATTTTCAGAATATACATAATAAAGATTTCATAAGTATAAGATTATTAATGCTCCCCATCCTACTAAAATAATATTTATCACCATAACATCAAAGTTATAAGTTGATATTATAAAATATATATACAAATTTATTTAATTTAATTGATAACTTAAAATAATTAAATTTTAAAAATTAAATCACATCATAAATATTACACTCTATGTATACCTATATTAAATATTTAAAAGAAAGTAAATCTTCAAATTGAAAAATAACTCTCGTACCTCACCAATAAAGAAACACATAACCTATGACTCCCTAATATGATTCCCTAAACCTAAGTGGTGGAGAACGGAGAAGGAAGGTGGCAACTGCCTAAGAAGGGTACTTAAACTAGTTCAGGATGATCAGAACGGGGGGAGAAATTCTGGAAGGGAGGAACAAAGGAGAAATTCAGGAACAAAGGAGAAATTGGAGGATAAATTGAAGGGAGCAGAGGGAATTTTGATAATAATTCTGATTGAGAGTCTTGCTTGTTCTTGAAATTATGGGCACAGAGGCACAAAAGATCACCTTCTGGGTCTGGGGACTATACAAGTAGACCCCAGATAGGCTAGGAGATAAGGTCAGTTTGGGAAATTGTAGCATCAGGAACTACTACAAACATGATTACCAGGTATTCTACTAAAATTATCTATGAAATTTTAGTTCTAAATGTTAAAAATAGGTTTTTATAATATTGTGAAATTGAAATGAAATTGGGCTAAAATCTCTTGTTCATTGTCTGGTTAAAATGTAAAATTGGGGTATTACAGGGAGGAAGATATATATTGTTAACATTATACTAAATTTAACGGTCATAGGTTTATAAATATCACCTACCCACAATTTAATTTTCCAATTCACTCGATCCAATTACATAGGAAATTCATTCCAAAGTGAAATGGAAGAATTTTAATTTCATGCTTTCTTTATGTATATATTGCAAGGAAAAAACAACAATGCAACCAAGATTACTTTTCCACATTTTAATACATTAGGTAAAGAATGAAAATAAGGCACTAAATCTATGATCTATTGAATATCTAATCTTTTCCTAAGAAAGCTTCAAGCTTTCACAGGATTAACAACACAAAACTCATTAATGTATTTTTTGTAAGTATAAATATGTTGTAATTAGAAATCTAAATCATCATATGAAATATGAAGGAAAATATTTATCTTCCTAATCAAAAACAAAATAGTTCAAGCTAATGAAAATAAATCCAGTTTGGAGTTACATCGTGATGGTGGTATTATAGCACTAATAACTCTTGTATGGTGGTATTTTAACTTTTCCATCCTCTTTCCGGTAGCAATCTTGTGATCTACATCTTTGGTTTTCATTCTAATTTTCTATAGATGCACTAAGTCTTGGCATTACCTTTCCATTTCAACACTCATTTACCCATGCTTGACGCTCACTTCTCCATGTTTTTCATGTTATTGTCCTTTGATGGTCTCCCTTCATATTATGTACCTAAACCTTAGGTTTTGGGACTTCTATGTATCATATCATTTTGTTCCAATTTCTCAAGGGTATCGAAGATACATTTTCATGTGCCAAAATTGAAAGAATAGAAAGCCTATATTCTGATTGCGAAAAATGGTATTATAATTTATTAAACTCAAAATCAGGAACATCGATAAACTACATATGCAATATTTATCAGTCAAAAATTGACTGGGGTTTCAAGGAAGTTAAGGTTCAAGGCCCAAGGAATATATTTGTAGGTACATAGATAATATCACTTCCATGAAAATTTCCCTTGGATCTTCCACTACTCAACAATGGCCCAAATCAAATCATTTCTTTCCAATTGTGACTACTAGTTAGCTACATTATAATTACTTTCCAATAGCTTAACTGAGAAGGTTTGTGATTGTGATGTCTTTCCTAGTGAAAGTTTTGATAAATATATAAATTTTGGATTTAAAATCTCCAATAGGAATGGCTTTGTTGATCATTGTGGTGACCAAGGTGCTAACCATTAGACCCTCACTCTGTACTAACATAAGGTGCCAACACTACAACACAAGAAACCCATCAATATTTTCCTATGTAAACCCTCGCTCATTGATATCTATGGAATATATTTCCATAATCTAGTAGCCGGTGTGCCCATAGGACTACAAAAATTGAAGATAGCCCTAAATCTTCTTGGAGAGTGAGTGAAATGTGCCTACTAAGTACAAGGGGTTTTGGATTCATATTTGTATCATTGATTGAAGGAAAATATCAAAGCTTTGTTTGAAAATGCATCCTCTCATCTCCATTGTTGGCGTGATGTTGACCGGTAAAGGATATTACCATAAATGTTTCAGGAATATCAAGAGCACATTGATCTTTAGTGATATATGGGCGAGAATCTGTGAATGAGAAATGATATAAGAGGTTATTTAAGTAATTGAATATAGGCTTACAATGAAAGCATAGTAGAACTACCAAGCCTACATCTGCCAAAAATCTTTCCACATGGAAAAAAAAAGAGACAAGAAATCATATTCCATCATTATCATAACTGAAGTGAGGAGGTAAGCTCCCAAATTATCAGAATCAATTATTCCTATGGTGCATTAATGGAGATTAATAATTTGTATGGTTCTCACTCAAAATTGGAAATCATATAATTTTTGATAAAGTTATTCAACCTTAAATTGAGGGATGATGACCCCATGAAATTAGCCTTCGAAACCAAATCCATAATGCACAAAATCAATGCCATTTGAGAAAAGATAGATATTCCTTTCATATCCTTCATTGAGGTCCTCTATCCTACAAAATATTGCTACCTTGAGTTGCTACAAGCTAGTGGTCAACTGAAACCCATGACACTTGACTGATTGGTGGAGAAAAGTTATAGAACATGATAAATACTTTGGAAAGAAGAATAATACAACTCATTCCACTAAACAGAGTGTGTTCCTTGCTAAAAAATGGAAGAATCAATCACATGATTCTTTTGGATGAGAAAGTAGTAAAAGAGGACATGGAAGGAAGAGATACAAATGCAGCAGGTAGACATGATCAAGGTGAGATAATTGATATTCAGTGTGTCCATTGTAGTATAAGTGGACATGATGCATTGAAATGCAAATTATCCTAGGATAATATCAAAGAAAAACAAGACAAAAAAAAACAAAGGTAAAACACCAAATCCAGTGAAAGGTTAAGAATCTAAATCTAGTCATTACATTATTTCCCATTGCAATATTTGAGTAAATAAATATTTTCTTCACACTTAATTTGCTTCTTGGAGAGATGCATGGATGCTTGATATAGGTGCAACATTTCACATGACCTTCAAGAGAAATTTATTTGAATATTTCAGTGACAATGTGGATGACATGAAGTATTTTCTAGATAAATCAAGTCTTAAACCTTTGGGACTTGGCACCATTAGGCTCAAATTTCCCAAGTTCTCTAATTTTTTCCACATGATATACTCTATATTCTAGAGTTGTGAAGCAATTTGTTATCCCTTATGCACATTCGACAACAAGGGCACTCCAGTCATACCCTTGATGGAAAAGTAGAAATAAGGAATTCCTCTAATAACATGGTCATCATGTCTAGCATGGAGGATGAAATACTATTGAAGTTGAAAGGGATGAAAATCATACCCCTCTCATCATAGTGAAGGAACATTTCCATCTAGTCTTCTCTGGCATGCTAGATTTGGACATATCAATTATGACAACATGCATTTATTGAAAAATGATAGTGTTTTTGGTTTGCTTACTATTCCTAGGAAAATAAAGCAATGTGATGCTTGCATCCTTAAAAAAAATAGCAAATATAAATTCAGGAACAAAGGAGAAATTCAGGAACAAAGGATAAATTCAGGAACAAAGGATAAATTCAGGGACTGTACAAGTAGACCCTTGATAGGCTGGGAGGTAAGTTCGGTTTGGGAAATTGTAGCATCAGGAATTGCTACAAACACGATTACCAGGTATTCCACTAAAATTATCTGTGAAATTTCAATTCTAAATGTTAAAAATAGGTTTTTATAATATTGTGAAATTGAAATGAAATTGGGCTAAACTATCTTGTTCATTGTCTGGTTAAAATGTAAAATTGGGTTATTAAAATCAGGGTATTACAGGGAGGAAGATATATATTGTTAACATTATAGTAAATGTAACGGTCATAGGTTTATAAAGATCACCTACCCACAATTTAATTTTCCAATTCACTCGATCCAAATACATAGGAAATTCATTCCAAAGTGAAATGGAAGAATTTTAATTTCATGCTTTCTTTATGTATATATTGCAAGGAAAAAAAAACAATGCAACCAAGATTACTTTTCCACATTTTAATACATTAGGTCAAGAATGAAAATAAGGCACTAAATATGTGATCTATTGAATATCTAATCTTTTCCCAAGAAAGCTTCAAGCTTTCACGGGATTAACAACACAAAACTCATTAGTGTATTTTTTGTAACTATAAATATGTTGTAATTAGGAATCTAAATCATCATATGAAATATCAAGGAAAATATTCATCTTCCTAATCTATAACAAAATAGCTCAAGCTAATGAAAATAAATCAAGTTTAGAGTTACATTGTGATGGTGGTATTATAGCACTAATAACTCTTGTATGGTGGTTTTATAACTTTTCCATCCTCTTTCCACAAGCAATATTGTGATCTACATCTTTGGTTTGCATTCTAATTTTCCATAGATGCACTAAGTCTTGGCATTACCTTTCCATTTCAACACTCATTCCTCCATGCTTGACGCTCACTTCTCCATGTTTTTCATGTTATTGTCCTTTGATGGTCTCCCTTCATATTATGTATCTAAACCTTAGGTTTTGGGACTTCTATGTATCATATCATTTTGTTCCAATTTCTCAAGGGTATCGAAGATACATTTTCATGTGCCAAAATTGAAAGAATAGAAATCCTATACTCTCATTACGAAAAATGGTACTATAATTCATTAAACTCAAAATCAGGAACATCGATACACTACATATGCAATATTTATCAGTCAAAAATTGACTGTGGTTTCAAGGAAGTTAAGGTTCAAGGCCCAAGGAATATATATTTAGGTACATAGATAATATCACTTCCATGAAAATTTCCCTTGGATCTTCCACTACTCAAAAATGGCCCAAATCAAATCATTTCTTTCCAATTGTGACTACTAGTTAGCTACACTATAATTACTTTCCAATAGCCTAACTGAGAAGGTTTGTGATTGTGATGTCTTTCCTAGTGAAAGTTTTGATAAATATATAATTTTTGGATTTAAAATCTCCAATAGGAATGGCTTTGTTGATCATTGTGGTGACTAAGATGCTAACCATTAGACCCTCACTCTCTACTAACATAAGGTGCCAACACTACAACACGAGAAACCCATCGATATTTTCCTATGTAAATACCCGCTCATTGATATCTATGGAATATATTTCCATAATCTAGTAGAGGGTGTGCCCATAGGGCTACAAAAATTTAAGCTAGCCCTAAATCTTCTTGGAGAGTGAGTGAAATGTGCCTACTAAGTACAAGGGGTTTTGGATTCATATTTGTATCATTGATTGAAGGAAAATATCAAAGCTTTGTTTGAAAATGCATCCTCTCATCTCCATTGTTGGCGTGATGTTGATCGGTAAAGGATATTACCATAAATGTTTTAAGAATATCAAGAGCACATTGATCTTTAGTGACTTATGGGCGAGAATCTGTGAATGAGAAATGATATAAGAGGTTATTTAAGTAATTGAATATAGTCTTACATAAAGCATAGTAGAACTACCAAGCCTACATCTGCCAAAAAGCTTTCCACATGGAAAAAAAATGACAAGAAATCATATTCCATAATTATCATAACTGAAGTAAAGAGGTAAGCTCCCATATTATCAGAATCAATTATTCCTATGGTGCATTAATGAAGATTAATAATTTGTATGGTTCGCACTCAAAATTGGAAATCATTTAATTTTTGATAAAGTTATTCAACCTTAAATTGAGGGATGATGACCCCATGAATTTAGCACTTGAAACCAAATCCATCATGCACACAATCAATTCCATTTGATCAAATATAGATATTCCTTTCATATCCTTCATTGAGGTCCTCTACCCTACAAAATATTGCTACCTTGAGTTGCTACAAGCTAGTGGTCAACTGAAATCCATGACACTTGACTGATTGGTGGAGAAAAGTTATAGAACATGGGAAATCATTTGGAAAGAAGAATAATACAACTCATTCCATTGAAGAGAGTGTATTCCTTGCTAAAAATGGAAGAATTGATCACATGATTCTTTTGGAGGAGAAAGTAGTAAAAGAGGACATGGAAGGAAGAGATACAAATGCAGGGGGTAGACATGATCAAGGTGAGATACTTGATATTCATTGTGTCCATTTTAGTATAAGTGGACATGATGCATTGACATGCAAATTATCCTAGGAGAATATCAAAGAAAAACAAGACAAAAAAAAAACAAAGGTAAAACACCAAATCCAGTGAAAGGTTAAGAATCTAAATCTAGTCATTACAGTATTTCCCATTGCAGTATTTGAGTAAATAAATATTTTCTTCATACTTCATTTGCTTCTTGGAGAGATGCATGGATGCTTGATATAGGTGCAACATTTCACATGACCTTCAAGAGAAATTTCTTTGAATATTTCAGTGACAATGTGGATGACATGAAGTATTTTCTAGATAAATCAAGTCTTAAACTTTTGGGACTTGGCACCATTAGGCTCAAATTTCCCAAGTTATCTAATTTTTTCCACATGATATACTCTATATTCTAGAGTTGTGAAGCAGTTTGTTATCCCTTATGCACATTCGACAACAAGGGCACTCCAATCATACCCTTGATGGAAAAGTAGAAATAAGGAATTCCTCTAATAACATGGTTGTCATGTCTAGAATGGAAGATGAAATACTATTGAAGTTGAAAGGGATGAAAATCATATCCCTCTCATCATAGTGAAGGCACATTTCCATCTAGTCTTCTCTGGCATGCTAGATTTGGACATATCAATTATGACAACCTGCATTTATTGAAAAATGATAGTGTTTTTGGTTTGCTTACTATTCCTAGGAAAATAAAGCAATGTGATGCTTGCATCCTTAAAAAAAATAGCAAACAACTCTTCCATGATTCCAATTTCAGAGCATGTTGAAAACTTGGACTGAAACATTCTGATTTGTGTGGTCCCATCTCTATTCCATCTACAAATGGAAATACATATTATGATGAAATTGTATTTATGATTACACCAGGATGTGTTGGGAATACTTCTTGCAATATAAATCTCAAGCTTTTGAAACTTAAAAAAAAATTAGTGTATGAATTCAAAATGAAGCACAATCACACATTGGCTCTCTTTGTACCAATAATGGAGGAGAACATACATCTAATGAATTCGAAAACTATCTTCTCCAACATGGAATTCAACATCAATTCATAGTTCCATACAATTCTCAACTAAATGGTGTAGTTGAAAGAATGAACGTAACTATCTTGATTATGGTCCATTCGATGATGTTTTGGGCTAATGCAATTCCATCAAGGAAAATTTTAAGGATGAAAATTTATGTTAAAGTGTAGAAATCTTGGTGAATCTTATTGGTCCTTAATATGAAAGTTAAAAAATATTTTCAGACATTTTTACTAAAAGAATCATATTTCTAATGATTTTAGATAGTCTCTATAAAAATTTGGTGATTTTTTTTTCTATTGTATAAAATTTGGGTGAAACATTTTTAGAAACATGGAAATTGGCGAATATGTTTGAAAAAGCATGGAAAAGTATATGTGAAAAACATATATCCATCTCATGCTTTTAGAAATAAGACTCCTTATTCCAAAATGATGTATGGACACATTCCTTCAATGAGGCAACTTAGGGTATTTGGTTCCACCTACTATCCCTTGATCCCTAAGGAGCAAAGAAACAATATTGATGCAAGAAGTTGGAACTGAATCTTCATGGGGTATTCAAATACCACCAAGGAATATCATCTTTACGATGAGGTAAACAAGATGTTTAATATTCCCAAAGATGTAATTTTTCTTAAATCTTCCAAGACTAACAACATTATTGAGCAACAACTTGATCATCTGGATAGATTTCCTCATGTAAATACATATCATGAATTTGATGATGATATTCCACATATTTAAGGGAGGATCCCTATCTTAGATTGATACCTAACATTTCCTTTTAAAGCACCACCTCCCCCTCAAAAAGGTCCCAACCACTTCATTAAATCAAGAAGATCATTTGAATGATGTGATTGAGATTATTGAAAAGATAAATCTTGATGCAACAACATCTCAATTAGTGGAGCAACCTGGAATATCTCAAAAATGTCCACCAAAATGGATCATCAAAGCAATTAAAAGTGTTCATCTTGGTGATGTCAAAAAAACAGGGACCAAAGGTTCCACCAGACAAGAAGGAGGTGATGTAGATAATTATAATTCAAGCGATGTAGATGATATGGATGTTTCATATGATTGCGAATTAAATTTATCTACTAATTTTGAACCAAATTCCTTTGAAGAAGTCACTTTTCATGATGAGTAGAACGAATAAATGTGGAAGGAGCATGATGCTCTCATCAAGAATGGGACATGGAAGTTGGTGGACCCTCCATTTGAAACCAAATAAATTGGTTACAAGTGGATCTACAAGAGAAAGCACAAATCAGATGTCTCACTCTAAAATCATAAAGTAAGGCTCATGTTGAAAAGAATATGAATAGAAAGAAGACATTGATTATGAGGAGATTTTTCCCCTACAACAAAATGGGCCAATACCTGTGCTATATTTTCCTTAGAAACATAGAATGGATGGAAAGTTCATCAAATGGATGTGGAGATTGTTTTCTCGAATGGAGGCTTGAAAGAGAATGTCTTCATGTCTTAAAATAAGGTTTTTTTTTTGTGTCGGGACAATAACATAAAGTATGTAAATTGATCAAATCCTTATATGTCCTGAAACAAGAACCCTGATCTTGGTATGAAAATTTAAATGAGCATATTTTGAAATTGAATTTCAAACACTATAAATTTGATGACGCAACTATGTTTGTCAAGAAATTTGGAAAAATCATTGTATATATTGTAGTTTATATAGATGATCTAATAATGACAGAGAACAATGAGAGCTATTTTTCATCCATAAAGAAAGAGTTGAAGAAGGGATTTGAGATGTCAAATTCAGGATGTCCTCACTACTACTTGGGCATTATAATGAATCAACATCCAAAGTACATATTCATCTATCAAAAGGAGTACATTAGAGAATTGGTGAACATGTTTGACATGAATGAATGTAACCATCTTTATACTCCAATGGAATAGAACTTGAAGCTCCCATCAAAAAGAGGAAATGATAATGAGGATGCAACTGAGTATACTGTGGGAAGCCCTATCAACCTTACCACCAATAGTCCAAATAATTAATTTATTGTTAGGATTCTTTCTAGGCTTGTACATAAGCATTGGGAAGGACATTGGTTTGTTACAAAAATAGTTTTGAAGTACTTGAGTGAACTCAAGATTTTGGACTCAAGTATTCCAAGGGGGATGACTTTATTTTGATTGGATATTCGGATTCAAACTTGAGGGGGGTAAAGAAAAGTAGGTGTCAATTTCAACCTATCTCACGAGTCTTGGATCAACAACTATCTCCTAGAGGTCGCAAATAATTAGTTCCAACAAATTCCACAATAGAGGTATAATATGTAATAATTATAAAAGCAAAACATAGTAGAGGTATAATATGTAATAATTATAAAAGAAAAAAAGAAAATTGTGTGGCTCAAGAAAATATTTGAATATTTGTAGGAAAAACAAGTGAACTCTACACCTCTTCTAATTCACAATACTTCTACAATCAAATTGGCCAAGAATCCCATATTTTATTTTTGAATGAAACATTTCAACACAAAACACCATCTGATTCAATATGACATAGAGACCAAGGCTATTCATTAAGAAATTGTTCCACAAATAAGCAAAATACTAACATCTTCACTAAAGCGCTTGGAAGAGAAAAGTTTGAAAATGTCGGAATGATGCTTGGACTTGGCAGAAACACCCCTTTGCATTAAAAGGGGGAACATTAACACATAATGCTCTAGGATTTTGTGTAACTACAAATACGTTGTAATTAGGAATCTAAATCGTTTTATGGAGGATGAAGAAAAAGAGCCATCTTCGTAATGTTAACTTCTTTGAGCATTTTTTGGTGACGATATTGTATCTTCTCTCCCTTCTCCTTTTGAAGACGAAAGTTGAAGTTATACATTAACATTTTTCATCCTTATTCAACTCTTTTGTTATTATCTTCATCTTTGATGTTTTACCAATTAACAAAATTGAACTTTTGAAAATTCAAGTCTTATTAAAACATTAATTGGATTAATTTATCATAGTAATTTTTGCGTTGCCCTAGGAGCTCAATCACTTGGCCATAATCCACTGCGATGCTTTTGCCAAAGCATTTATATCTAAACATTAAAAAAAACTTTATTTAAAATAGTATTATGAAGAAACTGTAAAACTGAATGGAATCACACGACAATTTCGGACCTGAGGAATACTCAATGGCGTTGTTTAAGAGGCTAAAATTGTGTGGGAATTGAACTTTGTTGGATGGCAAAATTTTTATTGGAATTTGGTAAAAACCATTTCAGAAATATAAATTTTTTTTTTTGAGTGTTTGAATTTTTTCTTTTTGTGAAAATGGATAAACTAGATTTTAATTTTTTTTTTGCTAAATTTTCTCAAAATCTTATTGGAATTTCCATAGTTATCAGGGCAAAATTGACCCATTAGACTATCGCGGTACAAAAATTCATTATGTATGAAACCCTAAACGAAAAATGAAAAATAAAATAAAATTTAATTGCTAAATGAAGATTATGGATGCACATTATGATTCTTTTATTTATATCTTATTTTTATTTCATTTTTTCTTAGAAATTTAATTAAAAGAACAAGGTCATTACAAAATGTCGGTTTATTAGCCTTCAAATTTTTCCAGAAAATTATGGAAATTTTGGCTAGATTTTAATAAAATATGTTAGGAATTTTTGTAAATCCAGGTTATAGTTGTCAAACTACAAGATTTTGGGTGTCTAGAGGAGCTGTCAAACTACAATATTTTGGGTGCACCACATGATTTTGGGTGACCTAGGGTTTTTGATGGTGCTGAATCTATTTTCACTATTAAAAACTCGATTCAAACATTCCTACTACAAGATTTTTTGGATTTTTTTTGGCCAGATTCTAGTCATTTTTTCCCATCCCAACAATTAATTATCTAAGCAACCTTGGTAGACCATGCCCAAAAAATTATCAATAAATTTAAATAACATTTTTTGCTTTTTGCTTTAATTAAAACTTTTAGCAAAAAGAATAATAACTTTATGAAGTCCAAATAATTTTTATTTTTTTTGTTTGCTCTTGATAAGTCATAAATTTATAGTATATTTTGCTTATAAAATGTTAGATATACCCTTGATGTTATAGTGATAGTATATTTTGTGTATAGAATGTTAGATATACTCTTAATATTATAGTGGTAGCAACTAGGTTTGATCTTGATCCTTGCTCAAATTATTTCAATAAATTATCAATTCACCATGATAATAAAAAAAAAAAGAGGCAATAATTTTTTTATTTTTACATTTATTTTATAATATGTATGAATAAAATGTATAATAATAAATGTCTATAAGTTAAATGAAATAAAAGTTGAAACCCCAATATTTATAAAAGTGAGAAAAATGAAATGTAATTTGTAACCGGCTAGAAATGAGATGTATATTATAATATTAATGAGTGAAAATGAAAGAAGTTGGAAGTTGGTTGTTATTAACTCGTCAAAATAATAAGAAAAATAAAGGAGATAAGGATGAGGATTAAAGAAAAAATCATATTATAGGTTTAAAATAAAATGTAAAAAATTATGTTAAAATGTAAAAAATATAAAGAAATTAAGGAAAAGACAAAATCTTAATATATAATGCTATATAGGTCGTTGGATATATTTTTGGTGTTATAGTTATAGTTGCTATGTTATGTTTGATCTTGAACTTTGTCCATATTACTCCAATTAGTTAATAATTCACCATAATAAGAAAAGAAAAAGAAGACCAATTATTTTATTTTTATTTTTACACCTATTCTATAATATGTATAAATAAAATATACAATAATGCAATATGTTTATAAGTTAAATGAAATAAAAGTAGGTAATGAATGTCTATAAGTTAAATGAAATAAAAATTAAGTTAGAAAAATGAGATGTAAATTGTAACACAGTGGAAATGAAATGAGACTTATAATATAAAGTTTATGAGTGAAAATGAAAGAATTTGGATGTTATTAATCTATAAATATGATAAAAATTAAAGGAGAAAAAGAGAAGGATAGATTGAAATTATCGGAAGAAATAATCACATTAAAGATTTAAAATAAAACTATGTAAACATATAAAAAATACAAAGTTTATAATGAAAATGAAAGAAATTGGATGTTATTAATCTATGAATATTATTAAAAACTAAAGGAGAAAAAGAGAAGGATAGATTGAAATTACTAGAAGAAATACTCACAATAAATATTTAAAATAAAATCATGTTCAAATGGTAAAAAGAAAAAAAAAAACATTAAGGAAAAGCCAAAATCACAAAATAATTAAATAAATTAATATAAGTCTACAAAAATTATTTTGACAAGTAACTAATGATTAAAATATATATATATTTTGAATTAAAAGTTTTATATTACTTATAAAAATTATTTTTATATAGATATTAATTTCAAGAGAGAGGGTATGAAACCTCTTAATATTTTTTTAATGTTGTCATTGATGTCAAAGCGAGTATAGTTGGAGATTATTGATGTAATGATGAACACAAAATGATATAGGTGATGATGATGATGTAGTTTGATGATGCCCACCAAATGATGTGGCTTGATGAAACCCTAGATCCAGGGTTTGGTTTCCCTAGACAATGGACATACCCCACACTTGTTGAGGAGTTTGAAGCAACAAATCGTCGGATTTTTCTTGGAAACCCTTTCCACTAGATTCTCCTTGTGTTGTTGATTTTGTTGATGTGTGACATGTCTCATGGGCCTTAACCTTTTGACAGATATGTACGATCAAAGTTGGAGCACCCTAATCGTGGTCAAAAGCCCCAAAGGGCGTTGATGTGGCAGTGATATAAAAAGGTTTTGTGGAGGATTTCAAAATCTATTAATAAAACATTATTGTGAAATGTTTCATAATTATTAAATAATAAGGTATTGTGAAGGATTCTCATATTTTTTTTTAAAATTAAATAAGCCTTCAAGATGACCCTATCCTTAGTTGAGGTTTTCGCTCCAAATTTTTGAAATTTAGTTTCCCTCCAAAATATGTTGTCAGCTACCCTCAAATGTGCTTTGCCAAAACTATATAAGATTGTTCTATTAACACTCCATGGCATGAATTAAAAAAAAGACCCGGAGGTAACACTCAGTATTGAGAGAGGAACAACAAAGTATCCAAACACTTTACCAACAACTTAGAAGATGATCTTTGGAGATCAAGTGTGAGGTGAAGGAATTCACTCTTCTGCAGAAAGGAAGGTTAAGAAGGGTTTTGATAGGATATCTCTGGTTAATTTGAAAAAAGGTTTTTCATTGGGGTTCTTTTGTTTTGCAGGATACATGTAAGGCGTGTTACCTGGAGACATAGGCATATCTGTAAAGCATACAAAGCTCAGTTTTTTGTTCATCAATCTACATTACAACGGGTTGTTGACAAGAGGATTGTAACCCAATTTTTAATTGGAAGTGCTTCATCTCTAATTCATTGATATCTCTTAGTCTTGAATTTTTGTGGAGTTTTGAGAATAAGGGTTTTGATTCGATGTTTTCTTGGGACAAGGGTTTCGTCTTGTTTTATGTTGTAGATACCCCTTATATTCATCCTAGAGATCTAAACTTGAAACTCAAACTTATCAAGGGCTACTAGAACTGACAACCTTTATGTGATCTTCCTTTAACAAACTTGCGGCTCTTCTTGTAACTGATCTAAGATATGGTTGAGGAATGTTTTGAGCAACAAAATCATTGCGACCCTAATCAAAGTCTAGGGCTATATCTCTGCAGCTTTGTTGGCTTGAGGGGTCCTAACCTAGGTTTGGATTTTATGGATAAACCAACAAACCCTCCAACTACTGGCCCTTTCGGTAATTATCTGCTTGCGCAAACCAAAGTCTCACCCCAAGCAGTATGGGGGGGTGCTACAACCAGGTTTTTGCACCCTGAGAGAGATTTTAATGAAGTGGTCCTCAAGAAAACCCTAAGTGATCTGCGCGCAATGAGTTTATAACATAAGTACAGAGCATGCGCAATTATAAACATAATAATACATAAATACTGTCTTTCTTAGCGCGGATAACAAATCAGATCCAGATCTCGATTTTAATCAAAGTAACACTTAACAATTATCAAATACCCAAGTGTGATCATATCAAATAGCTTTGCGCAGTCATCAATAGGTAAATAGATATTGTGATCCAATCAGATCATAAACAGTGAACATAAATGCATAACATAGAGAGCTTCGCCAAAACTGAATTGTCTTTCTATTATCTTTCAGGTCTGTCAATACATCAACTGTATTTCCTTACAAACCCTTTCAAAACACTTACCAACCCTTCCGCACACATAGCCAACAGAGCCCGCACACAACCAGGACTAGGTCTCCGCACACACAACCAACAGGAGCCTTTCACCCACCCAAAAAACCTTACATATGCAAATACTCTCATAATATTAATATATCATAACACATGTATCACTTAAGACTACTTAGCTTAGACAAACTATATCTATTTATACTACGCCTAGGGCGTAGATACTATGGTCTCAAACCATGGTTTGAGGCCCATAGTTTACATTTAAGCTTAATTGCATCCAAAATTGGGGCAAAAATCCCTTTTAATTACTTTGCGCAACGTGCACATACAAACATACAAAAAAAATATCTTTGGAACTTGTGCCTTAGTGGACCTTGCTCCAACAAGCCCCCAACACAAACATGTGCCTCGTCCTGAGTCACTGAGGCACTTTCGTGTTGGTTTTATCCTTATGCACCTTGACAAAAGTCTGGAGAGGGAGCACTAACTCGAGGATCTATGTTGCTGCACCCTGCGCTTGTTGAACCATTTTGTCTATCGTATGCCCTTCAATAGCCATCTCCATGCTGCATTGAGTCTGTTGAATAATCTTTAGAGTGCTTTCTAGCATATGGGATAGTTGCAACACTTCCTCTACCCACGAATTTATTCATTCATTGTGCACCTATTCTTTGTGATGCAAGTTTGTAATTTCTGCGGCCTTCTTGCATACGAGCAAGTCTTTGTGTGAGGACCAATGTAGGTGCTACTTTGTAGATCTCCTCAAACTGTTTCTCCTTAGCATTGAGTGTGTCACACAACTGCTACACGACCATATCGTTCTAGACAGAGGCCTAAATTTCCATGGCTTCATTCAAAGATTCGTCACACCGTGTGACCGCGGAAACAATGTTGTCTTGTGTCTGCTTTACTTTTGCTGCCCTTTTTGCGCGAACCTCTCGAGGTGTCTCCGATTGCAACTTGGTTTGGAGGTCCGTGATATGCTACTCATACTCCATCTAAATTTTCTAAACCTCCTCACGCACCACTTTGACTGTAGCAATGAGGTCTTCTAAATTCTCTGCAAGTGTAGTGGTGGCCAAGATAGATGGAATATCTTGGCACAATTGGTTGAT
The DNA here is from genome assembly GCA_034641835.2 of Pinus albicaulis. Classification (NCBI taxonomy): domain Eukaryota; kingdom Viridiplantae; phylum Streptophyta; class Pinopsida; order Pinales; family Pinaceae; genus Pinus; species Pinus albicaulis. Next base: position 591,379,701 of record CM076569.1, read on the forward strand.
CTTTGCCTCCAGCACAACACGTCGGGCCTCTCCTTCTCTACATGTCGCTTCAGCATATTGTTTTTTCTGATGCGCTTGTGCAGCCTGCTGCTGTGCATCTCGGGTCTTCGTCTACGCGGTTGTTTCTCTAATTGGAGCTCATTTTCAATCACTAAATGCAACAAATTAAGTTTACCTATAAGCAACATTGAAATGTTAACATGAATATCACCTGTACCCATAAAATAAACACATTGGTTAGCATCCATCTATATGAATTGCAGAAGGATGTGAAAAAATCGAGCATCCACTGATGGTGGTAAGGCAACATCGAAGGGTTGCGCAATGGTCCGACTCGCCTAGATCACACTCCCCTGGATTTGGCTCGCTTAAACTTTTAATTCTCGTAATCCCACTTGAACAATTTCTAGCGCAGATTTATAGTGGACCTCCATGTCCATCTAGCGATCTTCCTGCACAGAGGTAACTGTGTTCGCGATCTCATTGAGATCGTCCTCTGTGAGTTTTAGGACCTCCGGTCCTGCCTTCTTGGAGCCCTTCGGTTTTTTCATGACCCACCCGTGGCCTGAGCACCGTGTTTTGTACCTTTTGATGTTGCTGCTGCTTTAGTCTCCTTAGGTGCAGAGCCAATTTTATTTGGTACCGTGGTGGTGTCAATGGTTTCTCCTATAGTCGTCGAGGTTGGTTCCTTCTCAACAGGTTTCTCTACAACTGTTGCAGACACTGTTTCTGCAGGCTTTTCAGTAGCCTTCTCCGTTGATTTTCTTGTTGGAGTGCATGACTGTGTTGGTGGAGTCAACCAGGCTGGCATCCATTTTCCTGTTACTCTGATAAGGTCATCCTTAGTTACCAAATAAGGCAACTCATACCACACACTCTCTACAACTCCCTTCGCGCAGATGTGGATGTTGTGAAACGTAGCCTTAAAGTCGGCTACCATTTTTTATTGATCGTAAAGAGTAGGGGACAGACACAGCTTCGAATGTATTGCTTGGTATAAGGTCGCATCATACAAAACCCAACATATTTTGTTCTCTTTTGCATGCACTGGGTTAGATGAGTTCCAAAAAGTGGCGTAGCACGCAAATTCGCACATCTTCTCTTCAAGTTCAAGGAACTGGGTGTCTTCGGGGTTCTCCATCCAATCAGTGCAATGAGTAGCAAGAGCCAAGCATATTGGAAGTGCTTGCCCTCCTCTTGGACTTCGTGCACATTTTTGAGAAATTCTTTGCAGAGATACCCGCACTAGTTGTAGATAACTCCTTTTTCACACCTTCCAGCTAGCGCAATCATGTGTGCATGCACTTCCTTGGGCCTACACTTGCGCATCATATTGCAAGACAAGATGAGTGTGCCAAAATGGAAAACAGGATCGTTAATCTCCTCCACAACAAATCCTGGGGATATGCACGTGACATCATATTTATTCTTTATCTGATTCGTTAGTGCTTTCTCCTACGCTTTGCCTCAAAAATCTACCACAGGGTTAACCCCCTTGTTTGGAAGACCTGTGATTTGGTGAATTAACTCTACATCAATTGGGATGTGCTCTCATAGCCAAAGCGCATCATCATGAACCAACGCCAACAACTTCCTGACACAAATATCATTAATGGGACTGCGCCCAAAATTAGGGATCTGCAATATATTAAGCAAGACTAACTTGTATAGATCGAGTATTCCCCTCTTTGGGTTGAGGCACACCATGCCTCCTGCATAATTAATCTGATTGAGATAGAGCTCTGGCGCGAGCTTGGGAAAATTTTCGACATCTGCAATGTCCTAGTCATCAAATCATAGTTGTGGGATTTTTTCAAGCATATCCCCCTCCATTGGGATGTTCTCTGGGATCATAGGCACTTGGATACTTGTCACACCTTATCCAAGTCCTTGGGCGCTTTAACAGTAGGTTTGCGCGACACAATATAACTGGGCAGTCCCGAGAATGTCGCTACTTCAAAAACTTCATTGTCTTCTTCTGTAATAGTTTCTGGAACTTCGGCCATAGGCCTCTTCATTTTCTCTCCTGCATAATGGCACGATATGGGGGTATTTTATCTTGGAGACATGCGTGTTCCTTATGTTTGACCCTTCTTCATTTTTGATGGTACAGGTGTTTCTACAATGGGTACTTATGGCACAACAAGGTCATCGCTTGGTTTGGTGGATGCCATCTTGTTCTGAATCATGTACCTTAGACTAGCTCGACGCAATGTGTCCTCAAATACAGGATCCAAACCTGACGTAGACACAGAAAAGGCAATGGAAAACACAGAGCTCAAAGCATAAAAATAACTTAGAACACAAAGGCAACTATTGTGACCCCATCTGCAATGACTCTTTTTGCATTAATGAGGTTCCATTACTAACAAAACGGTCCCAAATCTGGAAAAATCCCTTCATTAAATGCATCTTGGACGCTCCTAAAAATGGTAATAAACATGTCTTAGCGAGTTTTAATGTTCCAACGGCTAGTTTTTGACACTTTTGTGCACCAGTCAATCTCCTGGCAGAGATACCACAAGTGTGCCACACCTTACTGCACATATAATATACAACTAAGGATAACCATCTATAGACCGTCCCCCCTAGCACAGGCCTGTTGACCAGGTAATTCAAAGCATATTGAGAAGTACCATCATATCCTTTAATAAATGTAAACATCACACCTCTTCTGAGTAATCTGGTCATGGGTGCAATTATCAATTCGCACCGGGGAATGTGCTTTCTGTAATATTCCACAAGGCTCATCATGGAGCACACTTGTCTAATATTCAAGGGGATCGAGGTGCCTTTGAGTGCACGCAGTTCCCTAACTTCCACTAGTGCCAATTGTCTGCAATGCACAGTCTCCCTTATCGGTGCATTAATGATTTATGGGATCAAAGCTTCACCAACTGCATCAAACCCACTTTATAAGCTAAACGTAAGAATAAAACTATCTACTAGCACAGAACACTCACTAGTGCCTCTGCGCAACTCTGTTTCCAAGTACCATTAAGTAGGCACCTTTCCCAACGTGTGAATAAACATATAAACTCATTCAGGTCTTGGTTCTACACCCCATACCTAATTTCATTTGGCCAGATGTCTGCATGGATCTTCTTTTCCAAAATATAAATCCTCCTCTTTAATTACTGGGCATTCAAACCATAGCCTCATCATCTGCCCATTCCTCCCAATATCCCATATTCTCCTTATGTGTTTCCCACCATCTTGCTGGAGTAGCGCGCAAGCCAAGATCTAAAGCATGGAATCTTTTTTCTACATGTACAGACCTTTCCAACTCTCTTAAGAATATGTTTCCATCAGTTGAGCCATCACAATGTGGGAAATTACGTACCTCATATGTTATACAACACAGAGCGCGGGTCACATGATTACAGGGCACCATAGACACCTCATGCAGTCGGTTCTACCAATTCTCTAGTTCTTCATCAGAGTCTAAAAAAAAAGAACTATCCTTCTCCCATTTAAGATTCTCGTCTATGGTCGGATTAATCCAGTCTTCCTCGCGCAAAGTTAGCTTATAGATTTTATCAATCTCGTCCTCAGTGCACATTGGTTCATTATACCTTTGACCTTCTGTAGGATCCAGAGGAATGATTACCCTAATTCCATTTCTCTCAAATTCCATTCTCCTTTTATTTATATTGATAACACCATCCATGTCAATGGCCCAATCCAATCCTAGCAGTGCAAGATAGGGATCAGTATCTTCTACAATCTATATGACTTCAAAGTCTTTCAACACTTAACACCTTCTATATTGACCACAAATTTTCGAAACCATCCCAAAGGAATGATATTCTGCTGATTAACCATGCGCAGTTGGATAGTGGACCATTCCAGGTTTGGTTCTCCCATGGAACATTAGTATCTGATCCAAAATCTAGAATGACTTGGTCCATCTCATAAGCACCAATCTGCACAGTCATACACATCTCTCTACCCGTTCTCTTCTTGTTCTTATAGATTTTTTTGACTTCTCACTGTTCTACCATGGGTTGTTCTTTTTCTGTGCAATTATCTATGAATGCCTGCAAATTTTCAACAACCTTCTTGTTGCGCAGCAAGTTTATGCATGCTTGTAAAAATGGCTTAATCCCCTCTTCTCCTCCGTCTTCCTTCAGTGTTCTCCCACTTGTTGAAGTATCTCCTTCTGCAAATTATTTCCTTGCTTCAATAAAGGTTTCTCTTGCGTGCTGAAGATTAAGGTCGTATTTATTTTCAAGTGCTTTTCGGATCCATACATGGATGGATGGTTGCATTCCTTTATCTTCATTGGTAGCTACACCACTCTTGGTAACTATATTCACACAAGGATATACTTCATGAGTTTCTATGTGAACCATCTGAAGATTCTGCGTTGGGGTCTTCTTTTCCTGCATTTTGGCAATAAACACTGGACAATCTTCTATAGCATTGATCAAATTGTCTACAATATCTGCAGGAATGTCGAGCTGGATTCAAACAGTCGCACGCATAATGACCAACATCACCACAGTTATAAAAAATCACTTGTCCTCTTCCTCGACCAGCAGATCCACTTTCTCGACCTCTTCCTCTACCTTGGAATCCTTCGCGCGCAGAAGGAGATGATGGTGATGTAGGCTCAACCTACATTCTATAGATCTTGGCTTTATCCAACATCATATTATAGGCCTGACAATCCTCCTCATCATGCCCTAATGATGAACAAAACTTGCAAAATAACTGCTTCAAATCAGGTTGATATTTTCCAATCCTTGGGCAGGAATTTGTGTCATTTAGTCCAACAATCTGACATATAGTACACCATACAGGGTTCTTCAATGGGCTAGGATCTATAGCATTCAGATAGTTGTTGAAAATATGACATTGGCATTTATGATGTCCATAAGATTTGCATTTGATACGCCCACCTCTGCGCAAACCTCCTTTCCTTTGTCCTTGCACATATTTTGAATTTCAAGATGCATTGATTCTAGTTGACTCTGGATGTGTTGAGTTCCCAGTGAAATAGGTGTTGTGGTGGCCTCCAGTTTCATGGAAAATTCAACAGCCTCATCTCATGTATCAATATTTTGGTGACCTAATGGCTGGGGCAGATGCAGAAGAAACATAGAAATGAACCATTCCTTATGCTGAGTATTATCAATCACAAATCAACCATCTTTGATGGTGCGCTTCAACCTTTGATCAACCTCCCATAAAAACTCATTAGGTTCTTGGCGAATTTCCTTCATTTCCGTCACAAGCCACACGTATGACTTAGGTTTCTTAGACTGCTCTTTTAGGGCTACTTTAATTTCTTCCAGGGTAGCATTAGGGTTTTCTTGTGCATACCTAATGTACCAGTCTAGCGTGCGTTCTTGAAATGAAGTAGCCAACTGCACTCTTCTAATATCAATATTGTTCATTTGCTAAGCCTGCCACGTGGCCCTTGTTGTGAAATCAACTCCAAAAGAGAAGAAAAGAGATATCAACGCCTCTAAAATAAGCCACTTAGAGGGGGAAACCTCCAATAAATTACATTAATGAAAAATTCTTGGATGATTCAAATTACAAAACCTCCTTTCTATATATAGGAGTCCATGGGGCCATAATGTAATCCTCTCCGACCTAACAATAATAATTTAAAAGCACAATAATAACAATATGGGGGTTACAAGGGTACAATAGTAACAATAAGGGGGTTACACTAACAACAATAAGGGACTATACTAGTAATATAGGGGCCTAATATGCCCCTCTCCTTCAAAAAAGTGTTGTCCTCAATGCTTGAGTAGCTCTGGGTGCTTCTGTATAAAATTCTCATCCTCCCATGTAGAATCTTCAGTGGGTAAGTTCTTCCACTTGATGAGATACTTTTAAATTGATCGATTCCGTAGCTGTCGAGTTCTTGTTTCCGTGACCGCTTCAGGTTCCAATATGATTTTTCCTTCCTCATCAAGTTCTGGCAATATTGTTTGAACTGGAAGATTTTCATCTATAACCTTCTTTAAGCATGAAACATGGAAAATTGGATGCACTCGTGAAGAAGCAGGAAGCTCCAATTTGTATGCCATAGTACCAATCTTTTGCAACACCTTGTAAGGACCATAGTACTTTGGCGATAATTTATTATCCTTCTTAGCTTGCTTGAGGGACATTTTTTTGTATGGTTGTAGCCGTAAAAATACCCAATCTCCTACATCAAAATTTCTCTCACTGCGATGTTGATCTGCCTGTTGTTTCATTCGATTTTGTGCCAAATTCAGGTTATCCTTTAAGAGTTGGAGAACTTCTTGCTGATGCTCGATGTGATCTTCCTCTGCTTGAACCTTCGAATTTTCCCTTAAAGATGATGTGATGGATGGTGGATGATATCCATAAAGTGCCATAAATGGGGTCATTTTTGCTGCAGTATGGAAGGAAGTGTTATACCACCATTCGGCAAGAGGTAACCACTTGACCCATTGTGTTTGTTTATCAGATACAAAACAACGAAGATATCCTTCCAAACATTTATTTACTATCTCAGTTTGACCATCAGATTGGGGATGATAAGATGAGCTATGAGCTAATTGAGTACCCAAACAAGAAAATAACTCCGTCCAAAAATTTCCAGTAAAAATGGGATCTCTGTCGCTCACGATAACCCTTGGGTTTCCATGTAGCTTTTGAATTGTGTCCATAAATGTAGTAGCAATTGTACTTGCTTTAAATGGATGAGATAATGCACAAAAGTGTGCATACTTGGTAAGTCTATAAACTACCACCATGATGACGCTCTTTCCTTCGGACTTAGGTAAACCTGTGATAAAATCCATTGAAATCTCCTCCCAACGTTGACTTGGAATGGATAAAGGTTGTAGAAGTCCTGGGGTCTTAATTGTTTCCACTTTATTCTGCCGGCAAACCAAACATTCCGCCACAAACTTTCGAATATCAGATTTAAGGCCATCCCAAAAAAATTCTTTCTTCACCCTGTGGTAAGTTTTTAAAAATCCTGAGTGTCCTCCTAAAGGAGAAGTGTGCAATTCCAGAAGAATATTTTGTTTTAGCTGGGAATTCTTACAAAGATATAAGCGATCTTTGTACCATAGGGAATCATTTTTCCAACTAAATGTATCAGATGTACTAGGATCTTGCTGCAACTTTTGAATGAGTGTCCATACATCTTTGTCCTTCTTCCATTCATCTCTTGCTTCAGTTATCCAATCTGGTTGGATAATAGAAATGGCACAAAGCAATGCTTCTACCTCTTCATTCTTTCTTGAGAGTGCATTTGCAACAACATTTAGCTTCCCTTTTTTGTAGATTATTTCAAAGTCATAACCCAACATCTTTGTGACCCATTTTTGTTGCTCTTATGAAGATAGTCTTTGTTCCAAAAAGTGTTTAAGACTATCATGATCAGTTTTTACCTTGAAGTGTCTTCCCATTAGGTAAGTTCTCCATTTCTTTAGTGCATGCAGTATTGCTAACATTTCCTTCTCATAAATAGGTTTCTGTAAATGCTTTCCTTTGATTGGACGAATTTCAAAAGCAATGGGTCTTCCTTCTTGCATTAAAACAACACCAATTCCATTTCCTGAGGCATCACATTCCACAATAAAGGTTTTTGTGAAGTCTATCGTAGCTAAGACTGGTGCTAGGCACATTGCCTCTTTAAGATGTTCAAAGGCCTTATTTGCTTCAAGAGTCCATGAAAATGCATCTTTCTTCAATAATGTTGTTAGAGGTGCTGCTATTCTCCCATAATTCTTAACAAAATTTCGATAATACTCTGTTAACTTGAGAAATCCTTGCAACTGCTTTATGGTTGTGGGGACTTTCCATTCCTTAATGGCTTTAATTTTCTTAGGGTCTACCTTAACACCCTCGTGAGATACAATATGACCTAGATATTCCACCTCTTGTACTCCAAAGAAGCATTTGGATGTTTTTGCATATAATTGTTTCTCCTGCAATATTTTGAGCACCCTGTCAACATGTTGAACATGATCCTTCCAAGACCTGCTGTAGATTAGTATATCATCAAAAAATACTAGCACAAATTTTCTAAGTAAGGGTTTGAAAATGGAATTCATCAACCCTTGAAATGTAGAAGGTGCATTGGTAAGGCCAAAAGGCATGACCAAAAATTCTTAATGACCCTCATGAGTTCGAAATGTTGTTTTCGGAATATCTTCAGTCTTTATTCTAATTTGATGATATCCTGAACGAAGATCCAACTTGGTAAAATAAATTGCTCCATGTAATTCATCCAATAATTCATCAATCACAGGAATGTGAAATTTATCTTTAATAGTGAGCTTATTGAGCTCCCTATAATTCGGACACATGCGCCATGATCCATCTTTTTTGTGCACCAATACTACTGGAGCAGAGAAAGAACTTTGACTAGGTTGAATTATACCAGCCTCTAACATTTCTGCAATCATACGTTCAATTTCGCTCTTTTGGACATAAGGATATCTATAAGGCTTGATGTTTGGAGGAACACTTCCTGGAATCAAATCAATAGCATGATCATGATCACGAATAGGTGGGAGTCCTTTGGGAGTTTCAAACACCTTGGAATGATTGTCCAAGACTTGTTGGAGATCTGCAAAAATAGATGATTTTGATGTCGGAACTTCTAGTGAGCATAATTGTGCAATTACGCCTCGTTGTTCTTTCTTTATAAGATTTTTCATGACATTAGAGCTTATTATCCTTCCCGGCTTCCCTTCAATACCCCGTAATTCGACTTCCTTTCCTTCTGAAAAAAAATTCAAGAAAAGTTCTTGAAAATTAAAAGCTACCGTCCCCAAAGATTGTAACCATTGTACTCCTAGTACAACATCAGCACCTCCCATGGGAATGGAAAGCATTGGACTATTCAATACATATTCCCCCATGGTTAGCTTGATATTATGGCATTTTCCAGAGCAATTTATAGTTCCTCCATTTGCAACCATCACTTGAAATTCTGGTGCTGGGTATAGGAAACAATTCAATTCCTTGGCTACCTTACAATAAATAAAATTATGGGTACTACATGAATCAATCAACACTATTACCTTTTTCTTCTTGATATGTCCTTCTATCTTGAGAGTTTGAGGAGTGGTAATTCCTGCCAATGCATTACACGATATGGTCAGACTCATTTCTTCCTCTTCTAGGGCTGGTTCCTGGTGTATATCATCTTCTTGTTCATTTTCTTCTTCCTCTTCACAATCTATGTAAAATAATTTCTTCTCAGCACACTTATGACCTTTAGTGTATTTTCTATCACAACTGTAGCAAAGCCCTTTTTCTCTTTTTCTTCCAATTGTTGTGGTGTCAACCTTGTAGGTTGTGGAAATCTAGGAGTAGCAACACTTCCCTCTTTATAGAAGTGAGTGGTAGGCTTCCTTGTTGCCATAATTTTACATTCAATTTTTCTTTCCAACTTGAATGCCTTCTCCAATGAATCAGGTTCCAAAACGTGAACTTCATGTTGGATGTTATCCTTTAAAGTGCCTATGAAGAGATCAATCCTGTGTTCCTCTGGAATATCAGTTACCCTTATATTCAATTTTTGGAAGTCCTCAATGTGCTGCCCCACTAAACCCTTTTGTTTGAGATTTATCAATTGGCTAAAGAAGGTGTTGCTCTTTGTATCCTCATAATGTACTATCATTTCCTCCGTAAAAATTGACCAAGTGACAATTTTTTTACGGGAGCAAAGCCATCGATACCATACAAATGTATTTTGTTCTAAATGTAAAATTGCAATGCGTACCTTTTGTGTGTTTTGCACGTTATGGAGATCAAAATATTGCTCCATCTGTAGTATCCATGTTACAGGATCCTTTCCATCAAACTTCCTCATATCCATTTTTGGAATATGGTGGTTCTTCACGCCAACATTAGAGTTTATGAAATCACGATTAACATTTATTTTGTTCTCATCATGAGTTTCCTCTACTATCTTTTCACCATTAGGAAACATTTCTTGTATCAACTTTGTAAAACCTTCCATGTCTGCTTTTAGATCATTCTTCATGTTTTCCATTTTCTCATCGATCTTAGCTTCCATGTCATCCATCTTAGATTCCATGCCAGCTTCCATGCCATCTATCTTAGATTCCATGCCATCTATGCCATTCTTCAAACCATCCATCTTAGATTCCACGCCTTTCTTCAAACCATCCATCTTAGTTTCCACGCCTTTCTTCAAAACTTCCATGTCATTTTTGTTGCTCTTTGCGAGAGCGAAATTTGTTGCACTTTCTCTCGTAATTTTGATATGTCATGTTGCCATTATTTGTCTTCATGAGTCATAGTAGAGCTTTCTAAAGGATTAATGGGTGTTGAATTATTTTTAGGGGCCATTTTAGAATCAAATACTAATATCTATTCTACAATATTCTATTGGAATCAATTCAACTTGATTCTTCAAACAAGACTTATGCAATTCGGAAAACAAAATACACACCTTTTACTTGCTTTTCAGGAGCTCGATATTGAAATTGAATGATCTCTATAATTGTGGATCCTAAATATATGAAATTCAGCCCTGTAGTAGCCCTTTGAAGCTTATTTCAAATGCCATAGGTCTGATTTGAATTGGATTCTTCAAGGAAACGTTATGTCCAATCTCCCACAATGACCCAATTTTGGACTGGTTCAGTAGAGTGAACTTGTACGCCTTGCCACATGTCACTGTTTCCTCCTTTGGATCTAAAATTGATAGAACGAAAACTAAAGTCTGTGTATTTTCAGCCACTTTTTACAACATTCCAATCCGATTCTCAGAGAGAGAGCTATGATGATTTTCCCACGATCACCTCTTTGAGATGAAATTCAGAAGCCTCAAAAAGCCCTAACTTCCACAGATCATATATCCGAAAATATTGTGAACCAATATCTGAAATTTTTTGATGATGTTCCTCAACATTGCGCCTTCAGACTCTAAACATTTCAGCTTCTGAACCTTCATAGAAAAAATTTATTACGAAAATACCACGATGACCTGTTTAGGTTAAACTCAGGAGCCTGCAAAATGACCTAACTTGCACAGATCATATCTCCGAAAATGTTGTGAACCAAGCTCTGAAATTTTGTGACGATGTTGCTCAGGATTTTGGCTTCGCACTCTAAAAATTTCAGATTTGGAACCTTCTTATAAAAAAAGTTATAGTAAAAATTCCACGATGACCTGTTTGGAGCAGCGAAACCCTAGAATCTCAAAGCTTTGATACCAAATGTTGTGAAACCAGCTCCAAAAAGAGAAGAAAAGAGATATCAACGCCTTAGAAATAAGCCACTTCGAGGGGGAACCTCCAATACATTACATGAATGAAAAATTCTTGGATGATTCAAGTTACAAAACCTCCTTTCTATATATAGGAGTCCATGGGGCCACAATGTAATCCTAGCCGACCTAACAATATTTAAGGGCACAATAATAACAATATGGGGGTTACAAGTGTAAAATAATAACAATAATGGGGTTACACTAACAACAATTAGTGACTACACTAGTAAAATAGGGACCTAACAACCCTTCTCCATTGGCCCAAAAATTCACCCTTAAAATAGTAATAATCCACCATAGATAATTCCAAATTTAAGATTAGGAGAACAAATCAACTTCCCCAAGAAACATTGACGAATCCGGTGATGAAACTTGTCACAGTGTCACGAGCTAAAAACTGGAGAATATTCCCTGAAGATTCTTGAGGTGCTGACTAGACTGCCAAGTCATGAGTCTATCACTGTTCTGCACAATTTTACATGTTTGAGAAAACGAACAACATAACGTAACTTAATCATACAAACTCGGATTTTGATGAAACGAGTTGCGTTGGAATCTTGGTGACGAGTTCTATCTAGTTGCTCTAGTTTGAATCATTTTTGAAAACTTTCATTTTGAAGAAAAATACTGAGCTTCTGATCATTCCTCCCCACTAGAAGCCTTTTGGACCCCAAAAGATACTATTGATTGTTCAATAGGTGAGGGTACAAATGCCTCACCCTTTCACTCTCCATCCATTTTGCCTTGGAAGGATTTTGTCCCTTGAGTCCCACTCTAAGGTATTTGACATTCCCTCTCTTTGAAGTTCTGATTCTTCTTTCAAGTATGATATATTGATGAAGTTCATCAAGATATTATGGCGAGAAATAATCTATTGATGGTAGCTGAACATGATTTCCTTGATCATCAATCAAAGGAGGCTCAAACAATCTCAAATTCTCAACATTAACGACATAATATATTTGCATATAAGGAGGAAAATCTAGCTTAAATGAATTAGTACCAATATTTTCCAGAATTTTAAATGGACCATAATGGATTGGCTTGAGATTTTTACCTTCCCCTTGCAATATTTCTTTGTTGATATACAACCAAAATTCATCTCCAACCTGGAATTTGTGATCAACACGGTATTTATCATGCCTTGCCTTGTAGCTAATTTGACTCTTTTCAAGTTGTTCTTGCACTGTGTGATGTACCAACTGAATTTTCTCAATGAAATTCCTTGCCTTATCTATGTCACTATGACCATCTATAGTGAAATCCTTCTCAAATATGAAGTCCAAAGTTGATCTTGTCAAGTACCCAAAACATGCCTCAAATGGCGATGTGTTTGTGGAAGAATGCTTTGCCATGTTGTATGCATGTTGAATGTAATGCAACTGCTCATCCCACAACTTGGGATGCTTGCTAAAATAACCTGTAAGAATATGAATAACTATCCTGTTTACCACCTCTATCTGACCATCTGTTTGCGGATGAAATGATGTACTTTTCTTCAACTCTGTTTCCATCATGTCCCATAATTTTGACTAAATATTCCCAAAAAAATAGGAATCTCGATCACTTACAATAGAAATAGGAATACCAAAATGAACCCATACATTTTGAAAGAAAAGAGTAGCGGTTTGTTTAGCTGTAATGTTTTTCTTACATGGCATCAAAAGACACATTTTGCTGAACCTATCTACCACAACATACATAAGTAATCATGACCTTTCCTTGACATAGGAAGACCACCTACAAAATCCATTGAGATACTTTCCCAAGGATGTGAAGGAACCAGAAGTGGAGTGTACAATCCAAGTTTCCTATTACTAGGCTTACTTATTGCACATAAATAACATCCTCTAATAAAACGAGATAAACTATCAATAATGTGTGGCCAATAACAATACCTTTGGAGATTCTCTACTGTCTTGCCTACACCGAAATGTCCAACAATCAATGATGTGTGTGCCTCCCTTATGATACTATTTCTTTCTCCCTGTGGTATACATAACTTGCCCAAGTGATACAAAATTTTTTTATGCACATGATGATATAATTCTTCATTTTGGTTTCCTTGACTCAAGCTTTCATACACATCTTGAAAATCACTATCATATGCATATTATTTATTGTAAATTCATGCATAACTAAATTGTGCTTGAGTATAATAGATGAATTTACAATAGGCCTAGAGAGCATATCAACTACCTTATTGTAGATTCCCTTTTTTTATCTGATAACCAAATGAAATTGTTGTAGAAATCCCATCCATTTGAAATGTCTTGATTGTTGAAACTTTGACTGTGATTGCAAGTACTGCAATGGCTGATGGTCGGTATAGATAATGGTCTCTTTCCCCATAAAATAGTGCTTCCATTTATTTACACTTTGTACCCATGCATATAACTCTTTATCATAGCTGGGATAATTAGTCTCAACTCCATTAAAAATTTCAAAATGAAATGAAATAGGCTTACCATGTTGCATGAGAACTGCTCCCATAGAATAATCACTTGCATCTGTTTGGATCTCAAATGGCTGTCTAAGATCCGGAAGAGCCAATACCGGTGCTAAAATTATATTTTGATTTAAACCATCAAATGATTTTTGATGCATATCTCCCCAATAAAACACTTTCTCGACACTTGTTAATGCATCTAATGGAGCTGCAATGGAAGAAAAATTAGCAATGAATTTCCTCCAATATTGTGCTACCCCAAGAAAGCTTCTTACCTCTATAAATGTATTAGGCTTGGGCCAATTAAGAATGACCTCTGCTTTGGAAGGGTCTATAGTCAACTCACCTCCTCCAACAATGTGTCCCAAATACACTAAAGAAGTCTTGCCAAACTCACACTTAGACATATTTAAAAATAATTGCTCTTTTTTCGAGACATCAAGTACCTTGCTCACATGCATGACATGCTCATCTCTTGATTTGCTGAATATAAGCATGCCATCTAAGTAAAAAATGATGAATTCATCTAGAAATGGTCTAAGTACATCATTCATGACTCTCATGAAAGTAGTTGGAGCATTTGTTTGACTGAATGACATAAATATCCACTCAAACAATCCTTGTCTAGTTTTAAAAGCAGTTTTCCAAATGTCTTCCTCAGCTATTCTAACTTGATGATCACCACTTCGCAAGTATAACTTAGTGAAATATCTTGCATACTTTAACCGATCTAGCAAATCATCAATGTGTGGGAATGGGTAGCGATTCTTTACCCTGATTTTATTCAGTGCACGAAAATGTATGTACATGCACCAACTCCCATCCTTATTTGGTACCAAAACAATTGGTGAACCACATGGCGAAGTAGATGGGCATATGATACCTTTGTTTAGAATTTCTTGAATTCTCTTCTTGATTTCCAAACTATCCATAATTTACTTGTGATACATACCAATGTTTGGAAGTGGAACATCCTTTTGCAACTGAATCTCAAGTTGAATTCCCATCTTGGGAGGTAGCCCATTTGGTTCTTGAAACATCTCGCCATGCTGACTTACCACATCAATCAAATCATATTTAATTTGTCATCACATCCTTCAAAATATTCATAGTCAACATCATCCTTTTTCTTGATCATTAGAAGCACAAATTTTTTACTTGCATTAACTAGCCTCTTCATTTTCCCTGCATTAACTAAAGAAATATTCAGTTTCTTCCGATGAGATCTCACAATATACTCCACCCCATCCTTAAGAAAATGATATTTTTTCTCATGGTGATAAAACGCTGCTTTCGTGTCATAGAAATATGTACTTCCCAAGATAATCCCGGAAATTTCAAGTGGAACCACATCTAACTCGAATTCATTAACAAAGTTTGCAGTAATAGAAAATCAAAATGTGCATTTCCTTGTAACATATAAATTGGCATTCTTAACTATCCAACCCAAAGGGTATGGTTTATGATGTGGTATAGTTTCAAGGTTAATATTTTTGACCAAGTCTTTTGAAATCAGGTTTTCTTGTGACCCACTATCAAACAATGCATCAATATTTGTATGATTTGAAGTCACTCTAACATGTAACAATTCTATCATTGTATCTTCATTTGGAGAGTTTTTGTTTCTATTTGAGGAACTAGTACTTGCTATGGCTTCCTTTCCTTTGTTAACCATGGCTAAAATCTTGGTCTCATCTCCTGAATCAGATCCAAGATCTTGTTGTGTGGTGGCTATCATATTTTGTTTCCCTTTGTTATTTGGTTTCTTTGGCCTTAGTTTGGGATGTAGTTCCAATAGTGGGCTTCATCATGCCCCTCTTTGGAACAATGTTTTCATGTAGTTTTCTCCCCTTTTTTCTTGATGATTTCATTCTCATTTCCCTTCCATTTTCTTCCATTCTCTTTTCCCTTACCCTTGAATGGATTCTTCTTACTACCCTCTTCCTAAATGTTCTTTCCCCTTGCTTCAAGATGCATGTCTTGCACCCATACTTCATCTAAGTTGTTTGGGTTAAACATAAGGATAGAATGTTTCAAGTAGGAATGTAAACCCCCAATGTATTTCAAGAGTGTGTCTTGTGAATTCAAGTTTACTCCTAACAACAAAACCCTCTTTCTAAACTCCTCGGTGTACTCTTGAAAATTTTTGCCTTTGAGTTGCCTAAAGTTTTACCAACTCATTATTGATTTTTGCATATAGGTTAATGGATAAAATTTTATTTTAATGGAAGAAATGAATTCAACTCAAGAAATGGATATCTTACCATGAATTCGCATTTCCTCTTGAGTCTTTTCCTCCCACCAAACTAGTGCTGCTCCTTCTAGCCTTAATGAAGCAAACTAGATTTTTTATGTCATCCTCTTGTAGATTTTGAATTCTGCAGTATACTTCCAATCGACGGATCCAATTGTCTAACTTCTCTTCATTTACCTCACCATTATATATGGGAATTTAAAACTTGATGTCCAACTTGAGTAATGTAATTTTTCCTTTTGGGATTTTTGAATGAGTGTGGGTGGTTTTCGTGGTGGAATTGGAAGATGAAGATGTTGATGAAGATGATGAGGATGAGGATGGTGGAGATGGAGATGGATTTCCTCCACTACCTTTTTAACTATTCTCTTCATCCTTCTTACCATCTGAAGATCCTTCTCCATGTGGAGGGTTAGAGCCTTATCCTTCTCTTTCTGCAGTGAATGCATCAAACATGATTCTAACCATTATTTTAATGTATTTGAAGTCTCTCTTAACATCCTCTTCTTTTCACTGTCCAAGAGTATCTCCAAATCCTGAAATAATGGCTAAATATTCAATATCAACCTCTAATGCTTGTACCTCTTCAATCACTTCAACTTCTTGTGCAATTTGTACCTCTTCAATATCAACTGCTACAGATAGAACTTGAGGTGCTTCAAGTGT
Source organism: Pinus albicaulis (assembly GCA_034641835.2). Classification (NCBI taxonomy): domain Eukaryota; kingdom Viridiplantae; phylum Streptophyta; class Pinopsida; order Pinales; family Pinaceae; genus Pinus; species Pinus albicaulis. Next base: position 591,396,324 of record CM076569.1, read on the forward strand.
GTCTTTGAGTGGAACTTTGGGTGAAGATGTTGATTTCTCAGCTCTATTCCTTCTTGTCCTAATCTCAGGAATAACAACCAATAGCTTCCCTTCTCCTCTCTGCAACTTCAACCTTGTAAGCATCACAAAATTGCAACTATTAAAACCCTTCTTGCACAATCTCAAGCAAAGCAAGCAAACAAAATTTAGCAACCTTGTGCTCTGATACCAACTTGATATGAAATTTATTGTTAGTTAATGTTGTGCTAATATCAGTTTCCGAATTAATATGTAAGTTCTTTGGTTTTCTTATCATACAAGGTTTATACATGTGTTTATGATTGATAATTCATTAAACTTGATGAGATTAACTGTATTTCATGAACGTAAAATCATGGAAAGTCAATGTTGAACAACAGCATATAAAAACACAACAAGCACAAATAACACAGACAAATAAACAAGTTTTTGATGAAGGATTTCATCCCTCCTGGGCTACATCCCCTTGGTCTAGCTTCATAGTGTCGACCTTGGTATTAGCTTCAATTGTGAAAAATTGTTGTTTACTGTCTCCTCTTGCATCTGCATCTTGCTCCAATGGCTCCAAAACATCAAAATCTACTAAGGATGACTCTTCCTGAGCTAAAATTGGTCGAACATTGCCTCATTTATGTCAAAACCAATTTTCCCCAGTTTTTCTCCTCTAATTCTGGAAGTCTGTTAGTTAACTCCACTAAATGTGGAGCTTCTCTGCATTTGGCGGGTCCGCTAAACCTTCCGGCAAGATAAGCACACAATTAGCAGTGGATAATTACGAGTTAGGGGTGGTTAGTGGGTACGTTTAGCACTAACCACGTTTTAGCGCTAATGGCAGATTATTGTGGTTAAACAAAGGATTAAAGTCATTAAATACGTTCTAATCCTCATTTTAAATTTCCCGCCAGATCTGTCTTGGGTCATGGTTCTGGTACACAGACGTGTGGGAGGGGGTTGGCCCCCTCCAAACCCCAACCTTGGTGCTTAACAAACTTGAAATAGCAGTGGTGTCCCTATATGGTAAGGAACATGGTGGACGATATAGTGGTAAGTCGTTGGTGCTATAGGTGGGTGGTCATGGGTTCGACCCCAACCTCCGCCGTAATATTTTGTTAAATGCGGCATATGATTCAGACCATAGTATTGAACCTTGGTTATAACATTGATATGTGAATAATATGTTTTTTGATATGCTGTGCTCGACTATGGTTCCAACATTATAATAAACATATATATGCGCCCCATCCAACTTTGACTATGGTTTCAACTTGCCATAAAAATTTGATTTCCATCCAACCTTGCCTTGGGGGATGGCATATGGCAGCCTCCAGCTATGCCACATGGACCTTCTCCATTGACCCAAATATTCACCCTTAAAATAATAATAATCCAACATAGATAATTCCAAAATTAGGATTAGGAGAAAAATTCAACTTCCCCAAGCAACATTGGCGAATATGGTGATGACACTTGTCACAATGTCACTGGTTGAAAAATGGAGAATATTCCCTGAAGATTCCTGAGGTGCTGACTGGACTACCAAGTCATCAGTCTGTCACTATTATGCACAATTTTTACCTGTTTGAGAAAATGAATAGTAGACAATAACTTACTCATACGAACTCGGATTTTGATGAAACGAGTTGCATTGGAATCCTGGTGACGAGCTCTATCTGGTCGCTTTGGTTTGAAGCATTTATGAGAACTTTCTTTTTTAAGATAAATACCAAGCCTCTTATAAGGAGGTATTAAATTTATAGCATTGATATTCAACAGAGTGATTTGAATTTGGGAAAGCACATCTGGAAGTGATCCAGGGGATTAGAAAAATTCTCAAAATTGAAAGTGCTTGAAATCGCTCAAAACCAATGGAACACCATTGTTTCCATTGTCTCGAATTCAATGCTTCTTGAATTGCCTCAAATCGATATCATATGCTCAAGTTAGATGTTATGAATTTTTTGCCAAAAAACTAAAAATTGAGCAGCAGGGTTGACTGGGTTGTTCACTAGGCAGATTGTATGCTGACATACCAACTCACTCTGCAGGCATAGTAAAATGTATCAATGAATCTGGGATCGAAAAGTGGCAGAGCTGTACTAAGGCATATGGAAATTTTTCATTAGTTCATTGGTTTTGAGATGATCCAATTATGAGGCATCATGTAGCCCAATTAAAGGGTGCCACGTGCCCCTCTGTGGTGGGAATTTTTTTTGTAAAGCGGCCTAAGGGCCTCGGCAGGGTTCGACCCCACAACCTACCATAACACAACTCTGCGCTCTGCCAGTGGACCAAACATTAGTTATTAACTATCATTGGACTTTAAATATATTTAAAGTATAGTGTTTAGCACGTTGGGCAAAGGGGGCGGGGTTCTTATCCCCAGCCCCCAGTCACACACAAACCCATAAGACCCTGTGAAAGAGTGGAAGGCGAGGGGGTGAGGACTAGGCCCCAACCTCAGTCTCATGGTACTTAGGTGACCACCAATAGGGTTAGAGTGACGAGGATAAGTGGTTAAGCTTGAACCCCAATTTGGTTATGCCATATGTCCCAGACTAATGGTGGAGGGGGCAGACTAGGTGGCACCTAGCCCACATTGGCCCCTAATCTCATGAACCTTTAAGTGACCTTATGCCAAGACTGGAGGGAGTAGAGCGATGGGGGCGGGTGATTAGCCCGACCTCTGGCCACATGGCACCCATATGACCTTGACCAATGCTTAACGGATATTGGCGTGGTTAAGGAGGTGAAAAATTACCCCATTTGCGGTGGGTTTCCCACCGGCGCCAAGCACAATTTTTTCTCGGTGGTTGGAAGAAGGGAGGAAATCATAGAATGATTAGCAATAATTTTAGAACAATTAGTAAAAAAATTTCAAGGAGGCATATCTTGCTCAATTTTTAACCTTTTTGAGCTTAAGAAAATCCTAGATAGGGGTTTTTTAGAATTTTGAATCCATTGGCAACACTATTTTTGAATGTTTAGCACTGTAAACTAATTTAATTCATATTTGGGCATATAATTGAAGAGGCCCAACATTGGAAGTTGGACCTAGAGACATAGCCCAGGATGGGTGAACTCCGTTATCAATTTGTTGTTTTATGTTATTATATATGGTTCATATTTATTTGTTTTATTTCTGCAAGCTGAGTAAAAAAAACACTAAATTTTATGTGCTTTTTCAACTTGATCCATTGCCCACAATACATAAAATTTCTTGCAAATTTTTAATTAAGACCTTCAAGTTATTAATTCCACATCATTTTGGTGTCATATCATGGTTTTCTTGAATCTTTGATTGTGTTTGGAAGTGTCTTATGATGCTTACACGCTTAAAATTGAAGAGAGGAGGAGTGCTTGAAGAACCAAATTCTCAAATTAGTTCAAGGAGGTCACAAAATCCTCAAAATCCACTAGTCATGACACATGAAGAAGGAAATGAGATGATGTTTGGGGATGAGAGAGCTTTCAGAAAGGATTTCTATGACATGTATGAAATGGTGAAAGTTTCATATGAAGAGAGGACTACAAGGTTGCATGGAGAGAGTTCAAATCAACCAAAAGTTAATGGTGGTGATGGGAGAAAACCTCCACCTCCACAACCTCCTTCACCTCCTTAATATACTCCTCCAAGGTATCCAAAATGACATTCTAAGTCTCCCTTTTTAAAGATTGATGTCAAGTTTGAATTGCCTACTTTTATACAATAGAGAAGTAAATGTTGAAAAGTTGGATAATTGGGTTCGTAAGATTGGATTCTATTGCAGGATTCAAAGGATCAAGGATGATCTGACCAAGATCCAACTTGCTTCTCTTCATTTGGAAAGTGCAGCTCTCATCTGGTGGGAGACCAGAACTTAAGAAGACTTGAAGAAAAGTGGTAAAATCATCTCTTCTTGGAATGATTTTGTAGCTGCATTAAGAAGACAATTTTATCCATTAGCTTACATGCAAGAGGAAATTATGGATTGGAAAAATTTTAGACAAGCTAAAGGTCTGAGTTTTCAAAGTTACACACAAGAATTTAGAAGAAGATGTTTAATATCGAGTGTATATTTTTCTTCACAAGACACTCTCCTTAAATACAAAGGTGGATTACATATTTATTTGAGACATACAATTCTTATGTTTAATTCCACCAATATAGATGAAGTATGTGTCCAGGAAACTCATTTAGAAGAAAGAGAGAAGAATTTTTCTCAAGAGACTAACAAGAAGCCATCCAAATATAGAGACAAAGGAAAGGCCCGAAGTTTAAAGGCAAGGGAAAAAATTATGCTACAGTCATGAAAGAGGGAGAAAAACTCACATGCAAAGATTGTTCAAAAGAAGGCCATGATGAAGACCATTAGTGGAAATTGCATCAAAAAATGAGGCCAAATAAGGTTAACAACAAGGGGAAAAAATACTATCGCAAGAACTCAATAAGATGTAGGATCTAATTCAAGTGATGGGAATAAAATCACAGCCATGGGAATGAAAGGTAAAACTTCTATTGCAAGTTCTACTTCTTCTAGTAAGCCTATTGATCCTCAAAATGATAAAGAAAGAATTGAGCTTTTTCATATTAGAGTCATTACAAAACATACCAAAGTTGATAGCTTGTTTGCTAGTGGATCCCAAGTTAGCCTTATTTCTGAAGCTATTGTTAAGAAACTAAACTTAGAAACTACTCCTCATCCTAAAACTTATCCTTTGGGTTGGGTATGTGACAATTCCAAATTGCAGGTGACAAGAAAATGTAAACTTATATTCACTAACACTGCAAACTTTATTGATGAGGTAGAGCTTGATGTTGTACCATTTGACATATGTGGAATCTTCTTAGGGAGTCCATACTTGTATGACCGAAAAGCCATATTCTATCGTCATGAGAACAAATATCATATTTTTAAATATGGACTTGAGTATATTATTAGAGAACATCAAAAGAAGATGAATTTATTTCTTGTAAGTGCTGGTCAAATGAAAAGGCTTGTAAATGCTAGTAAGAATTTTGTATTGCTGATGATCAAACCAAAGATACTACAAAATATGAAGCTTTCCAAGCGTGTGATGTAAAACTCAAGCATGATTTGGTTGAATTTGTTAATAGATATGATAATATGTTTAAGGAATCTGAAGGGTTGCCTCATAAAAGAGGATCCAATCCAACATGAGATTCAATTACAGCAGGATGCACATCTTCCAAACATTGAAATGCACATAATGTCATTTTTGGAGAATGCAGAGATGAAGAAAATTCAAGAACTGCTCAACAAAGGGGTATTTAGACCAAGTACATCTCCTTATGGGTCTCTTATTGTTTTGGTTCCAAACAAGGATGGTACATGGAGCATGTGTGTGGATTTTATAGCTTTTAACAAAATCACGGTAAAGGATCGCTATCATCTTCCCCGTATTGATGATTTTCTTGACCAATTGAAGGAATTTGTTTATTTCATTAAGCTGGACTTGAGAAGTGGTTATCATCAGATCAATATTGTTGAAGTTGATATTTGGAAGACTGCTTTTAAGATAAAACAAGGTTTGTTTTAATTGTTAGTTATGCCATTTGGGCTTTTTAATGCACCTACAACATTCATGAGAGTTATGAATGATGTGTTGAGACCATTCCTTGATGATTTTGTCATAGTATACTTAGATGATATATTGATTTTCAGTAAGGATCGAAAATAGCATGCCAAGCATGTTAAGAAAGTTTTAAATGTCTTAAATAAAGAGAAATTTTATTTGAATATCTCTGTGTGAATTTGGGAAAACCTCTTTAGTTTATTTGGGTCATATTGTTGGAGGGGGTGAACTGAAGATTGGTGCCTAAAAGGTTGAAGTCATTTTGAATTGGCCTAAACCCAATAATATAACATAGGTTAGGATATTCTTGGGATTAGCCCAATATTGGATAAAGTTTATTTCTAACTTCTCATCTATTACAACTCCACTACATACTTTGATAAGTGTGAAACAAGTATTTCAGTGGGGAGACAAGAAAAAAAAAATCCTTTGATACATTAAAAGAGAAAATTAGTACAAAATTGTTCCTTGCACTTCCATATCTTAAGAAACCATTTGAGATTCAAACCAATGCAAGTGATTATGCCATTGGAGTAGTTTTTGTAAGCCTATTTTTTATCATTATGAAAAATTTACCAATGCAGTAATTAATTATCCAAATTATCACAAAGAGTTGTATGCTTTGGTACAAAGCGTGAAGAAATGGGATGGGTAAGGAAAAAATTATTCATATTGACCATTAACCTTTGCAACATTTACAATCGCAAACCAATCTACAACAAGCTAGATATTTCAGGTGGATGAGATTTTTACAATAGTTCCATTTGGTAATCAGGTATAAGAAAGGTATATACAACAACATTGTTGATACGTTATCAAGGCATATTATTAGTGCATATGTCATTCTTAAGCATAATTCCATCATGCATGAGAGCTATGTTGAACAATATGCTAAAGATGAATATTTCAAAGATGTTTATGAAACTTTGTGTCAAGGAAATAATGTGGAAGAATTGGATTATCATGTTCATGATAAATTGTTGTATCATCTTGGAAAGTTGTGTTCCACAAGGTGAAAGAGTCAACATCATAAGGGAAGCTCATACTTATCTTATTGTTGGTCACTTTGGTGTAGGAAAAATAGTTTCACAATTACAAAGGTATTGATATTGGCCTTGTATGAATGAAAGTGTGTTAAGATATGTAAGAGGATGTTCTATATGTGCTACTAGCAAGCCTAGAAATAGAAATTTGGGTTTGTATACTCCACTTCATATTCCTTCTCGTCCTTGGGAAAGTATTTCTATGGATTTTTTAGGAGGACTACTTATGTCTAGGAAAGTTCATGATTATCTTTATGTTTTTGTGTATCGTTTCAACAAAATGCGTGGTTTGATTCCTTGTAAGAAGAAGGTTATAGTTGAACATACTACACAAATGTTCTTCCAAAATGTATGGGTGCATTTTGGGTTACCCAATTCTATTATATCTGATAGAGATTATCGATTTTTTGGGAACTTTTGGCCAATTTTGTGGGAAATCATGGACACCAAGTTAAAAAGGAGCACAACATTTCATCCACAAATTGATGGCCAGATAGAGGTGGTGAATAGAATAGTAGTACATCTCCTTCGTGGATACTGCAACAAACATCATAAGATTTGGGTTGAACACTTCCATTACATCCAACATGCCTACAACAAAGCCAAACATTCTACGACTTATACATCTCCATTTGAAGCATGTTTTGAATATTTTCAAAAATATCCCTTATATTATAGCTTTGGGAAATATCTTGCGGTGGATGGACACAATGATATATATATAAGGCCAAGCACTTCATTGAACAGATTCAGTTGGTGCACTAGATGGTAAAAGAATAGTTGGAGAAGAGTTAATCCAAGTACAAAGAAAAACATGATAAGCATCGTGTTGACCACAAATTCCAGGTGGGAGATCAATTTTGGCTTTATATCAGCAAGGAAAGGATCTAAGGAGAAGGTAAAAATCTCAAAAAAATTAGATATGGTCCTTTCAAAATATTGGAAAATATTGGTAATAACGCCTTCCAATTATATTTACCACCATACATGAAAATGTATGCCCTTGTAAATGTGATTATATGAGCCTACTTTGATTGAAGTTCAAGGAGAGAATTTCTAGATTCCAACAATAGAATATGTATTTCTTCAATACTTAGAATAATTGTAGCAATATACTATTCTTGACAAAAGGATAAGGACTTCACGTAGAGGCAATGTGGAGTACCTTCATGTGGGGCTCAAAGGAAATAATCCAAGTAACACCAAGTGGACTAATATTGGAAGGGTGAGGGAGATGTACCCTAACTTACTTGCTAATTGAAATCAACCTTTTGGTGGTCTAAAAGATTCTAGTGAGGAGGAATGATCTAGGGGATCAGAATAATGATAAAAATTTAAAGTTCTTGAAATTTATCGAAACCAGTGTTGGATCGTAGTGCTCATCGTACTGAATCCAATGCCACTTGAATTGCCTCAAACTGATATCATATGCTCAAGTTATGATGTTCTGTTGCTTTTATCAAACAAATAAAAACTGAGTAGTAGGGTTGAATAGGTTATTGATTGGGCGCACCGTACACTGACATCAACGTCTAACTCAGTAGGCACAATAGAATGTATGAACCAACCTGGGCTTGACAAGTGGCAAGGACCTACTGAGGCAAATGATGGTTTTTAATTGGTTCGTTGGTTCCGAGGTGGGCCAATTATGAGGCACCACATGCCACAATGATAGGGCGCCACGTGGACCTCCATGCTTGGAATTTAGTTTTGTAAATAGGCCTAAGGGCCTTGGCAGGGTTCGACCCCTTGACCTGCCATAACAAAACTCCACACTCTATCGATGGACCATGCATTAGTTATTAACTATCATTGGACTCCAGATATATTTAATGTTTAGTATTTGGCGTGTTGGGGGAAGGGGGCGAGGCACTTGATGTTAACCCCCTGTCACACACAAACCCATAAGACCCTGTGGAAGAGTGGAAGGTGAGGGGCTAGGTCTAGGCCCCAACCCCAGTCTCATGGTACTCAGGTGACCACCGGAGGGGTTAGAGTGACCGAGGCGAGCGGTTAAGCCCAACCCCTATTTCCGGTTATGGCATATATCCTAGTCCAATGGTGGAGGGGGAGGACCAGGTGGCATCTGGACCATGCTAACCCCTAGTCCCATGAACTTGTTTGTGACCTTATTCCAATACCTTTGGCCACATTACACCCATATGACCTTGACTAATGCTTAAGGGATATTTGCGTAGTTAAGGAGGTGACATATTTCCACATTTACGGCAGGAATCTCACCGGTGCCAGGCGAAATTGTCGCTCGTCTATTGGAAGAAGGGGAGAAAATGTAGAATGATTAGTGATAATTGCAGATTTACAGAAAAATTAGCAGAATTTTTTCAAGTAGGCATATCTTGCTCGATTTTTAACCTTTTTTAGCTTCAGAAGATCCTATTTAGGGGTTTTTGAGCATTATATAAATCCATTTGTTAGCACCATTTTTTCATTTTTAGCATTGCAAACAGATGTAATTCAGATTTGAACATATAATTGAAGAGGCCCAACATTGAAAGCTAAACCTGGATACGTATTCGAGGAGGGGTGAACTTCATTATCAATTTGTTGTTTTGTGTTGCTGTGTATGGTTCATATTTCTCACTTTTATTTCTGCAAACTGAGTTAAGAAAAAACACTAAAGTTTATGTGCTTTTGCAACTTGATCCATTGCCCACAAGGCATAAAATTACTTGTAAATTTCTAGTAGACCTTCAAATTATTAAAAACAGATCAGTTTGGTATTAGAGAATGGATTTTTTGAAGGTTTGACTATGTTTGCAAGTGTTTTATGATGATTACAAAGTTAAAATTGAAGAGATGAGAAAGAGTGCTTGAAGAACCAAATCCTAAAATTGGTTCAAGGAGGTCACAAACTCCTCAAAATCCACCAGTCATGGCACATGAAGAAGGACATAAGACAATGTCTAAGGATGAGAGAGATTTCAAAATACGTTCTATGACATGTCTAAAATGGTGAAAGTTTTATATGAAGAGAGGACTACACGGTTGCATGGAGAGGGTTCAAATCAACCAAAAGGTAAAAGTGGTGATGGGAGAAAGAATCCACCTCCACCTCCTCCTTCACCTTCATCCTCATTTACTTCATCTCCTTCACATACTCCTCCAAGGTCTCCAAAAGGACATGTTAAATATCCTTTTTTAAAGCTTGATGTCAAGTTTGAATTGCCTCTTAACAATGGAGAAGTAAATGATGAAAATTTAGATAATTGGGTTCGTCAGATTGAAGTCTATTGTAGGATTCAAAGGATTAAGGATGATGTGACAAATATCCATCTTGCTTCTCTTCATTTGGAAAGTGCAACTCTGATTTTGTGGGAGGCCATAACTCAAGAAGACTTGAAGAAAAATGGTAAAATTATCTCGTCTTGGAACGATTTTGTAGTTGCATTAAGAATACAATTTTATCCATTAGCTTACATGCAAGAGGAAATTATGGATTGGAAAATTTTTAGACAAGGTAAATGTGAGAGTGTTCAAAGTTATACACAAGAATTTAGAAGAAGAGCTTTAATATTGGGTGTGTATTTGTCTTCACAAGACACTCTCCTTAAATACATAGGTGGATTAGATAATTATTTGAGACATACAATTATTATGTTTAATCCCACCAATCTAGATGAAGTATGTGTTTAAGTAACTCATTTAGAAGTAAGAGGGAAGAATTTTCCTCAAGAGACTAGCAAGAAGCCATCCAAATATGGAGACAAAGGAAAGGGGAAGTTTAAAGGCAAGGGAAAATATAATGCTACAGTCAAGAAAGAGGGAGAAAAACACACATGAAAAAATTATTCAAAATAAGGCCATGATGAAGACCATTGTTGGAAGTTACATCTAGAAATGAGACCAAACAAGTTTAACAACAAGGGTAAACAAAATATTGTTGCAACAAATCGACAAGATCTAGGATCTCATTCAAGTGATAAGACCAAAATCACAACAATGGGAATGAAAGGTAAAACTTCTATTGCAAGTACCAGTTCTTATAGTAAGCCTATTGAGCCTCAAAATGATAAAGAAAGAATTGATATTTTCCATATTAGGGTCATTACAAAAGATACCAAAGTTGATACCTTGTTTGATAGTGGATCCCAAGTTAACCTTATTTATGAAGTTATTGTCAAGAAACTAAAATTAGAAACTAATCCTCATCCTAAACCTTATCCTTAGGGTTGGGTATGTGACAATGCCAAATTTAAAGTGACAAGAAAATGTAAACTTAAATTCTCTATCACCACAAACTTTATTATGAGGTAGAGCTTGATGTTGTACCACTTGACATATGTGGAATTTTCTTAGGGAGTCAATATTATATCTTCATGAGAACAAATATCATCTTTTTAAATATGGAATTGAGTATATTGTTAGAGCACATCTAAAGAAGATGAATTTGTCTCTTGTAACTGTTGGTCAAATGAAAAGGCTTGTAAATGCTAGTAAGAAATTTTTATTTCAGATGATTAAACCTAAAGATACTTCTGAATTTGAAGCTTTCAAACAGTGTGATGTAAAACTCAAGCATGATTTGGTTGAAGTTGTTAACACATATTATAATATATTTCAACAACCTGAAGTGTTTCCTCTTAAAAAAGGAATCCAACAAGAGATTCAATTGTAGTAGGATGCACCTCTTCCAAACATTGCCATGTATAGAAAATTAGTTTTGGAGAATGAAAAGATCAAGAAGAAATTCAAGAACTGCTTGAAAAAAAGTTCATTAGACCAGGTAAATCTCCTTGTGGGTCTCCTATTATTTTGGTTCCAAAGAGGGATGGTACATGGAGCCTATGTGTGCATTTTATAGCTTTGAAGAAAATCATGGTAACGAATCGTTATCCTCTTCCTCGTATTGATTATTTGCTAGACCAATTGAAGGATGTTGTTTATTTCACTAAGTTGGACTTGAGAAGTGGCTATCATCAAATCAAGATTGTTGAAGGTGATATTTGGAAGACTTCTTTAAAGACAAAACATAGTTTGTTTGAATGATTATTTATGCTATTTGGGCTTTGTTATGCACCTGCAACATTCACTAGAGTTATGAATGGTTTGTTGAGACCATTCCTTAATGATTTTTCCATAGTCTACTTAAATGATACACTTCTTTTCAGTAAGACTCATGAAGATAATTTCAAGTATGTCAAGCAAGTTTTGGATGTCTTAAAGAAAGAGAAATTTTAATATGTTTAAGTGTGAATTTGGGAAAACATCTTTAGTTTATTTGGGTCATATTATTGGAGGGGGTGAATTGAAGATTGATCCCTCAAAGGTTAAAGTCATTTTTAATTGGCATAAGCCCAATAATGTAACATAGGTTAGGATATTTTTGGTAGCAACCTGATCCAAATATGAATGTTAGTTTTTATGTGCTAATTTCATTTTAAGATATAAAACTTATTTACTGATATTATGCTTGATGTATGGGTTTTCTTGTTGCTTATGTGTGTAAAAGAGGTAATTAAAACTGAGTTTTATGAGTGAATTTGAAAGCATAAAGCATGAATTTAAAATGCCGAAGAAAAGAAACATAAATAACAACAAATCATCACAATTGATCCATTAAAACTGAGTTTTGATGAAGGAGTTCACCCGTCCTGGGCTACATCTCCTTGGTCTAGCTTCATAGCTTGGGCCTCTGTATTAGATCAATTGTGCTCAAATTTTTGTTTAAATGCATCAAATTCTCTTGGAATCTATTCCAATGAGTTCAAAATGATTAAATATATCATAAATGACTATTTATTTACTCAATTTGTCCTTCATAAGCTCTAGGCATGGCCTTCTCTCTTGGTGGCCCTAGGATTCAAAATTCTTCAAGGTAACAAAAACCATTGTAAACTTCCTGCTCTTCCTCTGAAAATTGTTACAATGTGTTCATAACATTCCAATTAGCCAAGAATGTCTCTTTCAGAGCTAAATTTGGTCGAAAATTGACTCAGTTATGGAAAAAACAAAATTTCCCCCCAATTTCTCCTACAAATTTGGAGAAGACTCCAGACAGCTCTGAAAAATGGAATTTCCACTAAATGAACCACTAATTAGTAGGATATTAATTATATTTTAAATGCTCTAACTGTAGATAAGCATAACTTAAATGTGCGTTTATCCAATTGGCATAATCCAGTCTAATAAGTACTAAACCACGTAGATTAGTGGATAATTCATATATTAGTGTTAATATAATTTGGGTTTGAATTTTCTCCGTGTTGCTGGTTAGGTGGATAGGCCATATGGGAGGGGGATGGCCCCCTCCAAACCGCCGCCATATTATGAAGGTAAGCTTAAATGTAAGTTTTGACCCTTATAAAACAAGGATCAATGGATGGCTTGGTGGTATGGTGTGTGGATAACGTGGGGGTGGTCGTGGGTTCAACCTCAACCCCCACACATTTCTTTTGTTCCAATAAACCATTGTCAAACCTTTGAACCTTAGCCACCGTAATATTAATCCACCCGAAACACTAATCCATGTGGCTTCACAATTATTATAATGTTTGGACTTTAGGTTAGAATATATATATGAGGAAATTTGAAATATTGATAAAGGTTTGAATTATAAAATGAAATACAATATATATATGATAAAAAAAATATATAAAATATAATATATATATATATATATACATTAATATGAAATTAATTAATTTAAAAAAATATTTTCCAGCACATAAATACCATGAACCCCAATTCAACCTTAGGAGGTCATTTTTCAAATTTCACCTTCATAAACCAAACTCGTGAATCCAGCAGTGACACTTGTCACAGTCCCATTGGACAAAAACTAAAGAATATTCCCTAAATGCCCACTGGTCTACCATGTCATTAGCTTGTACCTGTTCTGAACGGTGATCAAAATTTTCATGTTTTGAGCGACGATAAAAATTTGCCTGTTTTGAACGGTGATAAAAATTTCCTGTTCAGATCAACGATCAATAGACCATAACGCCTTCATACGAATTCAGTTTTCAACGATACGAGTTGCATTGGATTCCTCGTGATGGAACGTTCGTTGTTGTTCTAGTTTCATTCAATTATGAGCACTTTAATTTTTTAGCTAAAATACTGAGCCTTTGATCATTCCTCCCAACTAGAAGCCTTTTGGACCCCAAAAGCTCTCTGATTACTGATCATGTGGATGAGGGTACTGTACCCTCACCCTTCCAGTCTCTATCCACTAAAATTTTCCCAATTTCATCATTTGGAGCTTTTCACAAAAAGTCAACTTTTTCCTTGATTCTTGTGACCTTCTCTTGCTGTCATTAACACCGTCATGCTGCAATATTTTTGAATTTGCAGAACATCAATCTATTCTTGCAGAAACCATCTTGTTCCTACCTTGGTCAACAATCAAAGGAAACTTAAAAACTTTCTCACCTTGCACACTGTCACCATGGCGATTTTTAGTTGATCTCGCTTTATACTTGCATCGACTCTTGACCAAGTATCTTCGCCATTGCCATGTACCTTTTGGAAAGAAACAATAAGAATTTTTGGTACCCATGCCTTCTTTGCCAAGATGCTTTGTTGCTTTCTATTTAACCTTTGCAATCTCTGACGTCGACATCATATTTCCAACACTTCTCAACACTGATGTTGATTGCTGCAAATGTTTTACATCTTGTTCACCTTCTTTCAAAGGCAATCTGTTGAAATCTTGAAAACAACTCATTACAATCATAAGCATCTTTTGAAAAGTGTGATTCAAAATATCTCTTTTTTTAATCATCAACAGTGTCAAGTTCTGAAATGCATTCACTATCCTCTTCAATTCACTTGCATGTATAAGAGACAAAACTGTCTTCTTCTTATGCGCTCTAATTATGTATTCAATACCATCCTTAAACAAGTGATACTTATTTTCATGGCGATGAAATACTTCTTTCCTATCATACAGATAAGGACTTCCCAATACAATACATGATATCTCAAGGATCACCACATCAAGCTCAACTTCATCAAGAAAGTTTGAGTTGATGGTGAATCTTAGTAAGCACTTCCTTGTAACCTGTAAGTTTGAATTCTTGCATATCCAACCCAAAGGATATGGTCTTGGATGTCTAATAGTTTCAGGGCCTAGTTACTTAACCATGTCTTCAGAAATTATGTTAGCTTGTGACCCACTATCAAAAAGTGTATCAACCTTGGTATGTTTAAAGACAAATCTAATATGGAAAAGTTCTATTCTTGTATCTTCATCATGAGTATCATTTGAACAATTTGAAGAACCAGTGCTTGCAACATGTTTACCTTTCAAACCCATGGATGTAATATTTTTCTCATCTCTTGAATTTGACCCTAAGTCATGTTCGACTATAGAAAAAATTTACCCTTCTCTTTGGCTTTAAGTTTGTTTGGTTTCAATTTTGGATGAAGTTGCCAACAATGGTCTTCATCATGGCCAATATTTGAACAGTTTTTGCATGTGAGTTTTTCCTTCTCTCTTTTTATAAAGCTATTTATTTTTCCTCTTCCAAAAAACTTTCGTTTTCCTTTACCCTCAGTTTCACTTTTATCATCTATGTTTTTTTTTCCCATTGCCTTTAAGTGTGTGGCTTGTACACAAACTTCATCTAAATTTCTTGGCTTAAACATAAGAATAATATCTTTCAAATAGGAATGTAAACACCCAATGTCTTTCAAGGGTGTATCTTGGGAATTCAAGTCTATTCCTAACAACAAAGCCATTTTCCTAAACTCATGGTTATATTCTTGAACTGTTGACCCTTGAGTTGCCTAAAATTTTGCCAACTCATAATAGATTTTTGCACATAGAATGAAGGATAAAATTGTCTTTTAATGGAAGAAATAAACTCAACCCAAGAAATGGATATATTACCATGGATTCCCATTTCCTCTTAAGTCTTTGCTTCCCACCAAAATAGTGCTGCTCGTTCTAGCCTTAATGAATCCAACTAAATCTTTATGTCATCCTCATGAAGGTTTTAAATTCTACAATACACCTCCAATTGATGTATCCAATTTTCAAGCCTCTCTGCATTTACCTCGCCATTGTACATGGGAAGTTGAAACTTAATGTCCAATTTGAGTAATGGAGTTTTTCCTTTTGTTTCTTTTGAGAGAGTGTGAGTGTTTTTTGTGGTGGAAGTGGTAGATGATGCAGATGGCGATGATGAGGATGATGAAGATGGTGGAGATGAAGGTGGCTTTCCTCCACTTCCCTTTGAACTCTTCTCTTCATCCTTCTTACCATCTGATGTTCCTTCTCCATATGGAGGCTTAGAACCTTCTCCTGCCATCCCAACAGTAAATACATCAAACATAACTTTAACCATCCTTTGTATGTATTTTAAGTCTCTCTTAACATCTTCCTATTCTGAATGTCCATGAGTCTCTCCAACACCTGACATGATGGCTATGGATTTAAGCTCAACTTCTAATGCTTGTACCTCTTCAATCAACTCAGCTTTTTGTACAACTTGTACCTCTTCAATCTTAGCTTCTTGAGACAAAACTTGAGGTTCTTCAAGTGCAGCGATGAGTGGAAATTTTAGGTGAAGATGATGTTTTGTTCAAATCTCCTTCTGGTCCTAATCTCAGGACTTGCAACCTACAATTTTCCTTCACCTTTTTACAACTTTAACCTTGTCAGCATAACAAATTTCAACCATTAAACTTGCACAAAACTTCAAGAAAATATCAAGAAAATAACCTTTCCTTTCAACCAAGCTCTGATACCAACTTGATCTAAATATGAATGTTAATTTTTTTGTGCTAATTTCATTCTCAAATATAAAACTTATTTACTTATCTTATGCTTGATGTACAAGTTTTATTGTTGCTTATGTGTGTCAAAGAGGTAATTAAAACTGAGTTTTATGAGTGAATTTGAAAGCATAAAGCATGAATTTAAAAGGATGAAAAATAAAAACATAAATAAAAGCAAACCATCATAGTTGATGCATTAAAATAGAGTTTTAATGAAGGAGTTCACCCCTCCTCGGCTACATCTCCTTGGTCCAACTTCATAGCTTAGGCCGCTGTATTAGCTTAATTTTGCTCACATTGCTATTTTCATGCACCAAATGATCTTGGAACCTATTCCAATGAGTTCAAAATATCTAAATCTATTATAAAGGACTATTTATTTACTCAATTTGGCCTTCGGATGCTCTAGGCATGGCCTTCCCTCCTAGTGGCCGTAGGCTTCAAAATTATTCAAGGAAACAAAAACCTCTGTAAAATTGCTCCTATACCTCTGAAACCCATTCCAATGTGTTGATAACATGCCAATTATCCAATAATGACTCTTTCTAAGCTCAATTTGGTTGAAAATTGACTTAGTTATGGAAAAAACAAAATTCCCCCCAATTTCTCCTCCAAATCTGGAGAAGACTCCAGATAGCTCTGATAATTTTGGCAATCCCGCGAAAAATGGCATTTATGCTAAATGTGCCTCTAATTAGTAGGAGATTAATTCGAGTTTAAAAACACTTAAATGCATATAAGCATAACTTAACTACATGCTTATCCAATTGAAATAATATGGTTTAGTTAGTACTAAACATTGTAGATTAGTGGCTAATACATAGACTAACGTTAATATAATCTTGATTTGAATTTTCTACGCGCCACTAGTTAGGTGGACAGGTCATATGGGAGGGGGCTAGCCCCCTAAACCCCCGCCATATTACGAAGGTAAGCTTAAATGTAAGTTTCGACCCTTATAAAACAAGGATCAATGGATGGCTCGGTGGTATGGTGGGCGGATAACGCGGGGATGGTCGTGGGTTCGACCTTGACCCCCACACATTTATTTTGTTCTAATAAACCATTGTTGAACCTTTGAACCTTAGCCACCATAATATTAATCCATCTGAAACCTTAATCCACACGTCTTTGTAATTATTATAATGTTTGGACTTTAGGTTAGAATATATATATCGATATATGCAGAAATTTGAAATGTTGATTAAGGTTTGAATTATAAAATGAAAATATATAAGAACATTAATTTGACATTGATTAATTAAAAAAAAAACATTTTCCAGCACATAAATACCATGAACCCAAATTCAACCTCAAGAGGTCATTTAACAAATTTCACCTTCACAAACCAAACTGGCGAAACCATCAATGACACTTGTCATAGTCCCATTGGACAAAAACTGAAGATGACTCCCTGAATGCTGATTGAGTTGCCATGTCATCAGCCTGTACCCATTTTGCAATTTATTTTTATAAAAATTTTCCTATTATGCACGACGATCAGCAGACCGTAACTCCTCCATCCCAACTCAGTTTTCAACGAAACGAGTTGCATTGGATTCCCTGTGATGTGATGGTCGTTGTCATTCTGCATTCATTCAATTCTAAGAACTTTCATTTTTGAGCTAAAATACTGAGCTTGTGATCATTCCTCCCCACTAGAAGCCTTTTGGACCCAAAAATATCTCTGATTACAGATCATGTGGATGAGGGTACTCTTCCCTCACCCTTCCAGTCTCTACCCACTGAAATTTTCTCAATTTCATCATTTGGATTTTTTCGGAAAAATATAACTTTTCCCTTAATTCTTGTGACATTATCTTAATGTCATTGACATCGTCATGCTGCAATATTTCTGAATTTGTAGAACAAAAATATATTCTTGCATAAACCATCTTGTTCCTACCTTGGTCAACAATCAAAGGAAACTTAAAAACTTTCTCACCTTGCACACTGTCACCATGGTGATTTTTAGTTGATCTCGCTTTGTACTTGCATCGAATCTTGACCAAGTATCTTCTCCATTTCCGTGTACCTTTTGGAAACCAACAATAAGCATTTGTGGAACCCATGCCTTCTTTTCCAAACTGCTTTTTTGCTTTCTCTTTGACCTTTTCACTCTCTTGCACCGGCATTTTGTTTCCAACATTGATCAACACTGATGTTGACTACTGCAAATGTTTTACATCTTATTCACATTCTTTCGAAGGAAACCTGTTAAAATCTTGAAACAACTCATTACAAGCATAAGCATATTTTTTAAAAGTGTGATTCAAAATATCTCTTCGTTTTATCATGAACAATGTCAAGTTCTGACTTGCATTCACTATCATCTTCATTTCACTTGCATGTATAAGAGACAAACCTATCTTCTTATTATGAACTCTAATTATGTACTCAATACCATCCTCAAACAAGTGATACTTATTCTAATGCGTATGAAATATTGCTTTCCTATCATACAAATAAGGACTTCCCAATACAATACTTGATATCTCAAGCGACACCCATCAAGCTCAACTACATCAAGAAAGTTTGAGTTGATGGCGAATCTTAGTAAGCACTTCCTTGTAACCTGCAAGTTTGCATTCTTGCATATCCAACCTAAAGGATATGGTCTTGGATGTATAATAGTTTCAAGGCCTAGTTGCTTAACCAAGTCTTTGGAAATCAAGTTAGCTTGTGACCCACTATCAAAAAGTGTATCAATCTTGGTACTCTAATATGGAAAAGTTCTATTCTTGTATCTTCATCATGAGTATCATTTGAACTTGAATAAATAGTTCTTGAAACATGTTTACCTTTCAAACCCATGGTTGTAATAGTTGTCTCATCTCCTAAATCTGACCCTAAGTCATGTTCAACTATAGCAATAGTTTTACCCTTCTCTTTGGCTTTCAGCCTGTTAGGTTTCAATTCTGGATGAAGTCGCCAATAATGCTCTTCATCATGACCAGTCTTTGAACAAATTTTTCATTGATTTTTTCCTTCTCTCTTTTTACAGAGCTATTTAGTTTTCCTCTTCCAAAAAAATTTCCTTTTCCTTTACCCTCACTTTCACTTTTCTCAACTATGTTTTCTTTCCCCTTTGCCTCTAAGTGTGTGGCTTGTACAAAAAATTCATCTAAATTTCTTGGGTTAAACATAAGAATATTATGTTTCAAATAGTAACGTAAACCCCCAATGTATTTCAAGGGCGTATCTTGGGAATTCAAGTTTATTCCTAACAACAAAGCCCTTTTCCTAAACTCCTGGGTATATTCTTGAATTGTTTAACCCTTCAGTTGCCTAAATTTTTTCCAACTCATAATAGCTTTTTGCATATAGGCTAAAGGATAAAATTGTCTTTTAATAAAATAAATAAACTCAACCTAAGAAATGGATATCTTACCATGGATTCAAATTTCCTCTTGAGTCTTTGCTTCCCACCAAACTAGTGATGCTCCTTCTAGCCTTAATGAAGCCAACTAGATCTTTATGTTGTCCTCATGAAGGTTCTGAATTCTACAATACACCTCCAATTGACATATCCAATTATCAAGCCTCTCTGCATTTATCTCACCATTGTACATGGGAAGTTCAAAATTAATGTCCAATTTTAGCAATGGAGTTTTTCCTTTTGTGGCTTTTGAGTGAATGTGAGTGGTTTTTGTGGTGGAAGTGGAAGATGATGCAGATGTCGATGATGAGGATGATGAAGATGGTGGAGATGGAGGTGGATTTTCTCCGCTGCCCTTTGAACTCTTCTCTTCATCCTTCTTACCATCTGATGTTCCTTCTCCTACCATCCCAGCAGTAAATACATCAAACATAACTTTAACCATCCTCCTTGTGTCTTTGAAGTCTCTCTTGACATATTCCTCTTATGAATGTCCATGAGTCTCTCCAACACCTGACATGATTGCTATGGATTCAAGCTCAAATTCTGATGCTTGCACCTCTTCAATTAACTCAGCTTCTGGTACAACTTGTACCTCTTCAATCTTAGCTTATCAAGACAAATTTGAGGTTCTTCAAGTGCAGTGATGAGTGGAATTTTTGGGTGAAGATGATGTTTTTTCAGCTCTCCTGCTGGTCCCAATCTCAGGATTTGCAACCAACAATTTCCCTTCACCTTTCTGCAACTTTAACGTTGTTAGCATTACAAAATTGCAACTATTAAAATTCCACAAAACTTCAAGAAACTATTAAAAAAATATCCTTGAATTTCAACCAAGATTTGATACCAACTTGATCTAAATATAAGTGTTAGTTTTTCTGTGCTAATTTCATTTTCAGATATAAAAATTATTTACTTATCTTATGCTTGATGTACAGGTTTTCTTATTTCTTATGTGTGTGAAAGAGGTAATTAAAATTGAGTTTTATGAGTGAATTTGAAAGCATAAAGCATGAATTTAAAAGGATGAACAACAACAACATAAATAACAAAAAACCATCATAGTTGAACCATTAAAACATAGTTTTGATGAAGGAGTTCACCCCTCCTGGGCTACACCTCATTGGTCCAACTTCATAGCTTGGGCCTCTGTATTAGCTCAATTCTACTCAATTTTGTTTTTTTACATGCATCAAATTCTCTTGAAATGTTAGGTCCCTATATCACTAGTATAGTCCCTTATTATTGTTAGTGTAACCCCCTTATTGTTATTATTGTACCCTTGTAACCCCTATCTTACATGACAGTTCTTTAAATTATTATTGTTAGGTTTTTAAGTGATTACATTGTGGCCCACTAGGATTACATTATGGCCCCATGGACCCTATATATAGAAAGGAGGTTTGCAAAAATTGTATCATCCAAGAATTCCGCATCTATGTAATGTATTGGAGGTTGCCTCCTCGAAGTGGCTTATTTCTAAGGCGTTGATATCTCTTTCCTTCTATTTTTGGAGCTGGTTACACAACATTTGGTATCAGAGCTTTGGATTCTAGGGTTTCGCTGCTCCAAACAGGTCATCGTGGAATTTTCGCTATAAAAATTTTTTTACGAAGTTTCAGAAGCTGAAATTTTAGTGGTGGTGCGTGTCGAAATCCCGAGAAGATTTTCTAAAATTTAAGATCCTAGTTCGCAATATTTCTTCGGAGATATGATCCGTAAAGTTAGGTCTTTTTCTCGTGCTCCTAAACAAAGCCACGTGGAATTCCAGCTTATAAATTTTTTTCTACGAAGGTCTTAATTCAAAATTCTTAGTAGTACAGTTGGAATCCCATGAAATCTGGTCACACAAAATTTCAGAGCTTGGTTCGCAATATTTTTGGAGATATGATCTGTGGAAGGCAGTGCTTTTTCAGGCTCCTGAATTTCATCTCAAAGAGGTGATCGTGGGAAAACTTCAATAACTCTCTCTCTGGGCATTGGATTGAAGTGCCGTAAAAATTGGTCGCAATTACACAGACTGAAGTTTTTTGGCTATCAATTTCAGAGACAAAGGACAAAACAGTGACACGTGGCAAGTCGTACAAGTTCGCTCTACTAAACCAGTCCAGAATTAGGTCATTGTGGGAGATTGGACACAACTTTGTCTTGGAGAATCCAACCGGATCAAACTCATGGCATTTGGAAAGAACCTCGCAGGAATACTACAAGGCTGACCCTAGATACTGAGGATCCAAATTATAGAGATAATTTAATTTCAATATCTAGCTCCTCAAAAGCAAGAGAAAGGTGTGTATCTGGTTTTTAAAATTGCATAACGTTTGTTTGAAAAAACAATTGAAGTGATTCCAAGTGCATATTTTAGATTTTTTATCAGTATTGGGTTCTATAATGCCTCCAAAAAATAATTCCATACCCATTAATCCCTCAAAAATCTATACTATGACGCATGAAGAGGAAGAGTTACAGTATGAGATATCAAACTTACGGTACCAAGTGCAACAAGTTTCAATCTTACGAAGAGCAATTGAAGATGAAATAGATGGTTTAAAAGAAGAAATGGAGGCTAATTTGGATGGTTTGAAGGATCAAATAATAGCAAATATGGATGATAAATTAGTGGAGATCACATCGAGCATCAAGAAGAATTTTTCCAACTCTCAAAGGATAACCTAACTTTGGTGCAGAATCTAATGAAACAACAGGAAGATCAACGTCACATTGAAAGAAGTTCTGAAGAAATCACAGAAGAAAGAACTCGACAAGTACAATCAATTTCAAAATATCTCAAAAAGTGGAAGAACTTTCCTGTAGAATATTCCACATGGGAGGATGAGAATTTTATACAGAAGCATCAAGAAATAATCAAGTGTTGAGGACAACACTTGTTTGAAGGAGAGGGGCATGTTAGGTCCCTATATTACTAGTATAGTCCCTTATTGTTGTTAGTGTAACCCCCTTATTGTTATTATTGTACCCTTGTAACCCCCATTTTGTTATTATTGTGCCCTTAAATTATTATTGTTAGGTCGGGTAGGATTACATTGTGGCCCACTAGGATTACATTATGGCCCCATGGACTCCTATATATAGAAAGGAGGTTTTGTAAATTGTATCATCCAAGAATTGTGCATTTATGTAATGTATTGGAGGCTTCCCCCTCGAAGTGGCTTATTTCTAAGGCGTTGATATCTCTTTTCTTCTATTTTTGAAGCTGGTTACACAACATCTCTACATTTATCTCGCCATTGTACATGGGAAGTTCAAAATTAATGTCCAATTTTAGTAATGGAGTTTTTCCTTTTGTGGCTTTTGAGTGAGTGTGAGTGGTTTTTGTGGTGGAAGTGGAAGATGATGTAGATGGCGATGATGAGGATGATGAAGATGGTGGAGATGGAGGTGGATTTTCTCCGCTGCCCTTTGAACTCTTCTCTTCATCCTTCTTACCATCTGATGTTCCTTCTCCTACCATCCCAGCAGTAAATACATCAAACATAACTTTAACCATCCTCCTTGTGTATTTGAAGTCTCTCTTGACATATTCCTCTTCCGAATTTCTCTCCAACACCTGACATGATTGCTATGGATTCAAGCTCAACTTCTGATGCTTGCACCTCTTCAATTAACTCAACTTCTGGTACAACTTGTACCTCTTCAATCTTAGCTTATCGAGACAAATTTGAGGTTCTTCAAGTGCAGTGATGAGTGGAATTTTTGGGTGAAGATGATGTTTTTTCAGCTCTCCTGCTGGTCCCAATCTCAGGATTTGCAACCAACAATTTCCCTTCACCTTTCTGCAACTTTAACATTGTTAGCATTACAAAATTGCAACCATTAAAATTCCACAAAAATTCAAGCAACTATTAAGAAAATATACTTGAATTTCAACCAAGATTTGATACCAACTTGATCTAAATATAAGTGTTAGTTTTTCTGTGCTAATTTCATTTTCAGATATAAAAATTATTTACTTATCTTATGCTTGATGTACAGGTTTTCTTATTTCTTATGTGTGTGAAAGAGGTAATTAAAATTGAGTTTTATGAGTGAATTTGAAAGCATAAAGCATGAATTTAAAAGGATGAACAACAACAACATCAATAACAAAAAACCATCATAGTTGATCCATTAAAACATAGTTTTGATGAAGGAGTTCACCCCTCCTGGGCTACACCTCATTGGTCCAACTTCATAGCTTGGGCCTCTGTATTAGCTCAATTCTACTCAATTTTGTTTTTTTACATGCATAAAATTCTCTTGGAACCTATTCCAATGAGTTCAAAATGTTGAAATATATCAGAAATGACTATTTATTTACTCAATTTGGGCTTCAGATGCTTTAGGAATGGCCTTCCCTCCTGGTGGCCCTAGGCTTCAAAATTTTTCAAGGTGACAAAAAAATCTATAAAATTGCTTCTCTACCTCTGAAACCTATTTCAATGTGTTCATATCATTCCAATTAGCTAAGAATGAATCTTTCTAAGCTCAATTTGGTCGAAAATTGACTTAGTTATGGCAAAAACAAAATTCCCCCCCAATATCTCCTCCAAATCTGGAGAAGACTCCAGTCAGCTCTGACAATTTTGGAAATCCCACCAAAAATAGAATTTCTACTAAATGCACCATTAATTAGTAGGATATTAATTAGAGTTTAAACGAACTTACCTGTAGATAAGCATAACTTAATTTCACACTTATCCAATTGACATAATCCAGTTTAATTAGTATTAAACCCCATGGATTAGTGGCTAATACATATATTAGTGTTAATATAATTTGGGTTTGAATTTTATCCACACCACTGGTTAGGTGGACATGACATATGGGAGGGGGTTGGCCCCCTCCAAACCTCCACGATATTACCAAGGTAAGCTTAAACGTATGTTTCGACCATTACAAAGTAAGAATCAATGGATGGCTCGGTGGTATCGTTTGTGGATAGTGCGGGGGTGGTTGTGGGATCAACCCCAACCCTCGCACATTTATTTTGTTCCAATAAACCATTGTCAAACCTTTGAACCTTAGCCACTGTAATATAAATCCATCTAAAACCTTAATCCAAGTGGATTTTCAATTATTATAATGCTTGGAATTTAGGTTAGAATATATATGCAGAAATTTGAAATATTGATTAAGGTTTGAATTATAAAATGAAATATATATATATATATATACATTAATTTGACCTTAATTAATAAAAAAAAGAACTTTCCAGCACATAAATACCATGAACCCAAATTCAACCTTAGGAGGTCATTGGACAAATTTCACCATCACAAACCAAACTGGCGAATCCAGTAGTCAAACTTGTCACAGTCCCATTGGACAAAAACTGTAGAAGATTACCTAAATGGATGTCATGTCATCAGCTCATACCTATTATGTAATTATTTTATAAATATTTTCCTGTTCTGAACGACGATCAGTAGACCATAACTCCTTCATCCAAACTCAGTTTTCAATGAAACAAGTTAAGTTGGATTACTTGCGATGAGCCGGTCACTGTCGTTCTTGTTTCATTCAATTCTGAGCACTTTAATTTTTGAGCTAAAATATTGAGCCTCTAATCATTCCTCCAAACTAGAAGCATTTTTGACCCCAAAATCTTTTTTATTACTAATCATGTTGATGAGGGTACTGTTCTCTCACCCTTCCAGTTTCTATCCACTAAAATTTTCTCAATTTCATCATTTGGAGCTTTTCGCAAAAAAGTCAACTTTTTCCTTTATTCTTGCGACCTTCTGTTGTTGTCATTGACACTGTCACACTGCAATATTTTTGAATTTTTAGAACAACAATCTATTCTTGCAGAAACCATCTTGTTCCTACCTTGGTCAATAATCAAAGGAAACTTAAAAAAATTCTCACCTTGCACACTGTCACCATGGTGATTTTTAGTTGATATCACTTTGTACTTGTGTCGACTCTTGACCAAGTATCTTCGCCATTTCTGAAATCAACAATAAGAATTTGTGGAACCCATGCCTTCTTTTCCAAACTACTTTGTCGCTTTCTGTTTGACCTTTGCACTCTCTTGCATCGACATCTTGTTTCCAAAACTTCTCAACACTGATTCTGACTGCTACAAATGTTTTACATCTTGTTCACCTTCTTTCAAAGGAAACCTGTTAAAATTCTGAAACAACTCATTACAAGCATAATCATATTTTTGAAAAGTGTGATTCAGAACATCTATTTGTTTGATCATCAACAATGTCAAGTTCTTTCTTGCATTCACTATCGTCTTGATTTCACTTTCATGTATAAGAGACAGACCTGTCTTCTGTTTATGCGCTCTAATTATGTACTCAATACCATCCTTAAACAAGTGATAATTATTCTCATTGAGATGAAATGATTATTTCCTATCATAAAAATAAGGACTTCCCAATACAATACCTGATATCTCAAGTGGCACTACATCAAGCTTAACTTCATCAAGAAAGTTTGAGTTGATGGCGAATATTAGTAAGCACTTCCTTGTAACCTGCAAGTTTTCATTCTTGCATATCCAACCCAAAGGATATGGTCTTGGATGTCTAATATTTTCAAGGCCTAGTTGCTTAACCAAGTCTTCGGAAATCAAGTTATCTTGTGACCCACTATCAAAAAGTGTATCAATATTGGTGTGTTCAGAGAAAACTCTAATATGGAAAAGTTATATTCTTGTATCTTCATCATGAGTATCATTTGAAAAATTTGAAGAACTAGTTCTTGCAACATGTTTTCATTTCAAACCCATGGTTGTAATATTTGTCTCATCTCTTGAATCTGACCCTAAGCCATGTTCGACTATAGCAACAATTTTACCCTTCTCTTTGGCTTGCAGTCTGTTTAGTTTCAATTCTGGATGAAGTTTCCAACAATGGTCTTCATCATGGCCAGTATTTGAACATTTTTTGCATGTGAGTTTTTCCTTATCTCTTTTTACATACCTATTTATTTTTCCTCTTCCAAAAAACTTTCCTTTTCCTTTACCCTCACTTTCACTTTTCTCATCTATGTTTTGTTTCCCCCTTGCCTCTAAGTGTGTGGCTTGTACAAAAACTTCATCTAAATTTCTTGGGTTAAACATAAGAATAGTATGTTTCAAATAGGAATGTAAACCCCTAATGTATTTCAAGAGTGTATCTTGGGAATTCAAGTTTATTCCTAACAACAAAGCCCTTTTCCTAAACTCCTGGGTATATCCTTGAACTGTTTAACCCTTGAGTTGCCTAAATTTTTTCCAAATCATAATAGCTTTTTTCATATAGGCTAAAGGATAAAATTGTCTTTTAATGGAAGAAATAAACTCAACCCAAGAAATGGATATCTTACCATGGATTCACATTTCATCTTAAGTCTTTGCTTCCGACCAAACTAGTGTTACTCCTTCTAGCCTTAATGAAGCCAACTAGATATTTATGTCGTCCTCATGAAGGTTTAGAATTATGAAATACACCTCCAATTGACGTATCAAATTGTCAAGCCTCTCTACATTTAGCTCACCATTGTACATGAAAGTTAAAACTTAATGTCCAATTTTAGTAATGGAGTTTTTCCTTTTGTGGCTTTTGAGTGAGTGTGAGTGGTTTTTGTGGTGGAAGTGGAAGATGATCCAGATGGCGATGATGAGGATGATGAAGATGGTGGAGATGGAGATGGATTTCCTCCACAACCCTTTGAACTCTTCTCTTCATCATTATTACCATCTGAAGTTCCTTCTCCATATGGAGGCTTATAACCTTCTCATGCCATCCCAACAGTAAATACATCAAACATAACTTTAACCATCCTCCTCATTTCTTTGAAGTCTCTCTTGACATCTTCCTCTTCTAAATTTCCATGAGTATTTCCAACACCTGACATGATGGCTATGGATTCAAGCTCAACTTCTGATGCTTGTACCTCTTCAATCAACTCAGCTTCTTGTACAACTTATACCTCTTTAATCTCATCTTATTGAGACAAAACTTGAGGTTCTTCAAGTGCAGATATGAGTGGAATTTTGGGTGAATATGATGTTTTTTTAGGCCTCCTTCTTTTGGTCCTAATCTCAGGACTTGAAACAAAAAATTTCACTTCACCTTTCTGCAACTTTGAGCTTTTCAACATCACACAATTGCAACCATTAAACTTGCAAAAAACTTTAAGAAACTATCAAGCAAATAACCTTGAATTTAAACCAAGCTCTGATACCAACTTGATCTGAATATGGATGTTAGTTTTGTTGTGCTAATTTGATTTTCAGATATATAAATTATTTACTTATCTTATGCTTGATGTACAGGTTTTCTTTTTTCTTATGTGTGTCAAAGAGGTAATTGAAACTAAGTTTTATGAGTGAATTTGAAAGCATAAAACACGAATTTAAAAGGTTTAACAACAAAAACATAAATAACAGCAAACCATTATAGTTAATCCATTAAAACAGAGTTTTGATGAAGGAGTTCACCCCTCCTAGGCTACATCTCCTTGGTTCAGCTTCATATCTTTGGCCTTTGTATTAGATCAATTGTGCTCAAATTACTATTTACATGCATCAAATTCTCTTGGAACCTAGTCCAATGAGTTCAAAATTTTGAATTATATCATAAATGAGTATTTATTTACTCAATTTGGCCTTCAGATACTCTAGGCATGGCGTTCCCTCCTAGTGGCCCTAGGCCTCAAAATTATTCAAGGTAACAAAAACCTCTGTAAAATTAGTCCTATGTCTCTAAGACCTGTTCCAATGCGATCATAGCATGGAAATTAGCCAAGAATGACACTTTCTGAGTTCAATTTGGTCGAAAATTGACTTAGTTATGGAAAAAATAAAATTTTCTCCCAATTTCTCTTCCATATCCGGAGAAGACTCCAGACAGCTTCGAAAATTTTGGCAATCCCACCAAAAATTGAATTTTTGCTAAATTCACCGCTAATTAGTACGAGATTAATTAAAGTTTAAACGAGCTTAACTTCAGATAAGCATAACTTAACTACGTGCTTATCCAATTGACATTATCTAGTTTAATTAGTACTAAACCCCGCAGATTAGTGGCTAATACATAGATTAGCGTTAATATAATCTGGGTTTGGATTTTCTCTGCGCCGCAAGTTAGGTGTATAGGTCATATGGGAGGGGCCAAGCCCCCTCCAAACCCCCGCCATATTATGAAGGTAATATTAAATGTAAGTTTAGACCCTTATAAAACAAGGATCAATGGATGGCTCGGTGGTATGTTGTGTGGATAGCACAGGGGTGGTCATGGGTTCAACCACGACCCCGCACATTTATTTTGTTCCAATAAACCATTTTCAAACCTTTGAACCTTAGCCATCGTAATATTAATCCATATGAAACCTTAATCCATGCGGCTTTGAAATTATCATAATGTTTAGACTTTAGGTTAGAATATATATATATATATATCTGACCTTAATTAATTAAAAAAAATATTTTCTAGCACATAAATACCATGAACATAAATTCAACCTTAGGAGGTCATTTGACAAATTTCACCTTCACAAACCAAAATGGCGAATGCAACGGTGAAACTTGTCATAGTTCCATTGGACAAAACTTAAAGAAGATTCCCTGAATGCTGATTGGGCTGCCATGTCATCAGTTTGTACCTTTTCTGCAAATTTTTTATAAAAAATTGTCTGTTCTGAACGGAGATTAGAAGACCATAACTGTTTCATCCAAAATAAGTGTTCAACGAAATGAGTTGTGTTGGATTCCTTGTTATGATCCAGTCGCTTTCATTCTAGTTTCATTAAATTTTGAGCACTTTTATTATTGAGCTAAAATATTGAGTCTCTGATCACAACCCAATATGGGATAAATTTTATTGCTAACTTCTTATCTATTGCAACTCCACTACATGCTTTGACAATTGTGAAATAGGTCTTTTAGTGGGGAGGCAAGCAGTAGAAATCCTTTGGTACATTGAAAGAGAAAATTAGTACAACACCATTCCTTTCACTTCTAGATCTTAAGAATCCATTTGAGATTCACACCGATGCAAGTGGTTATTCCATGGGAGAAGTTTTGATGCCACATGGTAAGCCTATTTGTTATCATTCTGAAACATTTACCAATGCATGTCATCAGCCTGTACCTATTTTGCAATTTTTTTATTATAAAAATTTGTTTGTTCTGAACGACTATCAGTAGACCAAAACTCCTTCATCCAAACTCGGTTTTCAACGAAACAAGCTGTGTTGGATTCCTTGCGACGAGCCGGTCACTATCATTCTAGTTTCATTCAATTCTGAGCACTTTCATTTTTGAGAAAAAGTACTAAGCCTCTGATCAAAACCCAATATCGGATAAATTTTATTGCTAACTTCTTATATATTTAAACTCCACTACATTCTTTGATAATTATGAAATAGGCTTTTCAGTGGGGAGGAAAGCAGCAGAAATCGTTCGATATATTGAAAGAGAAATTCAGTACAACACCATTCCTTGCACTTCTAGACCTTAAGAATCCATTTGAGATTCAAACCAAAGCAAGTGATTATTCCATGGGAGCGGTTTTGATGCCACATGGTAAGTGTTGGGAAAAAATAATTTCCTGTCATTTAATTTTCAACTCGGGATTTTTGTAAACTTGTGAAGCATGCGTGTATTGTATGTGCTAGAAATTGTCTTTCAATTTAGATCAATCTAACTAAAAAATAACGAAAACTAATTTATATAATCTATGAAATCAAACAATAAAAAATGAAATTAAACTAACCTGTGAAATAAAGTAACGAAAATAAAGAAAACAAATTCAAAAGAAAATATAGCACGTGAAATCACACTTGCAGGGATTGAAATTTTAATCTAAGAAAGCACTTCAAAGCATGTAAAGAAAAACTCAATTATTGCATAGGTTAAATACTTGAGCATCCAATTTGGAGGTATGACAGAATCACCTTCTTGGCATGATATTTAGGAGCATCCAATTATACATTTAACTGAGGATCTAATCTAGGAAAGAAATATAAAGGCATGTAATGGAAAACTAAATTATTGCATAGGTTAAACACTCAAGCATCCAATTTGGAAGTATGACAGAGTCACCTTCTTGGTATGATTTACAAGAATCCAATTATACATATAATTGAGGATTTGATCTAAGAAAGCAGTTTAAAGTTATGTAAAGGAAAACTCAATTATTGCATAGGTTAAATACTCAAGCATCCAATTTGGAAGTATGGCAGAGTCACCTTCTTGGTATGATTTACAAGCATCTAGTTATACATATAATAGAGGATCTGATCTAAGAAATGAGTGTAAGAACATAAAAAGAAACGAAGCAACTATGAGCTCTATTGTCTCAAACATAATCCAATTGGAAAATAGAAGAATCTACTTTCTTGAGATGTTCTTGAAAAGCAAAGATTACATAGTCATTCTAAAACTAATACTAAGAAAGCAAATAAATATTAATCTATGAAAGCAAATAAATCTCACACATTGTAGATGGCCGATCTAAAAGTATGAGAGATGGTAAATCGAGATGATCCATATGTAAGAAAAACCAAGTCAAAGTGAAGGATCACTCATGAGTAAGGTGCCACAATTTAATTATTTATTCAAAGCTTGAGCATAACTCCAATTTTACACATGACATGATAGGAGAAAGCGTCCCCTATTTATATAAAAAACAGGGATATCTACTCAATAAATGTAGATCCCTTAAATATCTACTAGATCCATACTTGTATCAACTTATCCATAAATTATAGATAAAAATCCTATGACACATCAAGATCTACATGATCTATATCCTTGTAATATGGTCCACCTCTTGAGTTGAAATTCGAATTTGATCTTGGGAGGCCAAGTAAGACCCTTCTAGAATCTTGCTACCCAAGCATGCAGGAAATTGCAGCAGGGCCGAAGTGTGGCTAAAGTCTTTGACATCTGGCGCCTCAACCGTATTCTCCATCGCATCAATGACATCATCATGGAAGCGAGGGGGCTATCTTTTCATGCAGTTAGAAGAAAGGCCAATAGTCTGGCCGACTACTTAGCCAACCAAGGGGTAACAACCCAGGATCGCCTAGTCTCCCACGAGTGGCATGCAATCGATTCGCCCGAAGTTAAGAAGGACTGCCTTCTTATCAACAACAATGACCTACACAAGGCAGGGGTCGTGTCAGAGCCGCCTGACCCTTAATCTATTAATGACAAAGTACTCATTTAGTGCTATGTTGATTGTTTCTAGAGGTGACCAATCCTTGATTATATCACCTTAGCACGCTCCCATGCCTAGCCTTAATTCCTTGCATGACAACTTTAAAGTTTTATGTGTACGTCACAGTAGTTCTCCCGCGGCCAGCCAGCTTAAGTCTCAGCCCTTAAATTCTCTTCACCTGGATTCTTTTCTTCACTCCACTTTGTGGTTCTTCTTTCCCATTGCCAAGTTGTGATGCAGCCTTTCGACCTTCTGCTCCTCTGCCCTAATCTCACTCTGGCCCTCTTGCAGCATTTTCTTTGGCTTCCAAGCGTAGGGCCTGCTGTTTGCTATCTTCCCTTTATGGTTTCTGCCTCATTCCATGGCCCCTCGCTGTAGGCATCCTCCTCCTGCCATTCGGCGCAGCTGCACTTCCCAATGGGATAGCCCCTCCCGTCACCTAGTCAATTGGGCAGAGACTCTGGCTTGTAATGCCGCTCTAAATTACATGGAAAACACCTCGGCGCCTACGAGGGAAATTCTGAACGACTTGGAGACTGCGGTGGCGGCTCGTCGTCGGGCCATCCTTATTGAGACTATGGACCATGAATTCCAGTGGATTTCGAACTCGAGCTTAACGAGAAGCAGGGAAAAACTTTACACTTGTGCCATAGACCTTCACTGGCACACAAAAAATCTTCTTTCTCTGGCGCTCTAGGAGCAAACTAGATTTTTCAGGCAGATTGAGAAAAATATCCAAGCCCTCTCGGACAAGTTTGAAACTTATGTCAAGACAGTTCACCATCTGAGATTTGTTGACAGCTCCTCTCCTCATTATGAGCTACTGAAAAGGAAATTGGTGCTGCATCAAAAAATCGACGAGCCTAATCTCAAGGTTAAAGCCGAGGCCCCTTCTAGGGGCTCTCCTCTAGAGGTTGGTCCATCTCATCGCCCCCACTTTGATCTAGAGGGAGGTACTCCCGAAATACCAATTAAAATTGATGATTTTTTCAGTGATGAAGATCCGGCGTCGCCCCCTCGGGCCTCTAGTTCTCTGATTCTCCCATGTTTTGGGATGCTTCTCAGGTTTCTATTAATTCGAGCCTGCACGCTCTCTGTTTTTCTTTATGCTTCTTAGTTTCAGGTCTCCCTACTCAGTTTCATTTCCCCTGTTCCCAGATCCCTGAGTATGGGATTGATCATGCGCTCTTAGCCAAGGTGGCTCTTTTTGTAATATATATTTTCTGATTAATGTGAATAGCTTCACAAAATTTACAAAAAAAAAAAGACCCTTCTAGAATCTCCAAAATAGGCCTACACATGTCACAAAACTCATAACACATATATAGATATATGACCCCATGTTAATTTTCTAGTTTTTAATCATAAATTCACTTTAAATACATAAAATAAATAACTTTGGAGAACAAGTATCCTAACCCATATATTTATGAAAATGGTTACTTGATGTAGGGTTTTAGGTCAGATAGTTATGAAATGAGAGTTGAATGGTTATGACATCATGGAAATATGTCTGAATATGGAAGACAATTTTGAGACTTAACATACCCCCTAACTAAAATTTTTGCATGTCCTCATGCAACTATTGCATTGATTAATTTGTCCTTGAGTTGATCTTTTATTAGTTTTAACTTGTATAGATTCTTTCCAAACTTTGCTTCATGATATCTTCTTTTGGAAAAATATAATACATTTGATTGCATTTTTTTTTTTTTGGTGTAACAACCAATTTTTGAGCAATGGTTCTTTTGTAACAATGCTTTATTTTCTTTGTTGCATCAAATTTCATGGAAACATTTAGGATCAAATACTATAATAACTCATCAATGAATTGATAATTTGCAAAGCATATAATATTTTGGAATCATACAAAAACAATAGTTGGTTGGGAAGTATATGCGGGTTGGAATGAAATGAAAATGTGTGATAGCGTATGACATGTGAATATAAAATTATGTCCCTTCCCCCCAACTAAAGATATGACAATGTGAAAAAGGGAGTGAGGAATTTTTGCAAAGTTACAATTTTATCATTTTAAGGAACTACATGACTAAAAGTTAGAAAACGACATATCTTCACTTACCTTAAATGTGGCTGAGTTGTGTATACTGAAGAGTGTGGTTGTTGATGCTGGTGGATCATGAAGTATGTAAACAAAGGAATTTGATCTACTTATTTTTTCTCTTTGTGCCGGTGACAAGATTGGGATCTTTATTGTTGTTCACACAAATTGATTCTTGCTGCAAACTGCAGAAATGATGTAGTCTTCAATCATTACAAAATTCGATGGTACAATTCTATTCATGCAAATAAATGTGTTGATGTTGAGCATGAAGAGAAGTCATTGGATTACCGACCATTGATGAATTTCATTAACCAATGCGAGGCAAAATCACCATTAATGTCAATAAGTGCCAAGGTACCTAAGTACATCTTGCGAAGTGCGAATAGATGAGCTGATGTCGAGCCACTTTCAAGATTTGACGATCAAGGGACATTGATGTATTCCCATGATTGTCAGTGAGAGAACTTGTCATTAATGCATACAAGCCTCAAGGTACTAATAAGGACTCTAGTCTTAGACCTAGATAATGTGCAGCTGTTGATAGGCCAAGAATTGTTAGAAGGGAGGCCTTAAGGAATCCTCCATCATCTAAAGCGAGCATGAAAGAATAATTTTTGAAGGACTATGGATGAAAATTTTTGCAGTGGATCAAGGTTTATTTGACAGAATGAAAATGGAAATGGAATGAATCAACTTTGTAGAGGAGCATAATGGTTTTATTGTTGGGTTATATGTTAGTGAAAGCAAGGAAGGAAAATATAATGACTGTGAAAAAAAAATGAGTAGTGAAGGAAAATGAGACGAGGATTTTATTGAATGACTAAGTAGAAATGAAATAGCGAATATAAAGGGAAATGAGGTGAATTTTTTATTTACTGTGGAAGCATGTATGCAATGGAGACATTGGCATTTGAAACGCTTGCACGTGTTGGATCTGATTTTCATTAGCATGTGCTCATGCATTGATGTTTGTTTCTTTGTTGTTGATCGTCTTCATGTAAAATAAATGTGGTCTCTGAGAGAGACACTGTTCACTTATGGTCATCTGTCCTTCCTCCTAGAACCTGCAAAATAAAACTAGTACTTCTTCTGCAATGGAATGTAAGGCTATCAAAAGAGAGAGGTGATCAATATTTCTAGTTATGACATTTACATGAAAAACTGAGAATTGGTACTAATAAAATAATTTCACGAAGGAAAACCAAAATAATTTATACATGTTTCGAAACTAGTGCCTCAAGTTACCTGCTGTGTCTTTTAAGAAATTTCTTCATTCTTTACCATTTCAAACTTTTATGATAGTTTTCTCATTATGTAGATTTTGTCGATATCTTTCCAATGATGCTTGAATCGTCGAAATCATGTCAGATGAGAAAGTTAGGTTAATTTGAAATTTGGGTGAAACAGTGAAGTTTCTCAGTTGCAGAATTGATGTTTAGCTACAGAATTGCACAACAGCTGCATAATTGTGCAGTTTCTGTAGCTAAAAATTTTAAACAGAAAGTTAAATATGCACAGCTATGCATTTTTTATGATCAATCCAATCTTTGAATTAATCAGTGCCTCCTCCAAAAAAATGAGTAAATACCATTTTTATTTCATTGATGCAAATATATATATATATATATATATATATATATATGTATGTATGTATATTTTGAACAAAAATCCATTGGTGGTAAATACTAATGCTTGAGTCTTACATAGAATATGTTTCCCTTCACAAAGAAATGAAAATGTGGTAACAAACTAAATGCATTGGCCAACTTGAGCCATCATAAATTTATTCACACAACTAGGTTGCAAAGCAGAATATAAATTAAATATTTGAATCTGCTTGAGCCTCATGTCAATCTAATATTTGTTCATCAAGTTATCCCCTCCAAACATTTAGCACTTCTTGAAACATCTCAATCAGAAAAATATGTTCAAATCATCCCTCACATCATAGTTTTTTTTAAAGTCAAACAAATACATTCGGAAGTTGCTATCGATATGTCACATTGCATTATTAAACGAAAATTCATTTTCCAATAACTGGAAGGATGATCGTGAACATGTTTTTTTTTTCTCGGAAAATTTAGCATCCCTATCTATTTCTTCCATTAGTTTGCAACCAGCTCTAAGTATATCACAAGTATGACTTCCAAAGCACTTCTTTACAGATCTAAAATGGAATGACCTGCAAGAAATTTCCCAAAAGAAGAATTTCTATTACAACAGTGAGAAAATAATTAGTGTAGGGCTTCTCTTCATCAACCAAAGGGCTTTGAGCTTGGGAAATGTCAATATCTGTTTGCAATAAATCATTTGGCAAGTTTGAGATGTAAAATGGCAATTGTATTTCAAGATGGCAACATGTGGTGCAAAGTGGCGAGTTGGTAGGGATCTTCAACATTTTCTGAAGATTTCAAGATTGAAAGCAAACTACCTAATTAAATCGAAAAATATAATGATGCAATCGATGGATGATATATTATGTTGGAAAAACGCCAAGTGGAATTGAGCATGGTGATTCACCCTTAACTGTTAACTCCCTGGACTGTTGTGAAATTTACCGCAACTCTCTCAACTGATTTTCCGTGCATAAAAAAAATCGTTTTACTCACGCAATCTGCAAACTAAGGCTTGAGAGAACCCATAAATTCACCTAAAAGGTTGTGAAATCCAGAAAATATCTCAGGAGTTACCTAATTTCCCCTATTCCCGAAAAAAACCCATGTCTTATTTTTTCCTAATTCGCCTCGGTTTGGTCAAAAACTGCGTTTTAAAATTGAGTGTCAAAACAATTACGTTTTTCATGGTTTCTACTCCGGTAACAAAATTAATTGTTGGTGCAACGGATTCAACAATTGCCAAATGCATCGAGCATTTGATTTCAATTTGAAATAAAAATCAACTTCCTGAAAATAGATCTCTCTATGGATTTGTCAAACGATTCTGCAAATTAAATTCACACAATCTGAATTTTGTTTAGGTGTAAAATTTGGCTAAAAAAAACTCTCCCTATGTTGGCTCAGAGTTGAAATTTTGATGGGGTTTTGGCTGTTGTGTGTGGACTCTAGGCGCCACTTTGGTTGTGGTGGTCCATTGTCCTAAAAAAGCCGAAGCCTTCTAACAATGAAAACCATGTTCAAGACTGACAATTTTTCATTTCCAATAAATAATAACAGTTTTCTGTGGAGCAGATTAATGTGGTAAGGCTGAGATCTCAACGACATATGTAATTATTTTTTTATTCACATATTGAATGCCGAAAACAAACCATGGACGATTGGATCCAATGCTACGGTTCCAACGTTGTAGATGTCCGTTTCTCTTCATTTTTTTCAAAGTCGCATACGATATCTGTGTCAATTCGTTCCTTTGGTATATATGAAATGAATTCTTTTATTGTTTTGTTTTTTAATTCTGTTTCGTTTTGTTTGTTTATCACATATCGTGGATTATGATGTTTGTTATTCATTTATTTTATATATAAATATATATATATATATATATATATATATATATATATATATATATATATTAAAATGTTTTAGTTTTGTTTTAATATATATATATATATATATATATATATATATATATATGTTAAATTTTTTTAAAATTTTAAAATATATACATATATATTTCATTTAAAAAAAAATTATTAATAAAAGAAAATGAAATTGATAAGTTTTTTTTTTTTAATTGAAGTTTATTGAAAAATCAAATCAAATAAAATCAAATGATGGAAATAGAAGTTAGCTGCAGAATTGCATTCTGTAGCTATTTTTTTTTTTAGATTCATATACTAACAAAAAAAAAAAATCTTTTTATGATCCTCCAGGTCACACGAAGCGTAGGAGGAGAGCATACTCGAGTTTTTTATTTTGTTAGCATACTCAAGATTTTATTAGTCGATTTTTTTTTATTTTTTTTTACAAAAACAAAATGAAAAGGATCGATCTCATACCTTAAATTATCGCTCGTGATCTTCGCTTGTGCTCCTTGTTCTCAATAATTTTTCTTATTGCAAAACTTTCTTACCAAGGGTTAGTAAATGGGTGGTTCTTACTACACCACAAAACATCAAATTTATCCTAAAAAATACAAAAAAATATTTTTATTTTTTTCAAAAACAAAATTAAAAATTCTAAAATTCTAGCCAAGCTTGGTTATATTTTTATTTTTCCTATCTATCTAAAAAAAAACTATTTTTTAATTTTTATTTTTAAGTATATGAATGCTTCCAATGAAGCCATTTACGGATTAGAGTCTTTGAAATATTCATATCCAAATTTACGAAATGTACCTAATTTCTTATAAGGATATGAAAAATTGTCTTGATCTTTCGATTTGCCGCAAGGACCACTTGAAGAATAGACGAATGGTGTGGCACAATCACTTTTTGATACCATTCCTCAATGTAGTCTTTGGGCTGCATTCTAGATCCTTTTTCTGTAAATGGTTAGTAAAAACTAAAAATAAAATACACTCTACACTAAAAGCTAGTTCCTATGCATACTTCCCCAGCAACGACGCCAAAATGTTGGGGAAAATTAATTGTCTGTTATTTAATTGCCAACCCGGGGGTTTCGTAAACTTGTGAAGCATGCGTGCACTATATGTGCTAGAAATTGTCCTTAAATTTAGATCAATCTAATTACAAAATAACGAAAACCAATTTATCTAGTCTATGAAATCGAACAATAAAAAATAAAATTCAACTAATTTGTGAAATCAAGTAACAAAAAGAAAGAAAACAAATTCAAAATAAAATATAGCGCGCGTAATCACACTTGTAGGAATTGAAATTTTAATCTAAGAAATAATTTCAAATCATGTAAATAAAAGCTAAATTATTGCATAGGTTAAATACTCGAGCATACAATTTGAAAGTATGACAGAGTCACCTTCTTAGCACGACCTTTAGGAGCATCCAATTATACATTTAACTGAGGATCTAATCTAGGAAAGCATTATAAAGGCATGTAATGGAAAACTCAATTATTGCATAGGTTAAACAATCAAGCATCCAATTTGGAAGTATGACAGCGTCACATTCTTGGTATGATTTACAAGCATCCAATTATACATATAATTGAGGATCTGATCTAAGAAAGAATTTTAAAGGCATGTAAAGGAAAACTCAATTATTGCATAGGTTAAACACTCAAGCATCCAATTTGGAAGTATGATAGAGTCACCTTCTTGGTATGATTTACAAACATCCAATTATACATATAATTCAGGATATGATATAAGAAAGCAGTGTAAGAACATAAAAAGAAACTAAACAACTGTGAGCTCTATTGCATCAAACATAATCCAATTGGAAAATAGAAGAATCTACTTTCTTTAGATGTTCTAGGAAATCAAATATTACACAGTCATTGTAAAACTAATACTAAGAAAGAAAATAAATCTTAACCTATGAAAGCAAATAAATCTCACACATTGCAGATGGCCGATCTAAAAGTATGGGAGATGGTAAATTGAGATGCTCCATATGTAAGCAAAACCAAGTCAAAGTGAAGGAACCCTCATGAGTAAGGTGCTACAATTTAATTCTTTATTCAAAGCTTGAGCATAACTCCATCTTACACATGACATGATAGGAGAAAGCTTCCCCTATTTATACAAAAATTATGGATATGTACTCAATAAATGTAGATCCCTTAAATATCTACTAGATCCATACTTGTCTCAACTTATCCCGAAATTATAGATGCAAATCCTATGACACAGCAAGATCTACATGATCTTTCTCCTTGGAATATGGTCCACTTCTTGAGTTGAAATTCGAATTTGATCTTGGGAGGCTAAGTAAGACCCTTCTAGAATCTCCAAAATATGCCTACACATGTCAAAATACTCATAACACATATATAGATATATGAAACCATGTTAATTTTCTAGTTTTTAATCATAAATTCACTTTAAATACATAAAATAAATAACTTTGGAAAACAAGGATCCGAACCCATATATTTATGAAAATGGTTACTTGATGTAGGGTTTTAGGTCAGATAGTTATGAAATGAGAGCTAAATGGTTATGACATAATGGAAATATATATAAATATGGAACACAATTTTGAGACTCGACAGTAAGTATATTTGCTATCATTCTAAAACCTTTACCACTACAGTAATTAACTATCCACGCTATGAAAAAGAGTTGTGTGTGTTGGTAAAAGAGTGAAGAAACTGAAGCATTATTTGATAGGTAAGGAAAAGATTATTCATACTAACCATAAATCTTTGTAATATCTACAATCCCAAACCAATCTACAATAACTATACATTTGAGATGAATGGGATTTCTATAGTAGTTCCATTTGGAAATCAGGTATAAGAAAGGTATATAAAACAAAGCTATTAATATTTTATCAATGCCTATCGTTAGTGAATATGTCATTCTTAAGCATAATTCCATCATTCATGAGAGCTATGTTGAACACTATGCTAAAGATGAAAATTTCAAAGATGTTTATGCAACTTTGTGTTAAGGCAATCATGTTGAAGAATTATATTATCATGTACATGATAAATTGTTGTATCATATTGGAAAGTTATGTGTTCGACAGAGTGAAAGAGTCAACATTATAAGGGAAGCTCATACTTCTCTGATTGATGGTCACTTTGGTGTAGGAAAAATAGTTGCACAATTACATAGGTATTGTTATTGGCTTCGTATGAATGAAAGTGTGTCAAGATATGTAAGAGGATGTTCTATGTGTGCTACTAGCTATCCTAGCAATAGAAAGTTGAGTTTATATACTCCACTTCCTATTCCTTCTCATCCTTGGGAAAGTATTTCTATAGATTTTGTAGGAGGACTACCTATTTCTAAGAAAGGTCATGATTATATTTATGTTGTTGTTTAAGAAAAATTGTATTTTGATGCATTGTAAGAATCATGTTACATCTGAACATACTGCACAAATGTTATTTCAAAATGTATGGGTAAATTTTCTATTACCCAATTCTATTATATCTTATCAATATTCTCGATCTGTCAGAAAATTTTGGTCAAGTTTATGGGAAATCATGGACACCAAGTTAAAAAATAGCACATAATTTCATCCACAGACTGATGGCTAGACATAAATGGTGAAAAAAATGGTAGTACATCTCCTTCTTGGATACTGCAAAAATCATCCTAAGCCTTGGGCTGAACACTTACATTACATCCAACATGCCTACAATAGAGCCAAGCAGTCTTCGGCTCAGACATCTCCATTTGAAGCATGTTTGGGATATTTACCAAAATTTCCCTTAGATTTTATCTTTGGGAAATATAGTGTTGTGGATGGAAACAATTATATAGATAATACCAAGCACTTTATTGAACATATCCATTTGGTGCATCAAATGGGACAAGAACTATTCGATAAGAGTTAAGGCAAGTATAATGCAAGACATGATAAGCATCATGTTGACTACAAATTCCATGTGGGAGATCAAGTTTGGATTTATATCAACAAGGAAAGGCTCTAGGGAGAAGGTAAAAATCTCAAACCAATCATATATGATCCTTTTAAAATATTGGAAAATATTGGTAATAAAACCTTTTGATTAGATTTACCACCATACATGCAAATTTATGTTATTGTAAATGTGGAAAACTTAAGACTATATGAGCCTCCTTTGAATGAAGATCAAGGAGATAACGTTCATATTCCAACAATAGAATATTTCTCTATTGAATACTTAGAATAATTGCAGTAAGATATTATTCTTGACATAAGGATAAGGACTTCACATAGAGGCAATGTGGAGTACCTTTGTGTGGGGCTCAATGGAACTAATCCAGGTAAGGCCAAGTGGATTGAGATAAGAATGGTGAGGGAGTTGCACCCTCACCTACTTGTTTATTGAAAACAACCTTTTGGTGGTACAAAAGCTTTCAGTGGGGAGGAAAGATCTAGGGGATCAGAAAAATTCTCAAAATTGAAACTGATTGAAATAGCTCGAAACTAACACCATATCATAGTGCTCATCGTCTTGAATCCAATGTTGCTTGAATCTCCTCAAACTAATATTGTATGCTCAAGATATGATGTTATGAATTTTTGTCCAAATACCTAAAAATTGAGTAAGAGGGTTGATTGGGTTGCTTACAA
Source organism: Pinus albicaulis (assembly GCA_034641835.2). Taxonomy (NCBI): domain Eukaryota; kingdom Viridiplantae; phylum Streptophyta; class Pinopsida; order Pinales; family Pinaceae; genus Pinus; species Pinus albicaulis. The sequence continues at coordinate 591,438,418 of CM076569.1, forward strand.
GGTAGACCGTATGCTGACGTCGAAAACTGACTGGAAAGGCACAGTAGACTGTACGAATGAACCCATGCTTGAGAAGTGGTAGGGCTGTACTGAGGCAAATGGTGGTTTTTAGTTGGTTCGTTGGTTGCGAGGTGGGACAATTATCAGGTGCCACATGGCCCAATGAGAGGGCACCATGTGGCCATCTGTGGTTGGAATTTTTTTTGTATAATGGCCCAAGGGCCTTGGCAGGGTTCGACCCCTCAACCTGCCATAACACAAGTTCACGCTCTACTGGTGGATCACACATTAGTTCTTATCTATCATTAGAATCCATATATATTTTAAGTATAGTGTTTTACATGTTCAAGGGAAGGGGGAAGAGCGCTTGACCCTAGCTTCCAGTCACATAGAAATCCATAGGACCCTATGGAAGAGTGGAAGGCGAGGGGGTAGGGACTAGGCCACAACCCTGGACTCATGGTACTTAGGTGACCACCGACGGGGTTAGAGTGACCAGTGCAGGAGGTTAACCTCGACCCCCAATTCTAGTTATGTAATATGTCACAGACCAACGACGGAGGGGGAAGACCGAGTGACACCCGGCCTACGTCAACCAATGGTCCCATGAACTTTTTCATGACCTTATGCCAATACTGAAGGGAGAAAAGTGGCGGGGGCGAGCGATTAGCCCAACCCACGACCACGTGACCTTAACCAACGCTTAAGGGATATTGGCGCGGTTAAGGAGGTGACAAAATTCCCCATTTACAATGGGGATCCCACTAACACTAGGTGAAATTGTCGCTCAATGGTTGGCAGAAGGGTAGAAAACATAGAATGATTAGACATACTTGCAGATTTGTAGAACAATTAGCATAATTTTTTCAAGGAGGAATATATTGCTCAATTTTTAACCTTTTAGAGCTCAATAAGAGCCTAGATAGGATTTTTTGAGCATTCTGAATCCATTAGCGACACTATTTTTTCATTTGGAGGACTGTAAAATAATGTAATTAATATTTTAGCATATAATTGAAGAGGCCCAACTTTGGAAGCTGGACCCGGAGAAGTATCCAAGGAGGGGTGAACTTCATTATCAATTTTTTGTTTTGTGTTGCTATGTATGGTTCATATTTCTTTATTTTATTTCTACAAAATGATTTTTTTAAAAAAAAGGTGCTTTTGCAACTTGATCCATTGCCCTCAAGACATAAAATTGCTTGCAAATTTTTAATGGAACTTCAAGTTATTAATTTTAGATCAGGAAGGATTTCGACCTATGGGTTGTAGGCATCACTTCTGAAACTGTTGCAATTAACGAGCCATGTATCAAAGCTCTATATTGTCTTTAATATTTAGGGTGTTGTATCTTGATGGTGTCTCATTGATGTTTTTATTAAGGGTTTGATCTAGTTCAAAATTTCACTAATATTTGAATTCCAAAGTCTATTACGAACTTTTGAAGGAGGCAAGCTTGCACATAAGTTCCTAGAACTCTTATGGTGATTTGCTAAAGCATTTTTTATTACTGCCTAGAATTATTTTGGTCATTTTTTGAAGCATTATTTTTGGGAAAATGCCTAGAAGTCTTATGGTGATTCGCTCAATCATTCTTGTTGGTAAATTTACCAAATTCTGAAGTGCGTGCTATACCATAGTCCTAAACCAAACTCAACATTGGAAGCCTATATTGGAATTACAGAGGGATATTTTTGGTTTATTGAACACCTAAAATGGAGTTGAACAAAATTTGATATATTTTTGGAATAGACATGGTTTGACATGAGTAACTGCTTGACTGTATAACTATAACACTAAGAGTTTTACATTGTGATTCATAAAGGATCTCTAAAGAAACTCCTTTACATCACATAGTAGACCTAAATTCACTGTGACTAGAGTTTATCACTATGACAGTGATCTATGCGCTTGTTGTAGTGAAGCCTTGATGACATTATGTTGATGATAACAATAGTAACATTTTGATGACAATTTTGACCTTGTGACCTTGCATGACATTGGTACATGAAATTATCTATATAGGAGTGTTATGTGAGTGACTTGGAGATATCAATGTATTTCTCCTAATGCATGGTGTTGTCGGTGATGTTTTGATCAAAATCCTTGTAGTTGTGTTAATGATTCAAATCCTAGACAATGATGTTTATACATTGAATGACTATAACCCTTGACGCGGAAAGAAAAATTGTGTGACAATGAAATATATGACAATACATTTTATATGTGATTGATATATATATAACAATGACCTATGGTATTGACAAAGGCACTCTAATGATTGTCTTTAAAGTGAGGTTCAATTAGATGTTTTGATATTGACAGAGTTGTGCATTTGATTGTAACATTGGCTATGAGCTTAGACGTGTGAAAATTATGTGTGCCCTTGAGCATGTTATGGTAGTAACTTGATGATAGTGAACTTGATGTCAATAAGACCACATACAAATATGTTATGAGCATAAGAACATAGGAACATGCATACTACAGTTTGCATTGAACCTAAGCTTGAGTTATTGAGCTTGATGAACAAAGGTCACTATTGTTGATCATTGTTGCTACTTCAACAAAGGTATATTTGTTGTGAAACAATGACCATGTTGATAGTAAAATTGTAAGCTTGTGACCTATGTAACAGTTTCTTTGACTATGATCTATATTGATATCTTCATTATGTTAGTATACTCTATTACAATTGTGACAGTGATCATAAAGAAGATTGATATTTGGATTGACTCTGTTTGATAGTGTGATGCATGGAAGTGACACCTTCACAGTGAATTTAGCAGGTGAACAGTGTTGAGGCTAAATTATTGAGTTAATTTGCAACCATTGATGGTAGCAAAAACAATGGTGTATGGTAGCAGTGATGGTAGTATCAACAGTGGTGGGTGGTAGCACTGATGTTAACCAAAGTAGTGGAGGACATCGACAATGGAAGTGAGGTGCAACAAAAAATATTGCAACTTGATTGCAGTTGGGCCATTATCCCTGGTATAGGAACCCAAAACATTAATGGAGAATTTTCTTCCTTCCAGCTTCTTGGTAAAACCCTTGGGGAGTCACTACCACATTTCAGGTTAAAATCTAATGGTGGAATTTGACAAATGGATAAAATCAGAACTGCTGTTGGATGTTTTTTTGTTTTTGGTTTTTTTTTAAAAAACCCAATGACCTTCAAATATGCGACGTTAATTATATAGAGTCAGATATTAGACGATCGACATTAATGACATTTTACTAGCCAAATTTTTGCTTTATTGGCATTTTACCATTGCGCAACATTTATCTGACAGACTAGCATTGAATATCCGACGAGAAATTGATTTATATATATGTAGGGCCAAATACCTATTTACAAGTTCAACATTCTTGTTATACATCCCATGATTTTGAAATGTTATAGGCCTATTTTGAGGTTAATTTTGATTGATAATCATCACTTAAATCTATTTGGTGAGGAAAAATGTTAGATAACATTCCTTAAGGACTGGGCCAAGGAGACTTGGGATTGGCATCGAGGGCATTAGCGGATAGACAATTTTATTTCCCTTGTAAAAATTGCAAGGGCTCTAAAGTAAGGAGACTTTTAATAACAACAACTAAAAATCATTGTAGAATTTATGTATGTGTTGAAGGCGGAGATGAATATCATCCATTAGAAAGTACTTACTCATTATCATTCATTAGACCATAGGAGACTTGTTCTTTATATTTCTTATACATGCCATAAGAGACTTATTCTTTACTTAGTTCAAATATATAGTCATATGCACAAGTGACAATCTTTCAAAATATTCATTTTGTGTTTTATGCATTGAGAAAAAATATCATGATGAGTTCTAGGTAGTTAATTTGAAATTAATATTTACTTTTGTTCATAAATATTTATGCTAGCTAGTTTGCAATTAATATTTATGCTATATAGTTAGGGAATAAATATTAGTGATATTTTGCAATTAATATTTATGTTAGGTAGTTTTGGCATTCATCGACGATATCTCTCTCTCTCTCTCTCTCCAAAACTAACCTCCTTCCCTCATTAGTGCATTGTTTCTCATTTTTTCAAGTTTCTACTACTAGGATTTTATTTTTCCCTCCCTCGTAGCACTAGGTTTTTCAATTTCCTTCATTCCTAGTACTAGATTTTTAAATTGTCCTTTTCATAACTATAGCTTTTTCAAGTGTTGTATTGTTTCTCATCTACCTTGTTTTATAGTACTAAGATTCCTCCTCGTTTCCTTTTCCAATGCTAGGAATTCCAAATGTGCCCTTTTGTAGTACTAGACTTCCTAATTTCTCTTTATTATAGCATTGAATTTGTCAATTAGACTTCTTTCTAGCAGTATAATTTTCAGTTATGTTATTTTCTAGTAACATTGATTTTGAAATTGTACCCTTTTCCAATGCTAGGAGTATCCAAAAGTCCTCATTCCAACATTGATCAGTTTCACATTTGTTCCTTTTTCCAGTGCTAGGTTTTGAAATTGTCCTCCTTTTAACCTTTTTCCATCTTTTCCTTCATACTTTTTCTCCTAAACTGGTTACTAAGGGAGAATTTCCTTAGGACATGAAAAATGAATATTCAAATGAAAACATAGAATAAAAAAAACAAGAGAATAGAACCTGCTGTAGATCAATCTAGCACAACTAAAATACTAAAAATCTTAAAAATAATTTTATTTTAGAAAAGGATTAAAATTTCAAAATTTGAAGCAACAAATAATTTTGTTGGACTCACTCCTTGGATGGAAGGAAAATGAACATATAGGAAGGTGTTGAAAGAGAAGAAAGTGATGAGGAAGATGCTAGTGAGGATGTTGATCTAGAAGGTGAAGATGAGGAAGATTCTAATCTCGATTTAGCATGGAAGATGCTTGAATATACAAGAGTGATTCTGGATAAACAAGAAGCTTCCCATTGATCCATCTTCTATTGAGTAGAAGTATTACTATAATTTAGGGTCATTAGTAGCAGTTAATCAAAGCTCTAAAGCACATGAAAAATTGAAGGTCGGCAATGTGGATGCTCTACATTGTAATTATGAACATGGGGAAGATAACCCAAACTTCCAATGCATAATATATTGGATGCTTGATTAGTCTTATTAGCATATTGTTCTTGTTCATTATAGATAATTTACATAGACAAAGATTGAGATAACACAATGTACATCGTGTTGCATATTACATGAGTTGAATGCCGAGGAGGGCGTTATTTATATGCCATATTGGATGATGGAAAATATGCTTTTAACAGAGAGCTTGCAGGTATGAAATAAATCGGCGATCCAAATCATTCACGCCCAAATCCAATAGAGTCACGGGGACACAAAGTACACAAAACTTAGGCCAATGAGTGGTCTCGCAGGTGGATTCATCAAAATCGCTTAGTCCAAGATCAATGACTATTAATTAATGTGACATCATTATTCTCATTTCTAGAAACCTTTAAGAGGTGATCCCATAGGCTGTTTGAGATTTCTGAAAACCATTTGTGGTTTTCTATAAAATCCACACGTCATCCGTTATGTTCCAAATATCATTTCATACTATTTAAAACTCCCATATATGTTTAAATTATAATGTAAAAATCATGATAAAAGGAGGGATTTTCTTTTTGTATTTTTAACACATAGGGGATATAAATTAATAATATATATATATATATATATATATATATATATATATATATATATATATATATATATATATATATATATATATATATATATATATATATATATATATATATATATATATATATATATATATATATATATATATATATATATATATATATATATATATATATATAAAGTTTATAAAAGCATTCCAAAACAAGATCTCATGTACTTAAAAGGAGTTATTATTAGTGAATAGATATAGTTAGGAAATTGTCCATGAGTTAGTTCCATAACCATTTCTAGGACAGTTAGTCAGTTAGGCTTATGGGGGAAATAAAGATGGAAAATCAAGGCATTGTAGAGGTTCCAAGTTTTTGGCCTGAGAGGTGGAATTTTTTTACTTTGGATCTCCATGTGTTTATGAATAAACCTTTCATAATGATTCCAAAATTTGTTGAAATAATGATTCTATTATCACTTCTTCATGTATTATCTTTTCCATTTTTATTCATCACTAGAAGGCCACTTGAAATATTTTTCTCATGTTGGAGATTGATAAGGATTAAATTTCTAGGGTTTTAAGAACATTGGGACACTAAAATATTCTCATCATGTTTATTGATAAATGTCTTGGGCACTGATCTCTTTTAGCCAGATATTGTCACCCAAGGTACAATTGACCCATCTAACTCCAGTTCTATAAAGCCTCGAGAGGGATTAAATCCCTTGAGGTGAAAACATCTCCTCACTTTTTTACTCAAAAAATGGGTTTTCACCTCAAGGGATTTGATCCCTCTCAACACTTCGTAGAACTAGAGTTAGATGGGTCTATACTGGTTTCTATTTATTTTCACTATTACATTTTCATATTATTAAACTCATTAATTCTATGCACTTAGACTGATTTGTTAATTTATGCAATTAAATCATTCCCATTAAGGGTATTTTTACTTTTATTATTATGAGCGTGTAAGTTTTAAGTTGAGCCATATGCAAATCATGATTAGTTAACTAGCTAAGTTGTCTTTGTCTAGCTCTTTTTTGTCTTTGTTTTCCTATATTATATTTGTAAAATTTCTATCGTTTTAAATATTTATGATAGTTGAATAATAGTATTTTATTGATTGTAATTGTTTGGTATGGTGCTCCTAGGGCATTCCTCGATGAGGAAGAGGTCGTTGTAGTACAAGTGCCTATTCAAGAACATGAAGCGAATATTGAGACAAATCAAGCTAATGATCCTATGGAAGAAGATAATGATGCTGATAACACATTGGATGAAGATGAGATGAATAGATTGATCCATGAGACATTTAATAATGTTCCAAGAAGGGATGATGATCACGACCCATATGTTGGTGGTTATGATATACTTGTACTTGAGAGGGGAACTCGACCTCTTTATGAAGGCTCAGAAACATCTCTTCTCTCTGTTTTATTGCTTTTGGTCAACTTAAAGGCGATGAATGGTTTTTTGAACACATGTGTGACAAAACTCCTGAGGTATGTAATATATTTTGTGACATTTAGTACATCATGATAAAGCGATTATGTGCTTCCTTTGTTTTCAATGTTAGTATGTCGATCACCATTTGTAACATTATTTGGATACAATATGTATATTGTTTACATTAACCAACATTACTGATTTTTGATGTTGTAGATTGTTAGGTGAATTTCTGTTACCACTGTCAAATGTTTTACCTAGCATGTACCGAGATTTACATGCCATTATGAAAGATATGGGAATGGCGTATCAAGTTATTCATGCATGTCCTCATGATGATATTCTCTATTATAAATAACATGCATCAAAATAAAAATTACCAAAATGTGATTAGAATAGATATCAAACTGATAAAGTAACAAAAAAAGTGTCTGGCAAGGTTCTTTGTTATATTCCCATAATTCCACGTCTGTGACAATTTTTCATGTGCAAAAGCGTAGCATAATTTATGGATTGCCATGCAACGAAAAGAAGTCATGATGGTGTTCTTCGAATGCCTGTAGATGGATCTGCATTTATGAATATAGAGGAAAGATGACCAAAATTTAAAGAAGAACCTCGTAATTTTAAGCTTTCATTAGTAGTTGACGGAGTCAATCCATTTGGAGAGCTAAGATCTATTTACTTGGTGTGGCCCGTTTTTGTCATCAACAATAGCATTCCTCCTTAGATGTCAATAAAGAGGGAGCACATAATGTTGACAATGATTGTTCCAGGTATTATTTTGTTTAGAATAAATATATTTGTTTACACAATAGCATATCATGATTTGTCTTGTTTGTTTCATACATATGACTTATATTTTTGTGTTTACTCATATATGTGCAATCATGTCTTATAATTATGTCTTTTTTTGTTCCTCATATATTTTTGAATTATGTACTGTATGTTCAATGAATTAGGTAAGTACCAGGTCAAATATATGAATGTATATATCGAGCCTGTTATTGATGAGTTATTTGGACTTATTGAAGGGAATCACTAGGTATGATATCTCTAGACCAACAGATGCATAAAGGGAATTTGAATTCCATGCAATGCTTGTATGGAAAATTCACGATGCCACAGGGCTAACACATTTATGTGGTATATTATAACATTACCATGAACTTTAATAGTGTTTACTATTTTTATGAATTTCATTTCATGCATTTTTTTGTAAATATTCCATTCATTATACATACTTCAATTAATAATTGAAATACAAATTAATCCATCTCTTGCAGGTCTTCAAACAAAGGGTAAATTTTCTTGTCCAATTTTTGGTTCTAAATTGAAATCCTGTCATTCAAGAAGCCTAGGAAAGGAGGTGTTTGATGAGTATAAGAACTTCCTCTCTAAGAACCATAGGCACCTAAGAACCGAAAAACATATTTTCAACGAGAAAGAAGAGACTAGATTAAGACCATGGAGAATGAAACTTGGTCTATGGAAGTTGCAATATAATAGAATCTCTCAAGGTATGGATTAAATCATCTATTTGTAATTGTACATGAAATGTTTGGATTATTTTATATTTTTATTGCATTTTCTTCATTGTACTATTTGACAACTATTATTTTTATAATATATTAAACTATGATTCACCTTGCAGATTGGAAAGGCATTAATAACATGGCACTACCATGAGGAATGAAAAGCTATCCTGAAAAATTCAATAGGCTCCCATACTATGAGCACCTAGAGATTGTTCATTTGTTTGATACAATTCAAATCCAGAAGAATGTAACATAGACCTTATGGAAAATCTTAGATGGAAGGAGAGATAAAGAAAAAACTTTCAAGATTTGTAATGACATTAAGGAGGCAAATAATGCAATGCAAAGTGCGATTAATTCAAATAACGATATAGACATCCAAAATCTAAGCGCCATTCCATGGTTATTGATAGAGCAAAAAAGCAAGGATGTTGAATAGGTTATTGAAAAAAATAAGTTTCCCACTGGATTAATTTCTTGAAACATAAGGAATATTGTAACAAAGAAAGGTGAATTAGGTGGGGTAAAGACTCATGATTGGCATAAATTAATTAAGGTAATTATTTTAGTGTATATATTTATACATTAATGGTGAAACACCTTGTTAGTGTTTTTTTTATACTTATTTCAGAATAAATAATCATTTATTTATTTTTGTTTGTTTGTTACGGTATGTTCTACCTCTATCTCTCCCAGACAACTTTGACAACAATGTCAAACAAGTTATATATAATCTTGGAAAATACATGAGGTAAGTGGCAATTTATATGCAAAGTGTAATTTATTTAATAATTTGATGTACATTAACTTATATTTGACTGCATGTGTTTTACTCATAATATACTATATATCTTATTGTTGAAACTTGCTATATTCTTGTTTCATTTATATATGGTTTTCATCTAAAGAAATCGATAAAGAAGATATAAAGTATTGGAGGAAACAAATTCCTCGTCTAATGTGTGAAATGAAAAAGTATCTACCTCCGAAATTTTTCAATGCACAAGAACACAACCTCATACACCAAGTTGAGGAGATTGAAAAGTGTGGACCTGTACACACAAGATCAATGTGGATGGTTGAGTGGCACTTGAAATATTTGAAGGCTTTGGTCAGAAAAAGAGCACGTCCTTAGGGTTCTATGGTAGAGGGATATATGGTATATCAAACCATGGTTTATATTAGTCAATATAGTCCGAAAATAGGAAAAATGATCAATGTATTGGATTTCATTTTGGATGTCAACTCCATTTGAAGGAGAGCACCTATCAAGGAAAGGTACAATGAGCAAAGTGAGATGTAAGTATATAGTGGAGATTTATAATACATTTGATTTTTTATTTTTTGTGTATATTACTTATCTATCTCTTAGTATTCATGCACAATCCAATATTATTGTGGTATAATGTGTTAACTAATTATATATACAGATGTGAATTATTTTATTTTAATACAGTCGGTCGAGAGTGGGATGTAATACATTTATACATTGCAAATAATGTTGATTGGATGAAGGTATGGATTGAATGATGCAAATGAGCTAATAATGGTAGGTTATCATGGTATAGTGTGTCTACATTGGTCAAAGAAGTTGAACGTAGTGGAGATACCAATCTTACAAAAAGGGAAATTGATTTAGCACATGGTTTAGTACATTGCCATGAAAGCATATAATTCACCTATACTACTAATTTTTTTATAATTATATTGATGCATATGGCATGTTTTTTTATTAATTTGCAAAATTTCCAAGTATAAATATGTTTATCAAATAATGAAAATGTATTTTTACGTGTTTTACATATTGATGTTGAAACACCGCAAGAAAATGTGGTACAATGGCCGCAAATTTAGCATCAAAAGGTTAGATGAAAGGAGGAAAACTTCAGATAGTGGGATAACTACAGTATTTCAGGTAGAGAATGTTGCATCTAGAAGTGACAGGCATCGATACTATGGATGGTATACTTCAGTGTGACTTTAAATCCTTAAAATTAGTTGTGTTCAATGTCAAATGGTACAAGATACAGATCAATGAACGTGATCCCGATAGACTATTTTTAAACATGCTAACAGATTTACCATGGTTAATACCAGGAACGTTGAGCCAGGCTTAGAGCCCTATGTTCCTCCAAGGGAATGCGAACAAGTATTTTACTCAGGGGTTCCAGGTAAAGCACTGGTCCTATGATGTTAGATATGATCCAAGAGGAAGGCTAGTAAAGTATAATGTAGCGAAAGAAGATGATATTGAAGAAGAAGATGATGTAGAGGAGCAATGGGTTCATGCGCCAGGCGATGGTATGAATCTAGCTCACAAAATAGAAGAAAAGAGATATCAACAACTTAAAAATCATCCACTCCGAGGGGGAAACCTCCTTTACATTACATAAATGAAAAATTCTTGGATGATACAAATGATAAGACCTCCTTTCTATATATAGGAGTCCATGGGGTCACAATAGAATCCTAGCCGACCTAAAAATAATAATGTAAGGGCACAATAATAACAATAGTGGATTTTTATGGGGCAAAATAATAACAATATGGGGGATACATTAACAACAATATGGGACTACACTAGTAATATAGGGACCTAACATGCCCCTCTCCTTCAAAAAAAAAAATTTCTCAACGCTTGAGTAGCTTTGGATGTTTCTGTATAAAATTATCATCCTCCCATGTGGAATCTTTAGTGGGTAATTTCTTCCACTTGATGAGATACTCTGAAATTGATCAATTTTGTAGCTTTCGAGTTCTTGTTTCTGTGAATGCTTCAAGTTCCAATATGATTTTTTCCTTCCTCATCAAGTTCTGGCAATATTGTTTGAACTGGAATTTTTTCACCTATAACCTTGTTTAAGCATGAAACATGGAAAACTGGGTGCACTCGAGACGAATCAGGAAGCTCTAATTTGTATGCCATAGTACCAATATTTTTCAACACCCTGTAAGGACCATAGTACTTTGACGATAATTTTTTATCCTTCTTAGCTTGCTTGAGGGACCATTCTTTGTATGGTTGTAGTCTTAACAATACCCAGTCCCCTACAACAAAACTTCTATTGATGCAATGTTAATATGCATGTTGTTTCATTCGATTTTGTGTCAAAATTAGGTTATCCTTTAAGAGTTGGAGAAGTTGTTGTTGATGCTCGATGTGATCTTCCACTGCTTGAACCTTAGAATTTTCTCTTAAAGATGATCTGATGGACAGTGGATGTGCCATAAATGGGGTCATTTTTTCCACAGTATGGAATGAAGTGTTATACCACCATTCAACCAGAGGTAAACACTTGATCCATTTTGTTTGTTTAACAGATACAAAACAACGAAGATATCCTTCCAAACATTTGTTCACTATCTCAGTTTAACCATCGGATTGAGGATGATAAGAGGAGAAATGAGCTAGTTGAGTACTCAAACAAGAAAATAATTTCGTCCAAAAATTTCTAGTAAAAATGGGATCTTTGTCACTTACAATAATCTTTGGGTTTCATGTATCTTTTGAATTGTTTCCATAAATGCAATAACAATTGTACTTGCTTTAAATTGCTGAGATAATGCACAAACGTGTGCATACTTGGTAAGTATATCAACTACCACCATGATGAAACTCTTTCCTTCGAACTTAGGTACGCCTGTGATAAAATCCATTGAAACCTCCTCTTTATTTTGCTAGCAAACCAAACATTCCACCACAAAATTTTGAATATCAGATTTAAGGCCATCCCAAAAAAAATATTTCTTCACCCTGTGGTAATTTTTAAAAAATCCTAAGTGTCATCCTAAGGGAGAGGTGTGGAATTCCAAAAGAATATTTTGTTTTAGTTGGGAATTATTAAAAAGATATAATCAATATTTGTATCATAAGGAATCATTTTTCCAACTAAATGTATCAAATGTACTAGGATATTGTTGTAAATTTTGAATGAGTGTCCACACATCTTCGTCATTCTTCCATTCATCCCTTGCTTCAGTTATCCAGTCTGGTTGGATAATAGAAATTGCACAAAACAATGCTTCCACCTCTTCATCCTTTCTTGAGAGTAAATCTGCAACAACATTTAGCTTCCCTTTTTTGCATATGATTTCAAAGTCATAACCCAACATATTTGTGACCCATTTTTGCTACTCTTCTGAAGATAGTATTTTTTCCAAAAAGTATTTACGACTATCATGATCAATTTTTACCTTGAAGTGTCTTCCCATTAGGTAAGGTTTCCATTTCTTTAGTGCTTGTAGTATTTCCAAAATTTCCTTCTCATAAATAGCTTTCTGTAAATACTTTCCTTTTATTGGATGACTTTCAAAAGAAATGGGTCTTCCTTCTTACACTAAAACATCACCAATTCCATTTCCTGAGGCATCATATTCCACAATAAAGGTTTTTGTGAAGTTTAGCATAGCTAAGACCGATGCTAGGCACATTGCCTCTTTAAGATGTTCAAAGGCCTTAGTTGCTTTAGGAGTCCATGAAAATGCATATTTATTCAATAAAGTTTTTAGAGGTGTTGCTATTCTCCCATAATTCTTAAAAAACTTGTGATAATACCATGTTAACCCGAGAAATCCTCGCAACTACTTTATGATTGTGGGGACTTTCCATTCCTTAATGGCTTTAATTTCATTAGGGTCTACCTTAACACCCTCCTTAAATACAATATGACCGAGATATTCCACCTCTTGTACTCTAAAGAAAAAATTGGAGTTTTTTTCATATAATTGTTTCTCCTCCAATAGTTTGAGCACCCCGTCAACATGTTGAACATGATCCTTTCAATAACTGTTGTAGATTAGTATATCATCAAAAAATACTAACACAAATATTCTAAGGAAACTTTTTTAAATGGAATTCAACAACCCTTGAAATTTAGAAGGTGCATTGGTAAGGCCAAAAGGCATGACCAAAAATTCATAATGACCCTCATGAGTTCGAAATTTTGTTTTCAGAATATCTTCAGTCTTCATTCTAATTTGATGATATCCTAAATGAAGATCCAACTTGGTAAAATACATTTTTCCATATAATTCATCCAATAATTCATTAATAAAGGAACGCGAAATTTATCTTTAATAGTGAGCTTATTGAGCTCCCTATCACCTGGACACATGCGCCATGATCCATCATTGTTGTGCACCAATACTACTGGATCAGAGAAAGAAATTTGAGTAGGTTGAATTATACTAGCCTCTAACATTTCTGCAATCATAAGTTCAATTTCGCTCTTTTGGACATAAGGATATATGTAAGGCCTGATGCTTGGAGGAATACTTCCTGGAATCAAATGAATAGCATGATCATGATCACGAATAGCAGGGAGTCCTTTGGGAGTTTCAAACACCTTGGAATGATTTTCCAAGACTTTTTGGAGATATGGAGAAACAGATGATTTTGATGTTGGAACTTCTAGTGAGAATAATTGTGAAACTATAACTCTTTGTTAGTTCTTCGCAAGCTTTGTCATGAAATTAGAGATTATTATATTTCCTGGCTTCCATGTGATACCCTGTAATTCAAATTCCTTTCCTTCTGAAAAAAAAGTCAAGAAAATTTCTTGAAAATTAAAAGTTACCGTCCCCAAAGATTGTAACCATTGTACTCCTAGTACAAGATAAAATACTCCCATTGGAATGGAAAGCATTGGACTATTCAATACATATTCCCCCATGGTTAGCTTGATATTATGGAATTTTCCAGAGCAATTTATAGTTCCTCCATTTGCAACCATCACTTGACACTTTGGTGTTGGGTATAGGAAGTGATTCAATTCCTTGGCTACCTTATAATGAATAAAATTATTGGTACTACCCGAATCAATCAACACTATTACCTTTCTCTTCTTGATATTTCCTTCTATATTAAGAGTTTGAGGAGTGGTAATTCCTGCGAATGCATTACAGGAAATGGTCAAAATAATTTCTTTCTATATTTTTGGTTCCTGGTGTATATCCTCTTCTTTTCAAGTTTCTTGTTCATTTTCTTCCTCCTTTTCACAAATTATGTAAAATAGTTTATTCTCATCACACTTATGACCTTTAGTGTATTTGCTAACACAATTGTAGCAAAGCCGTTTTTCTCTTTTTTCTTCCAATTGTTGTGGTGTCAACCTTGTAGTTTGTGGAAGTCTAGGAGTAGCAACACTTCCATCTTTATAGATGTGAGAGATAGGCTTACTTGTTGCCATATTTTTACATTCAATTTTTCTTGCCAACCTAAATGCCTTCTCCAATGATTCAGGTTTCCAAAGGCGAACCTCATATTGGATATTATCCTTTAAAGTAAATAAGAAGATATTAATCTTTTGTTCCTCTAGAATATCAACTACCTTTATCTTCAAATTTTGGAAGTCCTCGATGTTCTCCACCACTGAACCCTTTTGTTTGAGATTTATCAATTGGATAATTAAGCTGTTGTTCTTTGTATCCTCATAATTTGATATCATTTCCTCCATAAAAATTGACCAAGTGACGCTTTTTTTACGGGAGAAAAGCCATTGATACCATACAAATGTATTTTGTTCTAAATATAAAGTTGCAATGCGCCCCTATAGTGTGTTTTACACATTATTGAGGTCAAAATATTGCTCCATTTGTAGTATCCATGTTACGGGATCCTTGCCATTAAACTTCCTCATATCTATCTTTGGAATATGGTGGGTCTTCAATCCAACACTAGAGTTTATGAAATTACGATTAACATTTATTTTGTTCTCATCATGATTTTCCTCTACTATCTTTTCACCATTAGGAATCATTTCTTGTATGAAATTTGTCAAACCTTCCTTCAAACCTTCCATGTCTTATTTTAGATAATTCTTCATGTCTTCCATGTTGTCTTTCATTTTTTCTTCCATGTCTTCCATGCCATTCTTCAAACCATCCATCTTAGATTCCACGCCTTTCATCAAAACTTCCATTTCATTTTTTGTTGTTCTTTGCGAGAGCGAAAGTTGTTGCACTTGTTGTTGTAATTTTGATATATAATGTTGCACTTCTTCCTCTTCATGAGTCATAGTAGAGCCTTATGAGGGCTTCATGGGTGTTGAATTATTTTTAGGGGGAGTTTTAGAACCCAATATTGATATCTATGCTTCAATATGCCCTTGGAATCACTTCAAACTAATTTTTCAAACAAGACTTATGCAATTTGAAAAAAAATACACACACTTTTCTTGATTTTGAGGATATCGATATTAAAACTTATGTATCTTTGTAATTTTGGATCCCCAATATTTTATCTTCTACCCTTTAGTAGCACTCTGAATCTTCTTTCCAATGCCATAAGTCTGACCTAATTTTGATTCTTCAAGGAAAAGTTATGCCCAATCTCCCAAAATGACCTAACTGTGGATTGGTTCAATAGAGTGAACTTGTATGACGGGCCACATGTCATTGTTTCATCCTTAAGATCTGAAATTGATACACAGGAAACTACAGTCCATGTAATTTGTCACTTTTTACATAATTCCAATTTGATGCTCAGAGAGAGAGTTATGACACTTTTCCCAAGGTCACCTCTTTGAGATGAGATTAGGGAGCCTGAAAAAACCCTAACTTACATAGATCATATACCCAAAAATATTGCAAACCAAGATTTGAAATTTTTACATGAAGTTCCTCAGGATTGCTTCGCAAATGGGGTTTTTTAAGCTTTTGAACCTTAGTAGAAAAAAAATTATAGTGAAAATTCCATGAAGACCTGTTTGAAGCAGCGAAACCCTAGAATCCAAAGCTCTGATACCAAATGTTATGAAACCAACTCACAAAATAGAAGAAAATAGAGATAAAAAACATAAAATCATCCACTTCGAGGGGGAAACCTCCTTTACATTACATAAATGAATATTTATTGGATGATACAAATGTAAAAACATCCTTTCTATATATAGGAGTCCATGGGGTCACAATATAATCCTAGCCGACCTAACAACAATAATGTAAGGGCACAACAATAACACTAGCGGATTTTTATGGGGCACAATAATAATAATATGAGGGATACAGGGGTACAAAAATAACAATAAGGGGCCTACAATAACAAAAATGAGGGACTACACTAGTAATATAGGGACCTAATAGACGAATACAATGAAGAAGTTCAAGGATATGTTAATACAGACAATGTTCTGGACGAACTAGATGATATTGACAATACATCGGACGAAGAACTTAAAGAGGTCGAACCAAATGTGGGAGAGGATGTTCTGGATGATGATATAGATGATGATGATCATCATGCTAACATTGTCAATCCTTTGAACATGAATTCTGAACACGATGATACAAATTACGAGTTGGATGAATTAGAAGAACATTAATGATATCAAGATGTTGAAATGTACGAGGTATGTATTTATATGTTTTCAGTTGGTTTGTTCTCTTTCATTTACCTTCAATAGTAAAGAACTTTGTCTAAGATATTCTTAAGGAAAATTATTTTAACTTTATCTTTATATGGAAACTCATCAAGCTAGAGGTGAGAGGAAACAATGCAATGGAAGAACTAGTGAATAAAAAAATTAAAAAATATATAAAATTAAACATAAACATAAATATATATATATTAAATAACCAATATTAAAAATAAAAATATATATATAACACAAAAAAAAAAAATTAAAAAGCCAAAACTGCTTCTAATATTTCTTGTGTGCTATGAATTCTCCCAACCTCACACTCTTCCCCTCAACCCATTAACTCATTGTGTGCGCTAGCCCGGTCTCCCTACAATCAACAAAAATACCCCACAGAAACCCCACTCACTTAGTACCGATGCATTGCAAACACTTACTCAGCATAGGACTCGCCGCAAATGGTGATCGTGCTTCATCCATAGGTGATGGTGAGGGTTCTTCATCCACAGGTGGTGATGCTTCATCTAGCCACTCAAAAAAGGACTTGCCGCATCATAATACCCCACTCTATATTCGACCAATGGCCATGGTAAGTTTCATTACTTATTTAGACTGATTGTGTGGCAACTGCAACACAAAATCCATGTTGTTCAAACATATTTTTAATTTCTATTGGTATATATGAAATGAAATTATTAGCAGATTCACTTTTTGTCTTACAAAAAATGACATAACTCACCTCTTCCTCTCTCATTTGTTGTAAGAACTCTTTTCCACCAAGAAATAGAGCTTTTGGCTCACTCTTTGCAACTCCATTCCCTTCTTTCAAAGGCAACAAAGTATTTTGAATACCACCCATCTCAAACTTAGAAAAGTTCTTGCTTCCATCATGCACTACATTCCTGTAAAATTTCCAAGGTCTGCCCAGTATCACATGACACACATCCATAGGCATGCTATCACAATTCACTTTGTCTTGATATCTGCCTATTTGGAAAGCCACTTCACTTTGCTCAGTAACCATCAATTGGTGTCATTTATTCAACCATGAAACCTTGCAGGGTGTTGGATGCTTGACCTTCTTAAGGTTCAACTTTTCCACCATTTCAATGGACACCAAATTGTCGGTGCTTCCACTATCAATAAATACATTGTAACATTTCCCTTGGACTTTGCATGTAGTTCAAAACAAAGATTTCCTTTGTGAAGACTCTGCCACTTCCTTCTTTGGTTTCAATAACACCTTTTTCATGAGAAGAGCTTCTCCAACCTTAGGTACATTCTCCACTATAGGAGCTTGTGCTTCTGCCTACTTTCCTTGTGCAACATAGTTTCCTCTTTTCCCTGCATTCTCATTATCAAGACACTCATAAGATCGATGGCCTAGTTTGTTACATTTGTAGACTGACTCTCTGCCTCTACCTCTACCTCTACCTCACTGGTAGGGTCTTCCACCTCTAGGATCATATCCTTTCCCTGCTTGTTCTTGTTGGTTAGAAACACCAGCTTCATACTTGTAAACTAGAGCCTTCCCTCTTCCAGTTGTTTGCCCTCTTCCTTTGGCATATCCTTTTCCTCTACCAAAGGTTTGTTTCTTGAATATCTTCTCTTCTAATCTTAAATCATACCGATAGAACCCCTCCATGGTTCTAGGAGATAACATTCTAATCTCCTCTTGAATTTCCATAATTAATGCATTATTGTACCTAGCTATATTTTCAGATTTATCTTCGATATAACCTGCTCTCAAGTTAACCTTATAGAACCCTTATGTTTACTCTATCATAGTCAACAACCTTTGTCTGAGGTTATGGATCTATTTTTAAAGACTCAATTGATAATCCTTTGGGTAAGAATTTTCCTCTTGTTATCCATGATAACAATTAGGTTAGTCTAGGTTGGTCTTAAGTTAATTAGGTTTAAATAAGGCATTTGAAATTTAAATTTTCAAAAAAATGCACATGTGAGGGGTCTTGAAATTCATTTTTCATGTGAATAGCTATGGAATGACAACAACCCCCCCCCCCTCCCCCCATTTATGTATTTATAAAAAAAAAATGGGTACCGTCATATTTTTAAATTTTTTCATGTCTAAATCCTTGTATTTAATTTTTCTCACAGCTATTTATTTTAGTGTTAAAACCTTTATATTGATTTATTTTTCATACACACACACACACAACGTTTTATATGATTTTGGGATCCTAGGATTTGTGCGGTTCTCCTTGTGCTACAAAGTTTCGAGCCCAATAGCCTATCCCCAATCATGTGCCTTAAGAAATAATTTTTACATAAATTGACCCCCATTGTTTCATTATATTGGACCGAAAATTGTAGGTGATTTCATTAAATCAACATCACAAACAATTTAAGGTCCATGTTCCCAGGGTTTTGATGATATTTGTCAATTCTAGTGAATTTTCCCAATTAACTACCATCAATATTGTTGTCTCAATCCCTGGGTCCCCAAGCAATTCTTGTAATTGAATTTCACATACATTTTATGTTTGTGAGGCTAGGTCTTAATGGTAATTCCCAATTGTCTTAACTTAAACCTTAATTAAGCAAATAATCATGATCAACAAGGTAATTAAACAAATCGCCTACAAATCTTGCAGTTGAATGTTAGTCTTTTCACATTGTAAATGTTCCATACTACAAAGCATGAGCAAGCTTTTATCTCATGTAATTGCAATTAAGGATTCATAATATAGTTATGTAGCTTCATCAAATCACATTTACTCGTTAAAATATTACATTATTTTTCTCAATTTCGTTTATTTCTTTCATTTTTTCTCAGAGGTCCCCGCACAAAACACCCGCTTCTACAACTAATACATTGAGGCAGAAAGCAAAGAAAGCACAAAATCCTAGGTAGAAAGGATGACCGAATTGTTGAATTGAAAATGAAAATGAAAATCCTTAGCAACAGTCTAATAAATGTAGAAATATTCAAGGAATTTGAACAGGGAAATGACCAACTCTTAAATGCACGTTATATTTTTTGAAGATTTAGGCATGGTACAAGCCCAACAAGACATAATTGAAAGCACTTGGATGAGGTAATAGATATTTTTTTTGAAAGGATAAGGGTCAAAGAATGTTTATTACAATTAATCTCTTAGCAGGCCATAACTAAAACATCTACATCAAGAATCCCCAAAGCATCAGATGCTAAGATAATAAGAATAAAAACTTCCCTACAAAAAATGTAAAAGGAATTTACAAAAATATAACTATAAGATCAAGAAAATTGAGTAATATTGTTCTCATTTAATTGATTCATTGCTCCAAATTATAAAAGAGTTTGACATCTCTAATGTACCATTCCTAGAGTATTCCAACAAAGAAGATGTTTCATTAATGATGTGTTAAGTCGCAGGAGAAGTATACATAATGATATTGGAAAATTAGAAAGATCTAACTTAGAAGCAATTTCCAATTTCTTTGTCAAAACACATAGAAACTATGTCATGGTCAAAGAGACAATATCCATTGTTTTCCTATGAGATAATTATAGGTTAATTAATTATGCCAGAGAATCTAAAATATATATATTTTTTTTAATGAGGTTTTTGGATGCCCAATTCTATGGGAAAATTACATGCAGGTGTTTTAAACTTTCAATAGTACTGAATATTAAGAAAGGGTTGTTTTTTTACTTCAAAACAATGATTTGATTTTATAATATGTGAAAGGTAGAAAATGTAAGAAAATATGATCTACTAAGTATTCAAATTGAACCTTTCGTTTATCATAATAAAGAAAGGCTGACAAACAAGGTTTAAAACTTAAAAACATATATTTAACCTTATGAAGATGACTGATAATTAGTAGATGTAGAGGGACTTATACAGAAAAATAGTCTAATAAATCAATCTCTAAAATAAATGATAAATTCAGAGGATTTAAGATATACTGATATTTAGTTTTCTCTTACCTATTTATCTTCATAAAACTTAAACATATGTGGAAAAACAAAATGAAATGTAAACTAGAAAGGCTCACAAGGAGACAAGATGTTTGAAACAAACCCAAAATCCTTTCATTAATGATCAATGATCTCAACTCATACAATTCTGCTTTACAAGTGCTCATCCAAGGGTTCAAGCCTTTACAATTTGTTTATGGAAGTATTTATACAAATTTTATCAAAAAGATCTGATTCAAATATCTAGATCTTTGTGGAAATATCTCAAACTGTTTACTAAACAAAATTGCAAAAATATAGTAATTTTGAATCAGATCCTAGTAAAGGAATTTACAACTATCTAAATATAAGATCAAGGAAATTGAGTAATATTGTTCTCATTTAATTGATTCATTGCTCCAAATTATAAAAGAGTTTGACATATCTAATGTACCATATTAGGATTTATAGTGATGAGGCTGCGAAAATAGGAGTCCTCGCTGGCTGAAGCTGTTTTGGTTACCTAATCTGGTCATTGTAACAATCCACATAATTTTACCCATTTACTTTGATCTGGAAATGAGAATTTACTTAGCTTTCCGTAAATTTCATCAACTTTTGTGTATCTTTCAAAAGTCAGTTTAGGTAAAAATATATGAGGAATTTCATGTCCGATTTCTAAATCCAAGTAAGTCCTTCCATGAATGCCTTGCCTGTAATGCTTCATGTAATGCAAAGTTTGACTTGTCTCTGGAAATTTCACACAACTTTGTTTGATAATATTCAAGTTGAACTAATTCATCTCCCATACCTTGTAATCCAGGAAGACCTTTATGAAGTAACACATTAAACTTTTTGTGAAATCTTTGCACAATATTCCATGAATTTTCACACTTGTTCTCCAATTGTAACATTAGATTTTTCTTAGTAAGAACTTTCCTTACTTCTAGAATATTGTCAATTTTTTCTTCAATATATAGTTCTTCTAATTCATTTTTAGTCTTCGAATTCAAGATTTTGATAATAGCTATTGCATCACTTGGCTTAGTATCAATTTCTATCTTTACCTCTGCAATCAAAATGTTAGATCTAGCAAGAAGTCAGCCTTGTTCGAATATGATTTGAATAGATGACCATATGTGAGATATTTCTTCATTTATCTGAATCCAAATACTTTCTTTATCTTGAGAAATGGTGTCAGCCATGATATTTTTATTATGTAAATATTGAACTCTTTGTGCAAGCTTATGATTTTTCTGCAAATTCTGATAAATAAGAACCATCTAATTTGATTTTTTTCCCTGCAATTTATCACACTTTTTTGTAAGCTTTTCAATTTATTTCCCTTTGATGGCTAGATCATCCATGGATTTAGTTCATTCTGTTGCTATTGTAGTAGACTGTGAAACTGTTGTTGCTAAAGAAGATGTCTTCCTGTTGTTGTACCTGATCTTGGAATTGTGGCTAATGGAGTGGCTTGTACTGGAACAACCTCCTCTTTATCTTTAAGCAGTTTTTCAATATCCTTTTCCTTCTTGGAGATTTAGTCATTCTTCTCAATGATAATTTTTAACAAACCATCCTTTTCTTTCTCATGCTCTCCCAACTCTTTAGCCTATGGATATTTTGTTTTGGGGAGTTTTAGTTGCTTTATCAGGGCTACTATATCTGCATTCTTTGATTTAATTATTTCTTCTGCAACTTTGATGCCTTGGGGATCATATCCCAATTTTATCACTAGCTCCTCTAAAGATTTTATCTTGGTATCTTTAGCTAGAGAAGAAATTTTCTCTAATTTCAACTGAGTCTGAATATTTTGCATTGTGGTTTGGATCTTAGCAGTTTTCATGGCAGAAGTAGTTAAAGTACTGATGATCATTTCCCCTGATTGCTTGTGAAGGTCCATATGATCTATAGGATGAATATTTTTTGTGTCAAAAGAAAATATTGATTGTTTTAGTCATTTTTTTGTCTGAGGCTGGGGAACCTTAGGCTCTAGAAAATAGATCTTCATTTTTTCTTCTTCAGAGTTAAAGGCTGATAAAAGCATGTGTTGAGAAGTTTCTGTTTGTTTCCAAAATTGATAAAATGTGGAAACTTTAAGGGCTAGATTCATTCTTTTGATTTCTTGATAAGTAACAAAAATGTTTGGCTCTTTTTACTGCTTTTCCCCAATTCCCTTGTTGGTGATGAAATAGGTGTAAATGCATTCATTGGGGTCCCTGTAGTTGTTGGAGATGGTGGCATATTGTCTTGTCTCCCAAAAACTGATGGAGTACATGCTCCAGAAAGAACAATTAGGTGCATTTTTTTAGTATTTTCATGCTGACTGTCTTCCTCATATGTTTTCCTTTGTTTCTTGTTATATACAATGAAATCTCTGACTAAAAATTTTGATGTTGTAGGGGAACTAGTTTCCCTTGGCCCACCCTTTTATTGTGGTAATGGAGTTTGTGAAGAGGACATATTTTTCTCTTCAGCCTCTTGGAGAGTATTTTCTTGCCATTCCTCCTGGTTCATGAACTGTTTGAGCTCTGGTATGCCATGTATGAATATAAGGGGTATATTTATGTCTTATTCTCATCTTTGAAACAATTCCAAAAGGTTCATAAGACCAAGTAAAAATGTGCATAAAATTCATACTCATTAGGATAATGTCTGCATATTATCCTGCTGCCCTTGTATTGCATATGAAAGGGCCAACCTATGCTTTTAATTTGAAATGGGATTTCTTCTTGGCTTCTTGAAAATGTATCCGATCCATGTTTATCATTTGTATGATGAATTTCAAATAAAATATCCTTATGGGCACATACTTAGGAAGCTTTTAGGGGGTTAATTCACCGCATATATTTTGATTTCTGAGTAGCTTTGATATAGGTACTAGTCACCCTTTTTGGTCTTCTCACTAAGGTGTAAAATCCTCTTTATCTTTGAATCTATACTTGGTTTTGTTTTTCTATTCAATAAGCTTACTACCACATGCTAAAACCGATATTCAAACTGACTAAAAGAGAATTAATTGTTGTCCTTACCAACTAGAGGGGTCTAGTGAATTACTGATAAAGGATTGCCTTGATCATCCATATTTTGTAGTTGAAAAGGGAATTTTTCTGATTGATAATAAATAAATAGATACACAAGGACTGAGGCGTATCTAAAAACTCCTTATTTTGATAAATTAACAAACTGGTCATGGATCCTCTCTTCTATAAATTCACCACAAAAAAAGATAATTGGTGCCTTTTGTTCACTTGAAAAAATGGAAACAAAAGCAAATATATGCTCATCAATCCACTAGTATGAATTATAGGCCAGAATATAAGAGATAATGGAGACAATATTTTTGGTCATTTCAGGGAAAATGGAGACTAAATATGGAGGATTGGTTTTAGGTATTGGAATGTCATTTGACAGAAAGGTTTCAAATACCTTTTCTCTTTGTGGAAAGTCTAGCTTGTTGTATATTTCCATAAGAAAATCTAGGTAGAAGGGTTTTGTGAGGGGGTCATCCTTGATTTGGAGCATTTCAGAAATTGCATGGCCATTTTAGAAGAGGGTTTCTCCATTCTGTGCAACAACGACCCTTTGACTGGGTATGTAATGAAGTTGATAGGAGGTAAAAAATTCAGGAAAATATGGCACCTGAGGTAAAATATACTGGGGTAATGTTGAATTCCAAAGGCCAACTTCATCATTGTTGTCGAGGTGTTTTTGATGGAGCCGATTATGAATTTAATGAAGATCAAATTCATAATTGATCTCAGATATCTGATAGAAATAGTGTACTAATGGTTGACGATCTAAATCAACAACTAGAGGTGGTATTCAGGTATCCTTGGAAGTAGATTTTCCTTTAGGAACCATTGAAATTAAAGGGCAATGGATGTTTGTACATACTTGTTAAAAAATAACTCGATAAGGAAGTACAAGTACTCTGAAGAAAACTGATCCAGTTCAGATTTCGCCTATTTGTTTTTATTATAGTTTAGAATAGCCAAGAAAAAGTGATGAAAATATAACAATGAGAGGTTTTGAATTAAAGTGAAAGTGCAGATTTAAAAAAAGATAATAATGAACATTGATAGGCGCAAGAGGATTTAATGCGAAGAAGTTACGGTTAAAGGGTAATTGGGAAACACATGGAAGTTTATCATTGGATAAATGGAATGACACGTGAATGATGACGAGACAAAGGAAGTAGTCAAATGGTCAGAGGGCGGCTTTGGAGCCTACACAGAGGGGGGTGGGGGTGGGGGGGGTGCGGTCTCCATCGTAAGATGACATGTAGCAGAGTTGGTTTTTATTTACGGCTTTACCCGGTGCCCCCCTGGTGGATAAAATTCAGAAGCACTAGGGGGTGTGGGTTTGCATGCACGTCATCGATTTGAGCGCATTAGATCTCGAACCTTCAAATCTGCAAGATGTTTATTAAATGTGCCAATTACATGTCACTTTATTACATAATGTATTAACCATATAAACATATGATTAATACTATAAAACATACTTTATTCTAAATTATTTTTCAAGCGAAATTTTAAGCAGCGTGCTTTTTCCCTTTTTATATTTTAATTTTCTATTTTTTATTTTGTTGTAACAAAACTAGGATAGACACTTGAAGTTAAGAGGCTTATTTAAAGAATAGTCACAGATTGTATTACAGGTTCTAATTTTTTGGAAGAAGTAGACACTTTGAACAATTGTAACGTTTATTTTGGAAGAATACCTTGAACCACTTCATATTTTCAATTTGTTTTGTATCAATTGAATATGGTATTTTGCTATAGGTTTGCTTTCTATATTTTATTGAAATCGAAATATCAATACTTTTGCTTGATATAATCGATATATTGTAAAATTGATTATTTATTGTTAACTAGTTATTTAATTTGATTATTAGAATGATTAAGTGAATGATACATATATGAATGTTGTGAATGTAGTCAATTCAATTAACTATTTATTGATTTATACATCATTTGCATTCTAGTTTATTTATGTTGTGAGTCTGAAGATCTAAATCTTAGGCTCATTTCTAATATTTCAGAATTCATGCATGATAATAATAATAATCCTAGGATATAGAAGAGTGATAATCATTTAGTATATATTTTCTTTTGAATAGATATAATTTAAACCTTTAGTTTACACCTATTCTTCCAAAATATCTTTCAGAACCTCATTCATTAGAATATTCTTTTAGGATGTCTCCATATTTTGGAGCAATGTATTTAGGAGGAAACTGGGGCACATAATGAGAATCACCATCCAAGATGGATATAATAGGGGTCATGTCAAAGGAAAATCTATTTCACTATTTCAAGCCAAGAATAAGAGAAAAAGCTTGGTTTTGAAAGAGGCTACAATGGAGGACAAGCCACAACTCGCCAAAAAATTCTCCACATTGTTAAAGAAAGAGTATGTCTCACTCCTAGATTCAGAGGATATTTCCAGAGATGGTTGGTATCTAGAAAGTGGTGCCACATCCCATATGACAAGGGAGTGTGATCTATTTCAACCACTTGGCTCAGTAGCTGTTGGATGCTTGGTGAGGTCTGGGATCCAAACTGAAGGAAAAATAAATACAAGAGAGGGTTCAATTGTATTTGAGTTAGAAGAAGGATGGACTATAGCCTTTCATCATGTTCTATATGTTCCTCATCTGAGAGTGAATGTGCTCTTCATTTCAGCCTTGGAGGATCAAGGCTATATAGTTGAGTTTAGATGAGAGTCAGAGGGAGTTCTATATGTTGAGGACTCCATCATACTAGGGATCGGAGAGGGGAAAATGTATCGATTATGGGGTTGACCTCTAGTTTGAGAGGGACATAGAGCTAGTTATGCAAAAATTTTGAGGAGGCAGGAGGACCACCTTAGCAGACCCACATGGTGGGAATGGAACCAGCTGGAAGACATGGGATACTTAGATGACTTAAACATAGGTTTATCTGGTAGCCATAGCACATATGAGCTCGAGTTTCTACATTCAGAGGGATCAGGTTGCTCTAGTTCATAGGGAGTAGGATTTTGAAAAACTTATGAAAAATGATGTTGAAAAACTTTGTGATTCTACTCTCATTGATAAAAAGTGATATTATTAATATTTTTAACATGTAGCTCCGAACCAATGTTATGCATGTTGGTTTCATTATTTTTCACTTGAGAATTTCATGGTTACATCAATCCACCTCCCAAGGTGTTTATATAAAATTTAATCAAGTTAGATGTATATATGGTAGCATATTTTTTTTATCATGGTCACAATTTTTCTGAAGGACATATTTACAAAACCTTAAAGAGCGAGGAGCCTACCAGTGTTGATATCCTCTCTTACATGAAAATATATATGAGGTTTTCCCTTATATTAAATATGGGTATATAGCAGCAAATGTTTCCATTACAAAATAATTTAATGACAAGGATACAATGCACATAATTGATTTTCAAATTTCTCATGGAAGCCACCACGTACTAATGACTCAATCATATGAAGAAGGTGGATCACCATGTATTATAGTGTACTCAAGGTCAAGTAATACACTTACTTGGCCAAGGATTATCAAATACTATTAAAAATTATCAAGTTCATTTTTAATTTCATGCTCCACTTGTGTTTTGGCCTAGTGTTAATGTCGATATGCTTGATATTCAGCATGGGGAAGCGTTGGCTATAAATTGTCTTTTACAATTCCATCATGTACCCAATTAAAGTATGAGTCCAACCACCATCAAGATTCAATTTTAGCATTATGTCCCATAGAATGATATGCATATTCAAGTAGATTTCACTCACAACTCATTGTCCAACAATCACAAAGCGCTCACATCGATTCTCTTAGAGACATAGCGAGTTACCACAATGAGAAATTTTCGATTTATTTCAAAATTACTGAATCTCCTTTCACACAAAAAAATTCCATCACTTTTATACAATAGAGCTAACTGCTCTTCCTCTTCGATTGAGGAAAAAAAAAAGATCGAAATTTAGAATTTCTATCCCTAAATAGTCTCTAACAAACTACCACGTATTTGATCAACAGGGTGACAAGGGGAAGGCACCAGCCTCAAACCAATCCATAGATGCTCCTGAGGAAGTGCTTGCTGATGAAAAAATTTATGTGTTAATCGATCTGATCCAAACAGTCAAGAGGCTTCTCGTAAAATTAAACAAGAGACTTAGTTTTTTAATTACGAGTGAGCCACAAACAGAAGATATAAGAGACCAAATCAGAACTGTTATGACCCAAATCCATCAACATGGGGTAAGAAACTCATTCAATTATCCCATTTATTTATTTATGATTCTAATTTTCTCATCCTTCATAAAATAACTCTTTATTTTACAGGGTTTTTTGAGGGAGTTTGATCCTCATGGTGAGACTATGGGGGCCGATGTTGGTAGCAACACCATTGCTTCCCTTGTGAGTGATGCACTGAATACACCAACCGTTAATGCAACTCCTGAACAGGGTGACACACCATTATCTGCACCCACTGAACAACGCACAAAAGCATGTGCACATGATGCAGACTATGATTCCATCAGATCTAGTCAACCAATCTTTCCTAGATCTACTTGTGTTTCTAGCATGGGAACACTACCAGTTACATTCTTGGTAGATGTTGACCATGTTCCCATTAAATTAAAAAATCTTCCAGGTATTTAATAAGTGGTTTACATATTAAGTATGATCTAATTGAAATTTATGTATAGAGTGTCATTATTTTCAAGTAATTATAATATTGTTTTGCAGGAAACAATACCTTCTATATGTGCTTGAATAAGGCAGGCTTGAAACTCTTTGGGCCCACCATTCGCACAAGGTGGAATTCGAAAAATTCAAAGTTGAAGAAAGAAATTATCAACAAGTTGGTTGGCCTGTTCGGAGATGGTACCTTGAACAAAAGTGGAGTTATCACAAAGGCAGGCCTATATTAAAATATCTACGAGACTAATATAGGGTTCATTTTCAAAAGAACCCTAAGTATGAGCGCCCTCCAACGATTTTAGAAATTGAGTGGAAACCCCTCCTAGACGATGCAAAGGAGAAAAAAATTGAAAATATGGGAAGACACCACCAAGACGAGGAAGGTAGGAGGCACTTGTATTAATGTAATTATGATGATTTCTCATAAATATTGTGACATGTAATTAAGCCTATTAATACCTTAAATATAGGATCCCAATGAAATATAAAGCCACGAAGGTGAGAATACAAAAACATGGCCAACATCATCTTGGCCCCAGGGGTTACTCAAAACTAGCCGCAAAAATTGTAAGTATATATATAAAAAAATTGCATCCAAATTTTAGATTCTTAATAATTTTAATTTAATATTGCAAAAGAAAAAAAATTCATATTGTCATGAAAAATTGAAGGGCGAACAATTCAATGCAAGTCCCATGGAGGAAGAACTCAAGCATGCTTACGAGCACCAATATCAAGCTGTTGTTGAACATAGGACAAGAATGGGGTCTTCACATACTAGTTCTGATCCCACACCTGAGACTAAGGTAAATAAAAGCAACAACGAGAATTTTTCAATTAATACTTGTATAAAATATAATGGTTTTTATTTTTGTCCATAAATTAAGGTGCTTGATTGTTAAAATCAAGAAGACAATGTAAATACAGATGTCCCAAGCAATGATGGAAGACATGATCCTAGTGACAGGGGAGTGCAAATTGAAACTGATGTTCAACTCAATTCTGGAGGTATTTCATGTGAATTATAATTTTTTTTTGTATGGATTAGAATTAGAAATATTTAAATTCAAACGATGAATTAATTATAAATCTTCTTGGTTCTACTCTAGAGCATGTACGGGATGAGGCCAGACAAGAGGAGGAACCTATGGCCACATCCGAAAGTATCCTGATTCCCTCTACTACCGAATCAGGTAATGAACACTCTACTACCTTTTTATTAATAAAACACTTGTATTAATAATTACTATAAATAAGAATTTAATATTTTCTTCTTATTTCAGTTGATTCTCTGCCACCCTTACAACAACATATACATTTCACCAGGTTGGAAGCAAGACATATTACAAATGAAGGGGATGATGTCCTTGCTTCATACATGAAAAATTGCAAGAAACCAAAGAATAATTTATTGTACTTGTAATTTAATTAGAACGGCGTTGTTTCAGATTATGTATAACATACACTTTATTATAAATCATACTAAGATACAATATTTTTTAAACTCTACGAATGAATGAATGAATAAATGTTTACTATATATATCTTTATTTTTGATGTATCTTAATATCTTTCTTTCAAATATTTCCTAGTAGATAGATTGGGTGTTGGGGGATTGGGAGTGATGTGAGGGGTGGGGAGGGGCCATGAGATCTTCCACCTTCATGAGGTTGGCCTTGTTCAGTAGAGAATAAATTAATATTTGGACAATCTTGGACTAAAACTCTGAGATCGAACAGAGCAACAACAAGGTCAATGTTGACTTTATTGCTACTTCGTCAAGTGGAGGGAGGTTTGCTCCAAGATTAAACTATACCAATAATTTATTCTCGAAACCAAGAGGAACTTATTCAGGTATTCATGCACTCAATTTTTTTAATTATTATTTATTGGTGCAATTAAGTTTAATAATTGGTCAAATTTAATCTAAGTTTGCCTCACTGGTCTCATGAATATGTGTAGGACAATCCATGTCGATTTGGATGTTGAAGAGGAACAACTATCAGAAGAAAATATCTAAAAAAGGTAACATTACATTTAACATATACACGATAGGTCCCGAATAAACAATATTTATATTGAGAAATGCAGTGCAAGCAAGAACTTGTACATGTTTCATAAAAGCATAAATAAGACATGATAGAGACGTATTGTCCACATTGAACAACTAAGAAAAAGTAATGCACAATAAGGATGAACTTATAGGTTTTCAATAGGTTGAAAGGAAATTGTACAAAGAATCAATACAAACATATGGATCTTTATGTCTATATGGTGCAATACAACAATTGTACAACTTTTGCCTTTCTTTTTTGTGTAGATCATATACCTGATTTTGAGATGTTTATGATGACCATGCAATTGTTATTATAGTATATTGTAGAGGTTTCCCTCAGGTATGAAAATATTATGTTGAGAAGAAATTACTTATGTATATAAAAAACTCTTTTATTCTTCCACGGCTAAAATTTTCAATTATTGTGTGATTGATGCTATGATTTGGAATTAATTTGTACATTTTATTAAATTTAGTAATTTATCTATTTAACTAGGATCATATGGATAACAGTCACCAAGGGTTGAATTTTTGTAATGTACTTAACCCCATATGCCTCAAAAGGTTAAATATGCCTCTAAATATTTGAAAACATGTCCTTACCCCCAAAAGTTTCTACTAGAGGGGAAACACACCTTCAAATACATGGAAGCTCTTCCATTGAGGTTGTTTTTCACCCCTTCTTACCTATAACATCCTCCAGCCACCTCCTTGAAGAGGGTATCCAACCTCAAGACTCAAGTGGGCCTTTGACTAAACCCATGTGTAACTTAGTGCTACATGGGATGATCTCAAGTTGAGTGTTCATCTTGTAAAGCTCCCTTTTTTCTTAGATCCTTCGTCCACATGGTCCATCAATGACATGACAAAAGAGAATGTAATACATGTAACCATTCCTTCACCTACATGTAAAACATGCCTGAATGGATCCTCAAATGAAATGCATCTCTGGAAGAACCTTCAACAAGCCAACCATAAACCTTCTATATGCTTGTTCTTCCCTTGGATGATGAAGAGTTCTCAGGCTTGATGGATTTTAAATTCAGATAGCGTCCCAAACTGGTGGATATGGGGCTACAGGTGTTAACCTTTGAGATGCTAACCTTGAGGTGTTAACCTTTGATATGTAGAGAATGCGATCTCCGTGAATGAGATGCTTGCTCCTAGATGGAAGATTGTAGCATTTCAACCTTTTTAATCCACTAAGGACTCTATGAAATTCTATATAACCAATATATTTTTAATTATGAAGAGGTTTTATGCAACCATGCATCACATTCACTAGTTTCATGGAACCATGTTGGCCTTTAGAATGTAGGAAACACCATGAATTTGGGTCTTACTGTGTTGAAGTGTCATAACATCTTTACACAAGGATATTGGTATTGGACAAGAGCTGGTGCTTTGTTGGGATTTTCATTACTCTTCAATGTTTTGTGTTATTTAACTTTTCTCTTGCATATCTAAATCACGAGTTGCTTTACTAAACACATAACTGCCATTCTCTTTTTTTATTTCTATTTTATCAAATCATTTCCAATATGAAATGATATGGGATTTGTTTCTGTGTATATCTTGGGAAACCTCAAGATTCCATTTCTGAAAATTTTTATGAAGAGGATATTTCTCATGTTTTATGTCTTCTACAAGTGCCAATAATACTTGTAATAAAATTTTTAACCATATCTTTCTCAAATTTTGTTGAACATATTGAATTGTAATGTAACTAAATTTTATATGATTCCATGATTTTCAATTCTATAATTATTTTTCAATGTTTATGCAGCCGAAATTCAAATGAGACAAGTGAGCATCCAATCAGCTAATCTAGCAGGCAATAATGAGATGACTTTGGAGGATGCAACATGAATTTCTCCAAAGTGAGGAATGATTTTTCCATTTCAACCACTAGCCATGTCTTTTGAAAATGTTAAATACTTTGCTGACATGCCCCTTGTATGGAACTTGAGCCTTGATATTGATGTATTATGTGATCCAGTTATTTCCATTTTTTGTGGATTCTCGTACTTAATGGATTTGGCTAACTAATTTTGGAGTCATCTGCAAGAAATGAGGGAACAAGAAGTGACTAAATATAGACTTCAATTGATATGTTATAGGTGCACTCATACTTGGTATTCTTACTACATTTATGGGGGTTAGTGGTGCAAGGAAGACAACTCTCATGGGTATCTTAGCTAGAAGGAAGATTAGAGGATATATCGAGGGTGATAACTAGATATATAGATTTCCTAAAAAGCAGGAAACCTTTGCTTAAATTTCCTCGTTGGCCTCATGAATATGTGAAGTACAATATGTGTCGATTTGGATGTTGAAGAGGAACAACTATCGGAATAAAATATCTCAAAAAGGAAAAATTACATTTAGCATTCAATTTTTCGTTATTGTTATTAGGAATTTGTTTGGAGGTTATTATTATTTGAGAAACTTGTGTTTTATCCCTTTTATAGGTTGTCATGTGTTTCCTATTTCTTAGAATTAGAGATACTTCTCCTCTTTATCTATTAATTATTGCCTGGTTTTCAAGCTAAAGTTTGGGAAAATGAAGGAGGCTCCAAGGAATGATCGTTAACTTTAACAAGGTATTTTCTTTTTGAAGTTCTAGAAAATTTTATTTCAAACTAACTTAGTTTAGACCTTTAATGTAGATGTAGCCCAATTACTCAGATTATGGTTTGGGCAGAAAAAATTGGAGAATGTGTAATTGTCATGTGTTTCAATTCAAGAATTCGCTCAAGTGAAATAATATACATGAGATGCGAGGTTCAAAAATGTTGTGACAGAAGAGGACTATACTGCAATTTTATGTATATTGCATGCAAAATCCTCTTTTGGCACAACATTTCTGAACCTTGCATCCCATGTGCATTATTTCATTTAAGCGAATTCTTGAATTGAAACACATGACAACTACACATTCTCCAATTTTCACTGCCTAAACCATAATCCGAGTAATGGGGTTGCATCTAGATTAAAGGTCTAGACTAAGTTAGTTTGAAATCAAATTTTCCAAAACTTCAAAAGGAAAATACCTTGTTAAATTTAACGACCATTCCTTGGACCCTCTTCCATTATTTTCTAATAATAACCCATCGGATATTTGACATACATTTAACAAGTGTCGGATATGCGTCGACCCTCATCAACGAACCAGTGTCAGATATCTGCCTCCCATTCGATGAAAAATATCGTCAGATCCATATCATATTCGTCGAAGGAATAGAGATAAAGTTGAATATTCGATAACCACATTTGACATATGGATGTCGGGTATTCAACCTATGTTACAAATTAAAACTTCGATTATTCGAAGGCTATACGTCAAACAAATGCTCGGTTAGCCGATGGTTTATTTGGTATCAAGGATGACGAATATCTAATGTACAGGTCTGACGATTTCCTAGTTGTCGAATATTTGATGAAATCCCACCAACGATATCTATGTCTCGGGTTCATCGGATAGTAGATGAAGTGGAGTCGTATAGCCGACAAAGTGACGTTGGATTTAGGCCCATTTGTACTAGTGAGTCTTCTACTTCCTTCCAGATTTATCTAGTAAATTTGTATTTACATCATACATAACACAACATTTGGTTGAGACAAAATTTATGTGTACTATTAATTGATGTGATGATAGTTCATATATTTGTTTTAATGCTCTGAATGTTTAATAAAACTAACCAATTTTGAAATATTAAGGAAATTTTAATTCATCCCCCCTCTTAGTATTTCCAACACTGTCGCCTAGGAGAAACATAACTCTTTAAAACATATTACATATGGATCAAGGTCATATATGGCTTGCCTATCTACCCATACATTCTATTCATAAAAGAAAATAAAAAAAATTAGCCACAGAGGGATGACTTCTAGCACTAAAAAAAAAACAACATCCCCCCCCATAAAATCATAAAATATTTAGCAATTACACCACGCCTGGAGTGTTGAAAGGCACTAGGATATTTCCAGGTCACGTCCATCCACAAATTCATTGATAGTTTATGAAATGAAGAGAGCCCGATGAAGTAAGCCCAAAACCACCACTGTCGTCCACAAAAAAACATATATTCCATGTACAACCATCAAAAAATAACAAGAGATATATATGAAATATATAAAGTCCAAATAATATGTGCCAGGACCACCACACAGAACATAGAGCCATGACCAACCTAAGTCATTGTTATTTCAATACCAAGAGGCCAGCAAGAAACCTGCAGAAGACAAAACTAGAAGCATGAGGAAATCCCCATACTTCACCACCCACCTCCCATGGTCATTAATCATTATCAAACAACGAAATATTGATGGAACCATTTCAATGGAGCCAGAACGGTACATTAAGTCTCCACCATCTGAGTCACATGCTATATGGATCTCCACATGAACCAGACAAGAGTCAATCCTATTCAGACATAACCTATGATTCATTAAAATCCTCTTAACATCCTCAAGAGAAGCAAAGATATTATATTTCTCCACTTTCTTGTCCCTCAATACCAAGCCCAACAAAGTCGCCATTTTCCAATGAAGAGCCACTAAGTTTAAATATTATTTCCTCCTACCCTTGGTGTGCCTAATGTTTGGCACCCAAACTGAAATATCTTCTAACAAATTAGAATCTGAAAGGGATTACCTTTCCTCTCCCGCGTTGGACTCGAGCGCATAGATTTCCTTTCGAGTTTTAAGTGGAGTTGAATTAAAATATTTGGTTGCCGAGTCATAGGAAAAGAGTCTTTCCCCTTGTTTTCGAAGCTGAGCCCTTCCACCTCCTCCCCTCCTACTCCTCATTCTTTACCTAGGAGGCATCATCGAGTCTCGGGGAGGATATTTAATATCACTAAAAATATTTTCTCTACTTGCAAAAGAGAAAAAGGACTGACTTGACCTACCCTATGCATTACTAAGGAAATAGTAAACCAACTCGTCACAATAACACTAGAAAAAAGACTTAGCCTTATATGAATACCCACCAAAGAGGGAAGAGGGTAAAAAATCCTTACGAAATGATCCTTCACCCTTGAAAATTGAACACGAAAGGATCAACCCCATGCCTAGGAGAATTTTATACCCAAGATAACAAAACCACACACCAAATTCCCATTCCTAGCACTTGACTTTATACACGTATAAACCCATATAGGCAGACCCTCGCAAAAAATTCCAACTACAATATGCAAAACCCACATTACATTGAGAAAAAAGGACCCAAGGGAAACCCCAACATGAAACTAAACTAGCATTCTCGACGTTATTCCCAAACTAAAGAATAATATTTTACACAAAGAATTAAACCCTCTAAAACATCTAAACATGATAACCAATAAAATAAAAGGTGAGACCTAATTGAACACAATATGCTTAAAATTCAGTGACCCCAATAGGACCTCTTGATTGGATAATTCCACCATCCAATGACACTAGGCTCCGTAGATGTCCCAAACAACCACACCCCATATAAATTAAACAACATGAATTCCTTGTCAACCAACACAATTCATCATTTCCCATAACACTAGGACCCTCATGCATGCCAAATTCATAGAGTAATTACTCCAGAAGGCCAGGGACCTTACCTCAACTCCTTTCCTCTCACTGTAAATGAATTCACCAACTATCAAAACCTATAAATAAATCATCAGCAAACTATAACATTGCATGTGAGGTGAAATTCATGTCCTCCCAACATTAATGAGATAATATTAACTTGACGGTGGTGGGTGCATCACCCAAGGCCTGGTTCCATCTGCCATTACACCCCCCTTGAGAAGAACAAAATATTTATTTTAAAATGACAAATAATATTTAACAAAAAATATTATACTCACAAATTTCTATATAAATGGGATATTACATATAATAAATCAAGCTAAAATGTTTAAAACACAATGGAATTAAGGTAATGGTTAGTAATCATAAGATAATAAATAAAATAAGTTATTAGAGACAAGAATAAAAAATTAATGACAATTAGAATTCAATAAAATATGATTCTCACATTAAAATTCTTGAGGATTTTCCTAGAGTAAGGATTCTAAGTTGAAAATATTTTACTTGTACAAACATGGGAATATGATGTATCTTTAGGTTTATTTGCATTACAAGTGTAATAAAATTTATTATAAGAGACGACTTGGAGGAATAACATGTTCCATAAAAAATGTAGAAACTATGTTGTAGATTTTCAATTTCTCATTAATTTTTAATCAAAATGACAAGACACAAACCTACTCTACTGCTTTGCGAACATTAATTCACAACTGAGAACAAAAATATCAGATATGAAATAATAAATAACACACATGCACATGTATTTTCCTTTGGGGAAAGAAACCCGCTAAAAACGCGAATGCCTATTTGTATTAATCAAAAGAATAGAGATGTATTACAATTGCTTTGCTGAAATGAGAACAACCTGCAAGTGTATAACCTATGTCTCTATCGACTGAAAGGATTTGACCCAGACTTAGTCAATTTTTTCCTCTGTTTGAGCTCCTATTTCCTTGTGTTGTTCCTTGAGGAACTAGATCCCTATTATTTAGGAAATTACTCAAATTGAATTGTGCAACTCCTTAGGCTGATCACCTGTCTACATGCAACACCTGTACACTCAAGGCTATTCTACAACTGATGTTACACTACATGGAATATCCACCAAGCCTGAAGAACTCGAATTCTCTGCATGTTGTAACAACCCTGATTACAAATCCATGTAAAAAATATAAGAGCAAGGTAATGGGACATGTATTGCAAGATAAATGGTGGGAAACAAATCTTAGTGGGTGTCACTTCAGTTTATTATGGCTAGAGTTAATTATAAAAGGAAATGGAAAAGGATTTGGAAAGGCATGAGGAATTAATTGGCATTTTATTTATGGAAATTGTGGAAAATGGGAGAAAAGGAAGGTGAAAGGTCACAGGTTGCATGTGAGGAGTAAATTGAAGGAAAATAATGTAAAATGAAGAAAATAGGAGACTCCTTAATAAAAATGATTTTGAGGATTAGTTGGCAAGCTTTTTCTCAGACTTTTGTTAGTTCTATGTTGGATCTCTATCTATTCTCTCTCTCTCTCTCTCGTACTCTTGAATACTTAGAATTTTATTGGAGCACTCTTGGAGGAGTTTGGCATACTTGGGATTTGGATAAAGAAGGAAAAGGAAGAATGAGAAAGCACAAGAGGAAAACACGATCAACAACTACAGCTAGATTGATTTGCAGGTATCAAGTTGCATGTATGGTTTCCTTGTTAGTTTTGGCATGCATGGTACACGCACGTGGTTTCTTAGTTATGATTTTTCATTGGCATGGGGGATTTCATGGATTGACAATGGTTTTTCCTAGACTTTCCATTTCCTAGATAACCATGTTTAGTGGGTTTTACTTTTGTTTTCTGGTTGGTTTTCATGTGCCTTTAGTTATGGGTTGAGTTATTAGTTCTTGGAATCCTTGGTTGGAAAAACACCTTGGAAGCCCTGTAACAACTTGGGTTGAGTTAATGGTCCTGGAAGCCTTGGTTGGACAAATGCCCTAGAAGCCCTTAGTCGTTTGAGTTACTAGTCTAGAATCCCTAGTTGGACAAATGCTCTAGAAGCCTAACGATAGTTGTGGGTTGAGTTACTAGTCCTGGACAACCCTGGAGCCTTGGAAAACTTTTGTAGAGACCAATTTGGTGATGGTTAGTGATTTCCAACTGTGAGGTGGAATCACTAGTTGAGGGTTGAGTGGTTTGGAATTTGGAATCCCTGGTTTGGTTTTGATTTATGTGTTTTATGATACCCCACATTCATGCTTGGAATATGGAAAGGGGGTGATTAGCTAAAATAAATACTTGTTTCAGCTCAATGTTGTGAAACCAGCTCCAAAAATAGAAGAAAAGAGAGATCAATGCCTTAGAAATCAGCCACTTCGAGGGGGAAACCTCCAATGCATTACATAAATCAACAATTCTTGGATGATACAAATGACCAAAACCTCCTTCTATATATAGGAGTCCATGGGGCCAAAATATAATCCTATCCGACCTAGCAATAATAATGTAAGGGCACAATAATAACAATATTGGGGTTACAGGGGCACAACAATAACAATTAGGGGGCTACACTAATAACAATAAGGGACTAAACTAGTAATATAGGAACCTAACATGCCCATCTCCTTCAAAAAAGTGTTGTCCTAACCGCTTGAGTAGTTCTGGGTGCTTCTGTATAAAATTCTCATCCTCCCAAGTAGAATCTTCAATGGGTAAGTTCTTCCACTTGATGAGATACTCTGAAATTGATCAATTTCGTAGCTGTCGAGTTCTTGTTTCAGTGGCCGCTTCAGGTTCCAATATGATTTTTCCTTCCTCATCAAGTTCTGGCAATATTGTTTGAACTAGAATATTTTCACCTATAACCTTTTTTAAGCATGAAACATGGAAAACTAGATGCACTCGCAAAGAAGCAGGAAGCTCCAATTTGTATGTCATAGTACCAATATTTTGCAACACCTTGTAAGGAACATAGTACGTTGGAGATAATTTATTATCCTTCTTAGCTTGCTTGAGGGACATTTGTTTGTGTGGTTGTAGCCGTAAAAATACCCAATCTCCTACATCAAAACTTCTCTCGCTACGATGTTGATCTGCCTGTTGTTTCATTCGATTTTGTGCCAAATTCAGGTTATCTTTTAAGAGTTGGAGAACTTCTTGCTGATGCTCGATGTGATCTTCCACTGCTTGAACCTTCGAATTTTCCCTTAAATATGATGTGATGGATGGTGGATGATATCCATAAAGTGCCATAAATGGGGTCATTTTTGCTGCAGTATGGGAGGAAGTGTTATACCACCATTCAGCAAGAGGTAACCACTTGACCCATTGTGTTTGTTTATCAGATACAAAACAACGAAGATATCCTTCCAAACATTTATTTACTATCTCAGTTTGACCATCAGATTGAGGATGATAAGATGAGCTATGAGCTAATTGAGTACCCAAACAAAGAAATAACTCCGTCCAAAAATTTCCAGTAAAAATGGGATCTCTGTCGCTCACAATAACCCTTGGGCTTCCATGTAGCTTTTGAATTCTGTCCATAAATGTAGTAGCAACTGTACTTGCTTTAAATGGATGAGATAATGCACAAAGTGTGCATACTTGGTAAGTCTATCAACTACCACCATGATGACACTCTTTCCTTCGGACTTAGGTAAACCTGTGATAAAATCCATTGAAATCTCCTCCCAACGTTGACTTGGAATGGATAAAGGTTGTATAAGACTTGGGGTCTTAATTGTCTCAACTTTATTCTGCTGGAAAACCAAACATTCCGCCACAAAATTTTGAATATCAGATTTAAGGCCATCCCAAAAAAATTCTTTCTTCACCCTGTGGTAAGTTTTTAAAAATCCTGAGTGTCCTCCTAAAGGAGAGGTGTGCAATTCCAGAAGAATCTTTTGTTTTAGTTGGGAATTCTTACAAAGATATAAGCGATCTTTGTACCATAAGGAATCATTTTTCCAACTAAATGTATCAGATGTACTAGGATCTTGCTGTAAATTTTGAATGAGTGTCCATACATCTTTGTCCTTCTTCCATTCATCTCTTGCTTCAGTTATCCAATCTGGTTGGATAATAGAAATGGCACAAAGCAATGCTTCCACCTATTCATTCTTTCTTGAGAGTGCATCTGCAACAACATTAAGCTTTCCTTTTTTGTAGATTATTTCAAAGTCATAACCCAACATCTTTGTGACCCATTTTTGCTACTCTTCTGAAGATAGTCTTTGTTCCAAAAAGTGTTTAAGACTATCATGATCATTTTTACCTTGAAGTGTCTTCCCATTAGGTATGTTCGCTATTTCTTTAGTGAATGCAGTATTGCTAACATTTCCTTCTCATAAATAGCTTTCTGTAAATACTTTCCTTTGATTGGACGACTTTCAAAAGCAATGGGTCTTCCTTCTTGTATTAAAACAACACCAATTCCATTTCCTGAGGCATCACATTCCACAATAAAGGTTTTTGTGAAGTCTGGCATAGCTAAGACCGGTGCTAGGCACATTGCCTCTTTAAGATGTTCAAAGGCCTTAGTTGCTTCAGGGGTCCATGAAAATGCATCTTTCTTCAATAATGTTGTTAGAGGTGCTGCTATTCTCCCATAAATCTTAACAAACTTGCGATAATACCCTGTTAACCCGAGAAATCCCCGCAACTGATTTATGGTTGTGGGGACTTTCCATTCCTTTATGGCTTTAATTTTGTTAGGGTCTACCTTAACACCCTCGTGAGATACAATATGACCCAACTATTCCACCTCTTGTACTCCAAATAAACATTTGGATGGTTTTTCGTATAATTGTTTCTCCTACAATGGTTTGAGCACCCTGTCAACATGTTGAACATGATCCTTCCAAGACCTGTTGTAGATTACTATATCATCAAAAAATACTAACAATTTTTTTCTAAGGAAGGGTTTGAAAATGGAATTCGTCAACCCTTGAAATGTAGAAGGTGCATTGGAAAGGCCAAAGGGCATGACCAAAAATTCATAATGACCCTCATGAGTTTGAAATGTTGTTTTCGAAATATATTCAATCTTCATTCTAATTTGATGATATCCTAAACGAAGATCCAACTTGGTAAAATAAATTGCTCCATGTAATTCATCCAATAATTCATCAATCACAGGAATGGGAAATTTATCTTTAATGGCGAGCTTATTGGGCTCCCTATAATCTGGACACATGCGCGTTGATCCATCCTTCTTCTGCACAAATACTATTAGAGCAGAGAAAGAACTTTAACTAGGTTGAATTATACCAGCCTCTAACATTTCTGTAATCATACGTTCAATTTCGCTCTTTTGGTCATAAGGATATCTATAAGATCTAATGTTTGGAGGAACACTTCCTGGAATCAAATGAATAGCATGATCATGATCACGAATAGGTGGGAGTCATTTAGGAGTTTCAAACACCTTGGAATGATTGTCCAAGGCTTTTTGGAGATCAACAGAAATAGATGATTTTGATGTTGGAACTTCTAGTGAGCATAATTGTGCAATTACGTCTCATTGTTCTTTCTTCAGAAGCTTTGTCATGACATTATAGCTTATTATTTTTCCCGACTTCCATATGATACCCCATAATTCGACTTCCTTTCCTTCTGAAAAAATTTCAAGAAAATTTCTTGAAAATTAAAAGCAATCGTCCCCAAATATTGTAACCATTGTACTCCTAGAACAATATCAGCACCTCCCATTTGAATGGAAAGCATTATACTATTCAATACATATTCCCCCATGGTTAGCTTGATATTATGGAATTTTCCAGAGTAATTTATAGTTCCTCCATTTGCAACCATAACTTGACATTATGGTGTTGGGTATAGGAAACAATTCAATTCCTTGTCTACCTTACAATGAATAAAATTATGTGTACTGTCTGAATCAATCAACAATATTACCTTTTTATTCTTGATATGTCCTTTTATCTTGAGAGTTTGAGGAGTGGTAATTTCTGCCAATGCATTACACGATATGGGTAGACTCATTTCTTCCTCTTCTAAGGTTGGTTCCTGGTGTATATCCTCTTCTTTTGAAGATTCTTGTTCATTTTCTTCTTCCTCTTCACAATATAAGTAAAATAATTTCTTCTCAACACACTTATGACCTTTAGTTTATTTTCTATCACAACTGTAGCAAAGCCCTTTTGCTCTTTTTTCTTCCAATTGTTGTGTTTTCAACCACGTAGGTTGTGGAAGTATAGGAGTAGGAACACTTCAATCTTTATAGATGTGAGTGGTAGGCTTCCTTGTCACCATAATTTTACATTCAATTTTTCTTGCCAACCTAAATGACTTCTCCAATGAATCAGGTTCCCAAATGCGAACTTCATGTTGGATGTTATCCTTTATAGTCCCTATGAAGACATCAATCTTGTGTTCCTTTGGAATATCAGTTACCCTTATATTCAATTTTTGGCACTCCTCAATGTGCTCCACCACTGAACCCTTTTGTTTGACATTTATCAATTGGCTAAAGAAGGTGTTGCTTTTTGTGTCCTCATAATGTGTTATCATTTCCTCCATAAAAATTGACCAAATGAAAAAAAAATTACAGGAGCAAAGCCACCGATACCATACAAATGTATTTTGTTCCAAATGTAAAGTTGCAATGTGTACCTTTTGTGTGTTTTGCACATTATTGAGATCAAAATATTGCTCCATATTCCACGCCTTTATTCAAAACATCCATCTTAGTTTCCACGCCTTTCTTCAAAACTTCCATTTTATTTTTTGTTTCTCTTTGTGATAGGTGCACTTGCTCTTGTAATTTTGACATCTCATGTTGCATTT
Organism: Pinus albicaulis; assembly: GCA_034641835.2. Taxonomy (NCBI): domain Eukaryota; kingdom Viridiplantae; phylum Streptophyta; class Pinopsida; order Pinales; family Pinaceae; genus Pinus; species Pinus albicaulis. Next base: position 591,481,423 of record CM076569.1, read on the forward strand.
CTTTGTCTTCATGAGTCATAGTAGAGCCTTCTGAAGGCTTAATGGGTGTTGAATTCTTTTTAGGGGGCATTTTAGAACCCAGTACTGATATCTATTCTTTAATATGCCCTTGGAATAAATTCAAACTAATTTTTTTCAAATGAGACTTATGTAATTCGAACAAAAATACACACATTTTTCTTGCTTTTGAGGAGCTTGATATTGAAACTGAATTATCTCTGTGATTTCAGATCTTCTGAGGTATCCCTTTGAATCCTCTTTCGAATGCCATATGTCTGACCTAATTTGGACTCTGCAAGTCAAAGTTATGTCCAATCTCACACAATGACCTAATTATGGACTGGTCCAATAGAGCAAACTTGTACGAATTGCCACGTGTCACCGTTTCCTACTTCGGCTTTGAAATTTATAGACAAGAAACTACAGCCTATGCAGTTTCTGCCACTCTTTACAGAATTCCAATTCAATGTTCAGAGAGATATTTATTAATATTTTCCCACGATCACCTCTTTGAGATGAAATTCGTGAGCCTGAAAAAGCCCTAAATTCCACAGATCCTACCTCCCAAAATAATGTGAATAAATCTCTGAAATTTTTCCATGATGTTTCTCGGGATTTTAGCTTCGCTCTATGGACATTTCAGCTTCTGAAACCTCATATAAAAATATTGATAGCAAAAATTCCGCGATGACCTGTTTAGGTTAAATTCAGGAGCTTGCAAAAAGCCCTAATTTCCATAGATCATATCTCCGAAAATATTGTGAACCAACCTCTAAAATTTTGCGACGATGTTCCTCAAGATTTCAGCTTCACGCTCTAAAAGTTTCAGCTTCTGAACCTTCATAGAAAAAAAAAATTATAGTGAAAATTCCATGATGACTTGTTTGGAGCAATGAAACCCTAGAATCCAAAACTATGATTCCAAATGTTGTGAAACCAACTCCAGAAATAAAATAAAAGAGAGATGAACGCCTTATAAATCAACCACTTTGATGGGGAAACCTCCAATAAATTACATAAATGAACAATTCTTGGATGATACAAATGACTAAAACACCCTTCTATATATAGGAGTCCATGGGGCCACGATATAATCCTAGCCGACCTAACAATAATAATGTAAGGGCACAATAATAACAATATTGGGGTTACAGGGGTACAACATTAATAATTAGGGGGCTACACTAATAACAATAAGGGACTAAAATAGATGGTTATGGTTATGATATTTTTGATATTGTGATATTGTGTTCTACTAATATCTATTGATCGTGCATATGTGATTGTTATGCATGAATGAAAATTGTTTAAGAGTTTATGATGTGAACATGTTAGATAATTATTGTTATGAATATCATGAACTTATTTATGACTGAGTTGATATGTTGTGAAGTTATATGGTGATAATATAGATTGATTTTGCAGACAAGATAGCGTCCCATGACATACATTAAGGTATGAGTTTGCCTATGTCATATACTTAGTGCTTAACTATTTGATTATGTTGTCTATTTGGTGTTTGATGTTTGGTTTCTATTATATCATCTAGTTGATTTATTTAACATGGTACATTTATAGTTTGTTTGAATGTTTGATTAATTTCATGATATGAGTATGTGTCTATAAGATTTCTTGAAGAAATGACCACGTTTTAAGATGGTTGTACTAACACATATAAATTGAGACACTTGATATTCACTTGAGTGTAAATAGGTGATAGTTGTAGCAGTATGTATTATGAATTATGAATGTGAGTTGATTGTTGATTATGACATGGTTGTTAGATTTGGTAAGTGTTGATTCAAATTAATAGATATGTTGTCTTCTTCTTTGGAAGATGTGGTTGACATGTGTGATCAGTTACATGGCAACATGTTTGGAAAAACAAGGTAAGATAAATAGTATTTTGTTATGTTTATTTATGCACTAACAATTATGTGTTTATGGAAATATGATGTGGGGGATTGCATGGAAAAGAGACTACCATGAAATTTTGAAGAAGGCTCAAGTTGAGCTTTCCCTTGGAGGCATTGGGAACCCATGCGGATTGATCCATGGTGCTTTTTGTTAGTGTTTTGCTTTTGGTATTTTGTGATTTTTTATGCTAGATTTTTGGTTTTTATTGCTTCTAAGGAATGGCCATACCACTTTTTTTTTGGTGTCATATTTTTATTGGTTTTCATGGTTTTCTTGTTGTTTGTTTCTTTTTCTTGCCTTTTATGTTTTGGGGGTCTTGGGGATTGGTTTGTAAATACGAAATTTTATGGAGATCAGGGAGGGTTGAATGGAACCTGATAGGTAATGTAAGACTTAGATGAAGCCCAATACATGTATAAGGGTAGTGGAAGGTAAGAATATGATTGTTGGCTGGATTGGTCGGGTCCATTATGGTAAATGGATAGTGGAAATAAAAACATGAGAAAGGTAACTATAAAGGTAAAGTAAATAGATTTGAGGTGTCAAATGGCTTGGTTATGTTGGGAAATGTTGTTCTCAATGTTGTGCATGTTGTGCATGGATAAAGGGCATTCTCTTAACCTTGACCTTATGCTATATGGTAATTATGTTGTGATCATGAATATGCTTTTGTTTATATATGTATACATGTATGTATGTATGTATGTCGCTTCTGACAGGGTCGTCATGGATCATGATTGTTTAATGCTAAATTTTATATGTATATATGTGTGTATGTATGTTGTTGTCTGATAAGATCGTGATTTTTTTTATGCTAATGATTATATAAATGTATGTATCTATGTCACTGTATGGCAGGGTTGTGAGGGATCATTCTTATGGAGGAATGATTTCTTATGTAGATGAATGGCATGAAGAGGTTTGTGATATTATGAGGAATCAAGTGGGAAGAGTAGCCTTGAAAAATTTATGAGGTCAGTATCATGTGGATATGATTTGATATTATGTATTCATATTATGTCTATGTTATAGTAGGTAATGTTGATGGGTACATCAGCGAAATGAAAGCGGTGTAATATTTGGTATGTTGAAGTATGCATGAATAGTGGAGAGACACTAGAAGCAAGGTTTCTTGGTAGAGTTAGTGTATGGTATCTGGATGTGTAGTACTATTGCTGTATATATGTTATACATAGTTCACTTGTGATTTTGTGTGCATACAGCGTTGTGTATATATGTTGTTGTGTGTATATTGCATATGCAGTGTTGGGTATAGATGGTGCTATGTACATGTTGGATATGTGGTGTTTGTGTACATATAGTGCTATGTACATATGGTGTTGTGTGCATGATTGTACATATGGTGTTGTGTGCATGTGGTTTTGTGTACATGTCATACATGTGGTGTTGTGTGTAGGTGGTGTTGTGTACATGTCATGCATGTGGTGTTGTGAACATGTCATTCATGTGGTGTTTTTTACATGTGGTGTTGTGTACACGTTGTGTAGGTGGTGCGGTGTACATGTGGCGTTGTGTACACGTGCAAGTGGTGTCGTGTGCAAGTGGTACTATGTAGATGTTGTACATGTGGTATTATGTGCATGTCGTACATGTTTTGTTGTGCACATGTGGTATTGTGTGCATGTTGTGTTATGTACATGAGGTACTAGGTATGTGCATTATGTAGTTGTGGTGTCGTGATATGCGTATTTGTTGTGTTGCACTCTATGTATGTATATGTATTGTGTTGTATTGTACATTGGATGCAGGTGTATGAATTGTGTTGCGTTGAACACTAGGTGTAGGTTTATGTGTTGTATGTCAGGTGTAGGTGCATGGATTATATGGTGATGTATGTCATGTGTGGTTTCATGTGTGTGATTCACATTGTGCGTATATGTACGTGATTAAAGAGAAGCAAAGGAACTGGGTGCTTGTCAGGTGTGTTAACCGATCCAGTGTGTGTATAGAAAGAATAAAGGCACAAGTAATGACCGATGAAGGATAAGTAGCGATATTTTATTTCAGTTTTATCATGCATGTGATCTATGATTCTGACTTATGATGGTTACATGTGATTTATTATTATGGTTTATTATGATGGCATGTGATTCATTATTTTGACCTATGATGGTTTTGTTTTGAGCTAACCAGATGTGATATGTTTATACATTATTATTTGATCAAACTGCTAGTTTGAATTGTTGTGAGTGTAGCTTATTGATGAGCTACTAATGAGGTATGATTTGAATTTATTTCAATTTATTTTGAATCTAATGGAAATTATGTTCTTGGTACAAGAAATCATGCAATGTCCGGTTAGGTGATTGAAAATGACTACAATAATTAGTAGCATAAAAAGGAATTGGGACAGAAATAAGTATGTTGGTAATGCACATCAAGAATAGGGCCATTGTGGGACACTAGTACCCAACAGTGTCCATTTATTTCCATCAACATGCTATGACCATAATGATGGTTTTAAGGTAGGAATATTCCTCAGTTTTTTGACTTCTTATGCAAGGAAACCTTTCCAAGGGAGGCGTCGCCTGAGGGAATGTATAGAAGAGAAGGGGATCCTTGTGGAACTTGGAAGGTGTGTGACTCCACGTAAGGTGGTGACCGGATTTCCAGAGGGACTATGTAGTAGATAAGGGAAGGCCAAGGATGGATTTTTTTTGTCATTTGAATTTTCAGATGGAATTAGATGCACGCTGAGAGTGTGCCCTGGAAAAATGAGACAGTAACTATTCATTGAGAGGAAAAGTGGCGCAGGATTGTAGCGCTAGACATGGATGCATCTTTGACTTTGGAAATGGATTTTGGACTTCCTGGGAAGGAGGTGGATCCTGGTATTACTTTGAGGGTGGAAGTGTGAGCCTCTAGACTCCCTTGTTGCAGATACAAGAATCATATTATTTTATTTATTGGTTGAGAAAATGTGTAAATGTGTATATGTGTATATGTGTATATTATTGTAAATATTGTATTGATATGGATTTATAAACCTCCCTAGACAGTATGGTTATTTTATGGTTGAAGAAAATTTCATAAGTATATGTGGTTGTTATTGTAAATACCGTAATGAGTTGTGTTATAAAGCTTCAATAAGCAGTATCATTTTTTTTTTTTTTTTCAGTAGTGGTCATTGTAAATAATGCAATGAGATATGTTATAAAGCTCCATGGGCATTATGTTTTTCTTATCAGTGTTCTTGCTATTTATAGGTGTCATTGAACACCAAGGACAATGTTTCCCAAAGGGGGAGGGTTTTGTAACAACCTTGGTTGAAATTCCATGTAAAAAATATAATACCAAGGTCATGGGACACGTATTCCAAGTTGAATGGTGGGAAACACATCCTAGTGGGTGTCACTTCGATTTATTATCTAAAAGAAATTGGCAGAGGAAATGGCAAAGGATTTGGAAAGGCATGGGGCATTACTTGACATTTTATTTATGAAAATAATGGAAAATAGGAGAAAAGGAAGGTGAAAGGCCACAGGTTGTAGGTGAGGAGGAAATTGAAGGAAAATAATGGAAAATGAAGAAAATAGAGGTGTCATTAATAAAAAGGCTTCTGAGGATCAGATGGAAAGATTTTGCTCAGAATTTTGTCGGTTGTACAGTGGATCTCTCTCTATTCTCTCTCTCTCTCATACTCTTGGACAATTAGAGTTTTTTTAGAGCACTCTTGGAGGAGTGTGGCATACTTTGGATTTGGAGCAATAAGGAAAATGAAGATCAGAAAAGTGTAAGAGGATAACGGGATCAACAACTAAAACTAGATTTCTTTGCAGGTATCGAGTTTCATGTATGGTTTCCTTGGTATTTTTCGCATGCATGGTACATGCAAGTGGTTTCTTGCTCATGATCAGTTATTGGCATGGAGGATTACCTAGATTGACAGTGGTTTTTCCTAGCCTCTCCATTTCCTAGATAGTCGTCGTGTTGTGGATTTTATTTTTGTTTTCTATTTGGTTTTCATGTGCCTTTGGCTGTGGGTTGAGTTATTAGTTCCTGGAAGCCTTGGTTGGACAAACACTTTAGAATCCTTGTAACAAATCGGGTTGAGTTACTAGTCTTGAAGCCTTGGTTGGATAAATGATCTGGAAGCCCTTGGTGGGTTAAGTTACTAGTACTGGAAGGTCTAGTTGGAAAAAATGCTTTGGAGCCCTAGAGAACTTGGGTAGAGACAAATATGGTGATGGTTAGTGATGTTTGACTGTGAGGTAGAATCACCGGTTGATCGTTGAGGTGGTTTGGCCTCTAGAAGCCATGGTTTGGTTTTGATATATGTGTTTTATGAGATCCCACATTCATGATTGGAATATGGCACAAGGGCGATTGGCTGAAAGAAATATTTGGTTCAACCCAATCTATGGTTGGGTGGTATGTGAAAGAACCAGATCTAGTTTTATTTTGCATATGTCAGTAAGAGATCCTTCCCTCTTGTAGTTTATGGGTAAATTTACTTATTATTATGTGATATTGATGGTTGTTTTACCATTTTTATTTTTTTGGTTATATTTTGGTTATGAGCATGGTTTTATGACAGTTATGATGTATGCCTCTCATCATGTTTTGGTTAAACATTTAATGTAAAATTAATCTGTCTTAATATATGGTAATTTATTTATTGTGATAAGGCATCAATGCTTATTAATTATTCTTAGATAAGTGTGAGACCCTTATGGTCATATATTTTGTTTAAACCTGTAGATTACATATTTGTGGCATGTTTGAAAAAATGCCTATAATGGCTAGTAGGGGTTCAGTCAAGCTCTTTTTCAAGTAATTGCGTTTGTATCGTCATTTAGTTGTTATCATTAATTTCTGGAAGTGTCATGGAGTTCTAGGCATGGAACTGGGTCCTAGCCCTGAAATTTAGCCTTGAATCCTCCAGTCGTTGCCATAACACTAGCAGAAAAAGGTTGCAGTCACACTCATGTAGGCTCATGTGAGCGACTGGGGCTCTAAGTCACTTGGAGGGCTTGTCAAGGGATCGACTAGGGGATTAATGGAACAAAAATTTAGTGTGTCTCAGGGGATAGTCACCTAGAAGGCTTGGATGACTCCTCGGGTTCTGTTGTAGGTGTAGAAGGTTTGTGTTGTTTTGTTTCATCGGTTCCACTTCCTTAACTGAAACATAAGGAGTTGAATTATATCATAGTAACTCTTCGTCACATGTTTAACTCAGTTGGAAGGTTACTTGGTTATATGTGGGAGGAGGATATTACACATGCACTATATATTTTGGGTTGATTGATCAATTAACTAGATGATCACTGAGTTTGACTGAAGTCTCGCTGCACAACTTGACCCTCCACCAGTTCCTCCAACAGTTGTAACTAGTTTAACTAAAAATAACCTTAGATAATTGACCTTTATTTCTTCAAATTACCAATCACACATTCTTAATTGAACTATAAATCCTCCAAATCGAATTTACTGATTTAGCTAAGTGACACAAGCGATTTCACTCAAGTTAACATCATCCAAGTTTTCTGTTGATATGGAAATTCGAATTTTCTCAATTTAATTAAGAAAAAATCAAATTGAAAATGTATTACTGCATTTTTCAACACTCCCTCTCAGCAAGAAAGGGATTATCAACCACCCCCATCCTACACCCGTGGAATTTTAACTTACCTCTTGACAAAGCCTTTTTCAAAATGTCAGCATCTTGTTCCTTTGTCGGAATGTACTGCAACAACATTATCTGCCCTCTGCACAAAATCTTGTAAATGGTGATACCATATATCTATATGCTTGGATCGATCATGAAAAACATGATTCTCAGAGATCTTGATGCAACTTTGATTATCACAGTAGATCAAAATTGTATCCATCACATGAAGAAAAAATCCAACAAGTATATTTCTCATCCATATCACCTCACATGTTGCTTAACTTGCAGCCATGTATTCTGCTTCTGCCGAGTTGAGTGCCAAAAATCTTTGCTTCTTGCTCTACCAGGAAACAACTATGGCCCCAACACTAAAAAATACACCTGATGTAGTCCTTCAATTTGATGAAATCCCTTCTCAATCTGCATATGTAAATCCACACAACTTCACTGCCTCTATCCGTCTGTACCATAGTCCAAACTGGGTAGTGCCTCTGAGGTACTGTAGAACATGCTTAGCTGCCTTCCAAAATAATTTGTTGGCCTAAACATAACTTGGCTCAAATTGTTGATTGCATAACACATATATGGTTGTGTGTTTAGAAGATACATTAGTGAACCCACCAACTGTCAGTAAATAATAACATCCACTTCCTCTCCTGAAGTGGCATCGTCCTTCCTCCAGTTGGTCACTAGAGGTGTCTCCATGGGTTTGAAACTCTCCATGCAAAATAAATTAAGTATATAATTTGCATACTTTCCTTTAGACACAAATAGTTCCCCGTCACCTTTCCATACTTCCAAACGAAGGAAGTAGTGCAGAGACCAATGTCATTCATTTCAAATTATGTTGCAGGGTCCTCCTTGCACTATTTGATCAATTGTTCATCACCAGTTAAAGTCAAGCCAACAACATATAAGAAATAACAAAAAATTTACCTTCTGCCAAAATATGATATAGGTTTGCATCCACTTCACTTTTGGTGAAGCCCAAATCAGTAAGATAGCTATCGATCCTGGTGTACCAAGCACGGGGTGCTTCTTTGAGACCGTACAACGATCGCTTGAGTTTGCACACATGAGACTCCAAATAAAAAGTCTCAAATCCTTCTGGTTGCTTAATGTACACCTCCTTCTCAATGACTCCATTGAGGAATGTGTTTTTTACATCCATTTGGTCGATATTCCACTCCATCTATGTAGCTAGAGAAATAAATGATATAATGGATGAGTACCTTGCTACGAGGATAAAAGGTCTCCTCAGTAGTCAATTCCCTCAACTTGAGATTACCCCTCAGATAAAAATTTGGCCTTGTACTTCTCTATGCTTCCTTCTTCTGCTTGGTTTACCTTGAATATCCATCGTGAACCCATAACTGATTTATCAGCTGGTCTTGGGACCACTTCTAAAAAGTTGTTCTTTACAATGGATTCATATTTGTTATGAAACCAACTCCAAAAAGAGAAGAAAAGAGAGATCAATGCCTTATAAATAATCCACTTCGAGGGGGAAACCTCCTTTATATTACATAAACGAACAATTATTGGATGATACAAATGAAATAGCATCCTTCCTATATATAGGAGTCCAATATGGGGTCACAATATAATCCTAGCTATCATAACAATAATAATGTAAGGGAACAATAATAACAATATGGGGGTTACAAGGGTACAAAAATAATAATATGTGGGCTACACTAACAAAAATAGGGGACTACACTAGTAATATGGGGACCTAACATGCCCCTCTCCTTCAAAAAAGTGGTGTCATCAATGATTGATTAGCTCTGGATGATTATATATAAAATTCTCATCCTCCCATGTAGAATCTTCAGTGAGTAAATTCTTCCACTTCATGAGATACTCTGAAATTGATCGGTTTCGTAGTTGTTGCGTTCTTGTTTCCATGACTGCTTCAGGTTCCAATATGATTTTTCCTTCCTCGTCAAGTTATGGCAATATTGTTTGAACTGGAAATTTGTCACCTATAACCTTATTTAAGAATGAAACATGGAAAACTTTATGCACTCGAGAAGAAGCAGGAAGCTCCAATTTGTATACCATAGTACCAATATTTTTCAACACCTTGTAACGACCATAGTACTTGGGCGATAATTTATTATCCTTCTTAGCTTGCTTGAGCAACATTTTTTTGTATGGTTGTAGCTGTAAAAATACCCAGTCTCCTGCATCAAAAATTCTCTCGTGTGATGTTGATTTTCCTATTGTTTCATTCGATTTTGTGCCAAATTTTTGTTATCCTTTAAGAGTTGGAGAACTTGTCGTTGATGCTCGATGTGATCTTCCACTACTTGAACTTTAGAATTTTCTTTTAAAGTTGATGTGATGGACGATGGATGATATCCATAAAGTGCCATAAATGGGGTCATTTTTGCTGTAGTATGGAAGGAAGTGTTATACCACCATTCAGCCAGAGGTAACCACTTGACCCATTGTGTTTGTTTATTAGATACAAAAAAACGAAGATATTCTTCCAAAATTTTGTTCACTCTCTCAGTTTTCCCATCGAATTGAGGATGATAAGATGAGTTATGAGCTAGTTGTGTACCCAAACAAGAAAATAATTCCATCCAAAAAATTCCAGTAAAAATGGGATCTCTGTCACTTACAATAATATTTGGGTTTGCATGTAGCTTTTGAATTGTTTCCATAAATGGAGTAGCAATTGTACTTGATTTAAATGGATGAGATAATGCACAAAAGTGTGCATACTTGGTAAGTCTATCAACTGCCACCGTGATGACACTCTTTCCTTCAGACTTAGGTAAACCTTTGATAAAATCCGTTGAAATATCCTCCCAATGTTGAATTGGAATGGATAAAGTCTGTAGAAAACCCCGGGTCTTAATTGTCTCAACTTTATTTTGCTAGCAAACCAAAAATTCTGCCACAAAATTTTGAATATCAAATTTAAGGCCATCCCAAAAAAATTCTTTCTTCACCCCATGGTAAGTTTCTAAAAATAATAAGTGTCCTCCTGAGGGAGAAGTATGCAATTCCAAAAGAATATATTGTTTTATTTGGGAATTTTTACAAATATATAAGCAATATTTGTACCATAAAGAATCATTTTTCCAACTAAATGTATCAAATGTACTAGGATCTTGCTGCAACATTTGAATGAGTTTCCACACTTCTTCATCATTTTACCATTCATCCCTTGCTCTAGTTATCCAATCTAGTTGAATAATAGAAATGGCACAAAGCAATGCTTCCACCTTTTCATCCTTTCTTGAGAGTGCATCTCCAACAACATTTAGCTTCTGTTTTTTGTAGATAATTTCAAATTCATAACCCAGCATCTTTGTGACCCGTTTTTGTTGTTGTTCTAAAGATAGTCTTTGTTCCAAAAAGTAGTTAAGACTATCATGATCATTTTTTACCTTGAAGTGACTTCCCATTAGGTAAGGTCGCCATTTCTTGAGTGCATGTAGTATTGCCTTTTGAAAAGTCAACAAGAAATGTGTGCATAATTTAATTTTCCCTTAATTAAATTGGAGAATAAATTGTAATCTTATCTCATAATCACTTGTAATAGTTAAATGAGTGTGATAGACTCAGATAGCTCATGAAATTCAAGTTGAGGGTGGTTGGTGAGGCATTTAGAGTGAATATATTTGTTTTAGAGTCCAAGTTGTAGTTAGTGTATTAATTTAATGCATGAGAAATCAGTTAACTCAATTAAGTGAGCTAAAGTTAGTCTAACTAGTTGTAACTGATTGTTGCACTAGTGAGAGGCCAAGTGAATTAAATAAAATTTAATTCACATGCAGTGATCTGTTAAGTGACTGATGATTTACTATTAATATTTTCATGCATGTCAATTCTGATTAAGACCCAGTTGAGACAGAGGTTAAAGGGAAATTATCTATCATTTGTGTTATTAGTAAATTATCGGCGCATAATTATACAACCATAGGATTTCCCATGATGTATTACGTAGTTTTGGAAGGCTGAATTTCATAATTAATAGGGATCAATTATTCTTAGAATTGCACAAGAAGGGCAGGTTGAGCAAAGGCAAGAAATTGGCAAAGTGTTGATTGATTTTTTCGAGATCAGTGTGAGATAGTTGGTAGAGTGCAGTAGACTCTGTGAGAAGAGTGCATAGTATTTTTTCATGATTCCTTGGTTGATTATACAATAAATATAGAGGGGTTTTGAGTAGAGATCTTTCCCCAGGAAAAATATTTGTGTTGTGCGATTGATTTACTTCTTTCTCTTACTTGGTGTGATTGTGCGATCACGTTTATTTTTCACAAATATTGTAGAAGGATTCAGTATCTTGTTTTAGTATATTACATGATCGGATTGAATCAATTAGTGTAATTTCTACATGGTATCAGAGCACCATAAATCACTATAGAGGAGAATAAATTGAGTTTGTGTTGAAAAACATTCAAATTTGAAAAAATATTCTTTGGTACGACAGGAGGATCAAGATGGTTTTCAATGGATTAAGATTGGAATATGCACTCTAGGTCAGTTCTAATTATATTGCATCAAAAGAAGGAATGGAGGCAGTTCTGGAGGACAATGGGTTGAAATAAATTATCGACACTAATATTCCAAGGCCCATAGCAGCAGATGTCACTCTTCTTAGTGCTTGGAAAAAGAAGGTTGCAAATGCGAGGAGGATCTTATTAGAGGGAGTTCGAGATCACATTTTCTCGAGTATCCATGGAAAGTCGACTCCATATGCAATGTGGAAGGCCTTGATAGATCTGTTTCAGAACATCAGAGACCATAGAAAATTGGCACTGAAGGACAAGCTTAGGAAAATAAAAATGGAGAAAGGCAACACTATTCCGAAATACTTGACCAAGTTCATCCAATGTCGATATGATCTTAGAAGTGTCAGGATTACCGTAGCGGATGATGACTTGGTGAGCCTAGCACCTCTAGGCCTTCCCAAGAGCTGGCATAGTTATCAGTACTCTGTCAATGGGAGGGAGAAGCTACCAGCTTGGGAGTGACTTTGGTACAAGAAGAATTCAGACAGAATACCAAGGATGGATCCTCATCCAAGACAAATGATGAGGAAAATTTTGCCTTGGATGGTAAGGAAAAAAAGGGAAGGGAATGAAATCCTTCCAAATCTGAGATCGATAAAGAAGGAAAGAAGCATGACGTGTCCAGAGTGAATTTTTTTCATTGTCACAAGCATGGACATTATGCCACTAATTGTCCACAGAAGAAGAAGAATAACAAGAAGGCCTAAATATCTACAACGGGTGATGCTTTGGCTTCATAGTTCGAGTTTTACTTCTCAATAATCACATACATGGTGGCTAGTGCGATGGGATCAGTGTGGTACTTAGATAGTGGTGCATCTTTCCACATGACAGGAGACAAATAACTCTTTAGTAGCTTTGAGGAGAAGGATCTTCAGATGCACATAAATATGGGTGATGATGGGAGGTATAGCGCTACCAAGATTGGTACAGTTACTTTCCAAAGATAGTCACGTAAACCTTTCTTATTAAAAGTTGTCATGCATGTACCAGGCTTGAAAAAGAATTTAGTTTTAGTTGCTATGTTGGAGGATAGAGGATATGATGTGGTTTTCAGTGAAGGGAAAACATTCCTTCATTAAAAATCCACAGGACAAGTTAATAAGATTGGGGTTCATGTGAAGAACCTCTACAAAATTGATGTAGATGGCTGCGCAACATTGATGAGTAAAGCAGATAGAGTGGTGAGCTAGGATGAGGGTGAGTTATGGCAAAAGAGATTGGGCCATCTACAACACAGTGCTTTGAAGTTCATGCATCATATTTCTATGGGGCTTCCAAAGGGTTCTCTTGCCTAGATAGACACATGAAAGGGATGTACCATGGGGAAGTATACAATGGCCACTTTTCACGAGAAGGAGAACTGAGCAGTAGAAATCCTTGAGAGATTTCACTCAGATGTGTGTGGACCATTCTCTACAGCTTCTACAGAAAAGCACATATATTATGTGATTTTTGTTGGTAATTTCTTTAGAAAGTGCTAGATCTACTTCATGCAAAAGAAAGATCAAACATTCTCAAAATTTTGTGAGTTCAAATCATTGGTTGAGAAAGATAAAGGGAAGCATGTGAAGGCTCTAAGGAGCAAAAAATGGTGGTGAGTACATCTCCAATGAATTCATGAAATTCTGTAGCAAAGAAGGAATTCAGAGAGAGTTGATTGTGCCTCATAACCCACAACAGAATGGGGTTGCAAAAAGAAAGAATAGAACAATTGTGGGTGTGGCACGAGCTATGTTACATGATCAGGGCCTACCGTTGCAGCTATTGGCAGAGGCATGCAACACAACGGTATTTGTGCAGAACCATAGTCCTCATCAGATACTTAGCACGAGTACACCAGAGGAGGATTTTTCTGGTAAGAAACTTGATGTTTCATATTTTAAAATTTTTGGCTCATTTGTCTATTGCCATGTGACCAAAGATTCCAGAAAGAAGCTAGAACCAAAAATAGAGATTAGGATATTTTTGGGGTATACTAATACTCCCCACAACTATTGGGTGTATTTTCCAACAATAGGATGACAGTTGTCAGACAAGACGTAAGATGTGGTGAGGAGAAAGCCATGTGATTGTCCCTTGAGAGGGAGCTTGATTTGCATGCAGACGAGGAACTCTTGGTTCCGAAGGATGAACCTAAATATGTAGATCAACCACATGAGGAGGATCATGGAGTGGCAGAATCCAATCACATAGAGCCATCCACCAGACATGGTAGGAGGCGCACCACAGAGGCTGAAAGATTGAGACTTGATGCGATAGAACATGTAGGAGCACCCACATCACATCGCAGACAAAGACAATTATACTAGATACATGGCTCTTATGAGCGAGTGAATTATGACATAACCATCCTTTTTTGAGGAAGTAATGCAACAACCAACTTGGGTTGACGCCATGGTTGAGGAGTATGACTCCATTGTCAAGAATAGTGCATGGGAATTTTTCCCAAGACCAGTTGGGAAGTTAGTGGTTGGATCTAAATGGATCTATAAGGTGAAGTAGGCAGCTGATGGGAGTGTGGAGAATTACAGGCTATATTTTTAGCCCAAGTATTCTCACAGGTTGAGGGGATTGACTATTAGGAGACTTTTGCACCAATTTCACGGTACTCATTTATTAGATCTATCCTTGCACTCTCAGTGCAGATGGGTTGGCAGATACATCATATGGATGTGAAGCCTGCATTTCTCAATGTATTTCTTGAGGAAGAAGTGTACATTGAGCAACTAGAAGGTTTTGAAACCCTTGATAGGGAGTCACATGTGTGCAGAATCAAGAGAGAACTGTATGGGCTGAAGCAAGCACCTTGTGCTTGGTACACCATGATCGACAACTATTTCACCGAGTTGGGCTTCATGAAGAGTTAAGCATATGCGAACCTGTACCAGATTGTGGTTGATGGTAAGATTTTTATTATTGTACTTTATGTATATGATCTTATTTTGATAGGTGATGAGAAGCTCATAACTTCTTGCAAAGAGGATCTTGTAAGAGAGTTTGAGATGAAGGACATGGGACTCCTTCACTATTTCCTTGGTTGGAGATATGGCAACGAGATGGGGAGCTATTTTTTTCTCAAGGAAAGTATCCCAAAGAGATCTTGAGGAAGTTCCACATGGAGAGCTGTAAACCCATGGAGACTCCTCTTTCAGGAAACTGGAGGAAGGAGGATGCTACTTTAGGTGAGGTAGTGGATGCTACTGTTTACAGGCATATTGTGGGTTCACTCATGTACTTGGTGAACACACGACCAAACATATGCTACATAGTTAACCAGCTTATTAAAGATATGGTTAGCCGAAAAAACTCTTTTGGAAGGTAGGGATGATCAGGAATTCATAATTTTTTCTCAAAATTCAAAGTTACAGGATTGGGTTCGAAATGGAAAAAAGGTTCAGAACCGGATCGACCAGTAGAGTGGGATTCGAACTGGTGGTTGTCATGAAGTCTTGAACTCTGCATATAGAATAGAGGATTGCACATCCGTGGAAATGTTGAAGGCGGAATGAATAATAAGAGCAAGATGCAGAATGAAGCGATAGCGAGGACCGTGGATCTGACACCAATCAATGGGAGATATCTCATTGTAGTTGGAGGACATCACACATCACACTGAATAGTTTTTACAATTAAGAGACTCGCAAGTTAAATTTTTTAAACTACGACGTGAAGTGAGAAGGTGGAATAAACATTCGTGATCACATGGCATCGGCGATTGTTTTAGTCACATGTTAAAATGTCGCAAGTTAAATTATATAACTTGTGATGCGACGAGGAGGAGCACATGTCAATGGAGGTCCGAGCGCTATCACACTTCGCAAGAGATATGA
The DNA here is from genome assembly GCA_034641835.2 of Pinus albicaulis. NCBI lineage: Eukaryota > Viridiplantae > Streptophyta > Pinopsida > Pinales > Pinaceae > Pinus > Pinus albicaulis. Next base: position 591,497,340 of record CM076569.1, read on the forward strand.
TTTATAACTTAATGGTGTATAATTAAACTGAAGGAGGCTGATATGTGATAAGTGGAATCACAACTTCACATTGGCGGAATTATTGTTTACTCTTTAAAGTGCTTGTTAAGGATTGCGACTTGCGAAAAAGGTTTCGACAATATGCGAAGTTATAAAGTATGTGATATGTTTGAATGTGATATTGCAACATTGCCTGGGTTCTAAGTATTATGGCCGATGTGCACTAAATATTTTATGTGGGCCATGGTCAGAGCCTAACCAACGTCAACAAACCACAGTCTACCATTAAACTGCAGTCACGAGTGGAGGTTCCGCTAACCGTCAAGCCCACTAACGATTGGGGTGTGCATGTGGCCACCACCCTAACCATAACATTAATTTTGAAGCTTTATTGGTGGAGCATATAGGGGCACGCAAAATTTGGCGGTCAACCCTAATTTAACTCCAGTTAACTAGAGTTCTCCACATTTAGTGGAGTTTTCCTAGGAGATATTGGGAAAAAGTGTAGGAGGCTCAATTTTCAACCATTCTGAGTGAATGAAGAGTCATTCTTGACTAATTGGAGCATTTGGAAGCCATTTGTGTAGATAAAACAACCATTATAGCATTTTAACTACATGTAATAGAAACATTTTGAGCATAATGAAAGATGGACAAGCCATTAGGAGCTGGACCAGCAGATGTAGCCCAGGAGGGGTGAACTGCTTCATCATGCCTGTTGTGTAAACTTCATGTGGTGACTTAATTCTCCATTTTAAACTATTGTTAAATTTTATTTATGCTTATAATTCACAAAAGGTAATCTATAATTCATGGAAAAACTCCTTAATCCTTATGCAAAATAATGAACCAATTATGCATATGATTTTAAAATTGAAAGACCCTTAGCACATCAAAACTAATACAGTCATTTCAGATAAAATGGTATCAGAGATAGATTTTTTATCTAGTGTTGTTTAGTGCAAAGAATTGTTTAACTGTTTGCAAGTTTTAGATGCTTAAAAGGCTCAAGCTCAAAAGGGGAGAAGGCAAACTGGTGGAAGCAGGAGGGTCTCAAAAGGAGCCAAATTAAAGGAGAGCAAGATTTCCACAATCTCCACCACCTAGTTCACCTCTTAAAGAAGAATAAGTTCCATAAAGAATGTCTCAGGAGGAAGGATAAATTCATGAAGAAGTTGACCCTAAGGAAGAAGAAAGAGTGTTTAGGAAAGCATTTCTTGACATGATTGAGATGGTTAGAATTCTTTATCAAGTAAGGAATGAGAGACTAGAAGGAGAAGCATCTAAACTTCAAAAGGAAGGACAAGGATCTTCAAGAGGTCAACGTGATGAAGAACAGTCAAAGAAGGGAAATGGAGGAAATGGAGGCAATGGAGAGCCACCATCTTCACCCTCATCATCATCATCATCTTCTACCTCTTCTTTAGTACATCAACCACAAAAGTCCAAGAGCACTGGTAAATCTCCTTTATCAAAACTTGATGTTAGGTTTTAATTGCCAATGTTTAATGGTGAATTAAATGCAAACAAGCTAGATAATTGGATTCGAAAATTGGAGATATATTTAAGAATGCAGAACCTTCAAGATGATGATACAAAAATTCAATTAGCTTCTTTGAGAATGTAATATGCAGCACTTATTTGGTGGGAAGCCAAGACATAGGAGGAAATCAAGAAACATGGTAATATCATTCTATCTTGATTAGATTTTATTGTTGTTATTAAATGATAGTTTTATCCATTATCTCATATGCAAAAATCCATCATGAACTGGCAGAACTTTAGGCAATTAAAGGGAAAAAATGTGCAAGAATACACCTAGGAATTTAGGAGAAGATCTCTTTTATTAGGGGTGGATTTGCAGAGCCAAGACACTTTGCTAAAGTACATAGGAGGCTTACATAGCTACCTAAAACATACTATTCTCATGTTTAACCCCACCAGTCTAGATAAATCTTGTGTTCAAACCACACATATAAAGAGTCCTTGTTATGCCTTTTATTTTATGTAATGCTACGACAACTTTTATGCGGGTTATGGATAATGTTTTGCGACCATTCCTTGTTTAATTTTTATTGTGTACTTAGATGACATTTTTTATTTTCAAAAAAACAAGAAAAGATCATGTCTTGCATGTAAATAGAGTGCTTGATATTTTGAAGAAAGAGAAATGGTTTCTTAATATGTCAAAATGTGAGTTTGGAAAGACTTCATTGGTCTATTTGGGACATATTATAGGAGGAGGAGAATTGAGGATTGATCATTCTAAAGTGGAGGCCATTGTGAATTGGCCCACACCCAAAATAGTTACCGAGGTAAGAATTTTCTTAGGTGAAGCTCAATATTGGAGGAAATTTATTGCTAAATTTTCTTCCATCGTAGCTCCTATGCATGCAGTGACAAGTGTGAAGAAAGGCTTCCAGTGGGGAGGAAAATAGAAGCAAGATTTCGAAGCTTTAAAATAAAATATCAGTTCAACTCTAGTCCTTGCACTACCAAATTTGAGACAGCCATTCGAGATACAAACCAACGCTAGTGGCTATGCCATGGGCACAATCCTTTTGCAACATGGCAAGCCTATTGCCTTTCATTCAGAAAATTTTAGTGGTGCTATGACTAATTATCCTACATATGAAAAAGAACTATATGTCTTTTTCCAAAGTGTCAATAATTGGAAACACTACTTGATGGGTAAAGAGACTATTATACACACCGATCACTAACCATTATAGTACTTGCAGTCGCAAACAAAATTGTAGCAATCAAGACATTTCAAGTGGATGCACTTTCTTCAACAATTTCACTTGGTTATAAGGTACAAAAAATTTATATTCAATAAAGTTGCAGATATGATTTCGACACCAATCATTAGTGCTTCTACTTTACTCAAAAATGATTATGTGTACATGAGAGTTATATAGAACAATATGCACATGGCATTGCTTTCAAAGGTGTGTATGCTAGTTTGAGTGAAGGGAATTAAGTTGAATAAAGAGATTATCACATGCATAACAATTTTATGTTTCATTTGGGAAAGCTATGTATTCCACAAGGAGAGAGGCTAAGTGTCATGAGATAAGCTCATTCTTCTCTTATTGCTGGAAACTTTGGGGTAAGAAAAATAGTGGTGCATCTACAGAGGTATTTTTATTGGCCTCGCATGATAGATAGTGTGTCATGTTTTATAAGAGGTTTTTCTATGTGTGTAACAAGTAAGCCTAGTAATAGGAAGCTTGGATTGTACACGCCACTATCGGTACCATCAAGGCCATTTGGGAGCGTCTCCATGGAATTTTTTAGAGGTATACCTATGTCAAGAAAGCAACATGATTATCTTTTCGTAATTGTGGATAGATTCAATAAAATGTGTATACTTATGCCATGTAAGAAGACCATTATTGCTGACCATACTGCTGAAATTTATTTTCAAAATGTTTGGGTTCATTTTGGATTTCCCACTTCTATTGTTAGTGATAGGGATTCCAGGTTCATTGGGAATTTTTGGTCAAATCTATGGAGAATGATGGACACACAATTGAAAAAGAGTACCAATTTTCATCCACAAACAGATGGACAAACCGAAGTGGTGAATAGAATAGTTGTGCCTCTATTGAGAGGATATTGCAGCAAACATCCTAAGTTGTGGGATGAACAACTGCATTACATTCATCATGCTTACAACTAGGCAAAGCACCCTTCAACACAAACCTCACCTTTTGAAGCATGCTTTGGGTATTTGCCAAAGTCGCCATTAGATTTCATCTTTGGGAAGGATGTTGGAATTGATGGCCACATTGATATTGATAAGGCTAGAAATTTCATTGAGAAAATTCAGATGATACATCAACAAGTTCAAGAACATATTGAGAAAATTCAAAGCAAACACAAAGAGAGGCATGACAAACACTGGGTTGATCACAAGTTTCAAGAGGGAGATGAGGTATGGTTGCACATTAGCAAAGAAAGGATGCAAGGGGAAGGTAAAAAACTCAAACCCATTCGCCATGGTCCTTTCAAGATCATAAAAAAAGTTGGTAATAATGCATTCCAGCTTGATTTTCCTTCTTACATGAAAATTTATTCAGTTGTTAATGTTGAAAACTTACGCTTGTATGAGCCTCCTTTGATTGATGTTCAAGGAAGTGATGTTCATCTACCTTCTATTGAAGATTTCTCGCCGGAATTTCTGGACGAGCTCAAAAAAGATACAATTCTTGACAGGGCGACAAAATCATCAAAGAGGGGAAGTGCTGACTACCTTTGAGTTGGGCTCAAAGGCACTAAACCAAGAAAGGAAAAATGGATGGAGATTGGAAAGGTGAGGGGGATGTACCCTCATCTACTGAACAGGTAATCAATTATTTTGGGATCCAAAAGTTTCCCAATGGGGAGGAATGATCAGGAATTCATAAATTTTGCTAAAAAATGAAAGTTACAAGATTGGGTTCGAAATGGAAAACAAGTTCAGAACCATATCGACTAGCAGAGTGGGATTCGAATTGGTGGTTGTCATGGATTCTTTAACTTTGCATATAGAATTGGGGATTGCACAGTCATGGAAATGTTGAAGGTGGAACAGATAGTAAGAGAAAGCTACAAAATGAAGCAATAGCGAGGACTGTGGATCTGACACCAATCAATGGGAGAGATCTCATTGTAGTTGGAGGACATCGCACATCGCACTAAATAGTGTTTACAATTAATAGAGTCGCAAGTTAAATTGTTTAACCTGGGACATGAAGTGAGAAGGAAGAATGAATATTTGTGATCAAATCGCATTGGCGATTGTTTTAATCACATGTTAAAATTTCACAAGTTAAATGATATAACTCGCGATGTGACAAGGAGGAGCATGTGTCGGCGAAGGTCCGAGTTCTATCACACTTCACAAGAAATATGGTTTAGACTTTAATGGTGTAGAATTAAACTAACGGAGGCTGATATGCGATAAATGGAATCACAACTTTGCATCGGCGGAATTATTGTTTACCATTCAAAGTGTTTGTTAAGGATTGCAACTTGCGAAAAAGGTTTCGACGAACTGTGAAGTTATGAATTATGCAATATGTTTGAATGTGATATTGCGACATTGCCTGGGTTCTAAGTATTATGGTCGCTGTGGATTCAAGACTTTATGTGGGCCACGTTCAGAGCCTAACTGATGTCAACAAACCACAATCCACCATTAAATTGCAATCACAAGTGGAGGTTCCACTAACCATCAAGCCCACTGACGGTTTGGGTGCGCATGTGGCCACCACCCTAACCATAACATTAATTTTGCGGCTTTATTGGTGGAGTGGATAGGGGCGTTCCAAATTTTGCGTTCAGCCCTAATTTAACTCCAATTAACCGGAGTTCTCCACATTTAGTGGAGCTTTCCTAGGAGATATTGGGAAAAAGTGTAGAAGGCTCAATTTTCGACCATTATGAGTGAATGAAGAGTCATTCTTGACTAATTTGAGCATTCAGAAGCCATTGGTATAGAGAAAAAAACCACTAGAGCACTGTAACTACATGTAATAGCAAACATTTTAGCATACTAAAAGATGGACAAGCCATTGGGAGCTGGACCAACAAATGTAGCCTAGGAGGGGTGAACTTCTTCATCATGCATGTTGTGTAAACTTCATGTGGTGACTTAATTATCTATTTTAAACTACTATTCATTTTTATTAATGCTTATTTTATGCTTCTAATTCACAAAATTTCATCTATAATTCATGGAAAAACTCCTTAATCCTTAGGCAAACTAATGAACAATTATGCACATGATTTTAAAACTAAAAGACCCTTAGCATAAAAAAACTAATACAGTCATTTCAGATCAGGGGAAGCATGTCTTGATATACCTCAGGAGCACTACATAGTATCGATTTTGGTATAGATGGATAAAGGGAGTGAAGTTCAAAGGCTTCACCGATGCATATTGGGCAGGCAGTCCATTAGACAGGAAGAGCACATTAGGAGGGATATTCAGCATAGGATCTACAACATTTTCTTGGTACAATAGGAAGCAGAGATCAGTTGCACTCAGTTCAGCCGAGGCAAAGTACATGGCAGCCAATCATGCAACATGTGAGATCATATGGATGAGGAAGATAGTACTTGTTGGTTTGTTTGGTCATCAGATGTATCCGACATTGATACAATGTGATAACCAAAGTTGCATAAAACTCTTGGTTAATTCAGTATTCCATGAAAATTCCAAGAATATTGACATTTGGTACCACCATCTCAAACATTGTGTTCAGAGACACATTATGTTACTTCAGTACATTCCCACGGAGTATCAAGATGTAGATATTCTGGCGAAGTCGCTTGCCAAGAGAAAATTTGAATACCACAAAGGCAGGATCAGGGTAGCTGATAATCCCTTTCTTGTTGAGAGGGAGTGTTGAAAAGTCAACAAGAAATGTGTGTCTAATTTATTTTTCCCTTAATTAAATTTGAAAATAAATTGTAATCTTATCTCATAATCACTTGTAATAGTTAACTGAGTGTGATAGACTCAGTTAGCTCATGAAGTTTGAGTCGAGGGTGGTTGTTGATGCATGTAGAGTGATTCTATTTATTTTAGAGTCCAAGTTGCAATTAGTGTCTTAGTTTAATGCATGAGAAATCAGTTAACTCAATTAAGTGAGTTAAAGTCAATCTAACTAGTTGTAATTGACTGTTGCACTAGTGAGAGGTCAAGTGAATTAAATCATATTTAATTCACATGTAGTGATCTGTCAAGTGACTGATGATTTACTATTAATAGCTACATGCATGTCAGTTCTAATGAAGACCCAGTTGAGACAAAGGTTAAAGAGATTTTATCTATCAGTTGTATTATTAGTAAATTGTCGGCGCACAATTAGAAAACCATAGGATTTCCCATGGTGTATTGCGAAATTTTGGAAGGTCAAATTTCTTAATTAATAGGGATCAATTGTTCTTATAATTGCGCAAGCAAGGAAGGCTGAGAAGAGGCGTAAAATTGGCTAAGTGTTGGTCGATTTTGTCCGGATCAGTGTGAGACAGTTGATAGAGTGCGATAGACTCTTGTGAGAAGAGTGCATTGTATTTTTTCATGATTCCTTAGTTGAGTATACAATAACTATAGAGGGGTTTTGAGCAACATGCTTTCTCCAGGAAAAATATATGTGTTGTGCGATTGATTTGCTTCTTTCTCTTGGTGTGATTGTGCGATCATATTTATTTTCCGTAAATATTGTAGAAGGATTCAATATCTTGTTTTAGTATATTACATGATCGGATTGAATCCATTGATGTAATTTCTACATTGCCAACATTTCCTTCTCATAAATAGCTTTTTGTAAATACTTTCCTTTAATTGGATGACTTTCATGTTGAACCTTTAGTTAAACTGAGAGGGGGGGGGGGTGAATCAGTTTAACACATTCCTGATCTTCTAGAACTTTTCATTAAACTTATTTACACCTTCGTTTCATATCCAATTTAATGTGTGAGTAATCTTAGAATGTAAGCAGCAAGTGTTAGTATAATATAGCAATAGACTTAATATGAGATCAGAAAGTATTAATCAGATGATACATATCAGATCAATACATAAATATCATGCACAGAGACACCAGATATAAGTGGAAACCCATAAAGGGAGAAAACCACATATTATTATTGTTGTGATGCAAATGTAAGCTCCAACTCCCTCTCACCATTGTTTTTCTGCAGGCACCAACCTACAGGAGGCTCCAACCTCAATTCTACAAGCTACAACTTGCAAGGAAGCACCAACTCCCTTCAATTTTCTGTAGGCACCAACCTATAGGAGGCTTCAACCTTAGTCAGCTACAACTGACAGCTATCAAGCTGCAACTTGATAGGGAAGCTCCAACTTCCTCAATTTATCAAATTGAATGTTTGCTGATTTACTCCAGATATCAGCTATGTTCTGTATCTGCTCTTCTTCTCTTAATCTTCTCTGCTTTATTCTTCTATATTCTGCATTCTCTATATTTTCTCTCCCACACTTGAGCTTATCAAATTGATATTATATATAGAGATTCTCACATGACTGTTTGTATTTCTCAAGGAATTTGGAGTGAACAGTCATGACTCTTTGGCTTCTGTCTTCTTATTCCTTTTTCCAACTCAATTTAAAATTAATAATAAGTACAAAATTTCATGCTACAATGGGATTTTGTCTTTTCCTTAGGATACTTGCCTTTACATCACAAACAATAAAAATAATTACAACATTTACACTCACATTTTTAATTACATATTTCAATTTCACTCAGCTCCTTTTTTGGATTTTGGATTTACTAGATTTATCTTTTCCTGCTTCTGTTATGAACCTGTTCTACATAATATTTATTCATTGTCATCTACATATTCCCTATTTTCTGTGCTTATTCACCTGTCCAACTCATTCTTGTGCATATTCTTATCAAACTTGTAATCTCTGTGTATCTCTGCATGCTCTCCTCTTCTTTTTCCTTTTCCATAATTGCATTCAAGTTTCATGCCCAATTATTTCCCAAGTCCGAGAAATCTCACAATCTCTGCTTTGTTCTACGCTGACAGTTTCAATGCTTAAATATGAAGTGTTAATAAATCAACCATATTCCCAGTACTTTTCAATATTTCACTTAACTGTGTGTAAATTCATCCCAAAATTTCATTGCCCAATCATTTTCCCAATCCGGGAAATCTCACACTTCTCTTTAATTCCACGCTCGCAAATTCAATTAAATTTAAATCTGAGAGTGTTAATATCTCAAATATTTGAGATTTGAGATATTAATCCCGATTCCCTTATGTTATGCGCTCTATATCAATGCATATATTCCTCACTATAGTTAGCAGTAGAGCCGCAACCCAACATTATGCCAAACCATACCTTGATTATTATGCGCTTGTGTATAACTCAACGACGTCATATGAATATTCACACAGCATTCGAATGTTGCCATATATGCACATTCGCTCATACATATATACTGAATTTAATAAAAGGTTAACCGTCGCTTATATATATCATCGCATATAATCCCAACTTTGGATTAAACCCATAAACCTTAATACATGTTTGATTGGGCCCCACACATGCAATCAATAACCAATCAACCGCATGCACCGCACCTTTGTTAATTCACGCGCCCATTCGACGGTCGTTACCACGATCCCTTACCTCATTCAATCCGACGGATTTCGCTCGACCAACATGCGCGAATGATAATGAGCGATGGACGAACTTTAACAGGCGGTTTTCCAACCTCGCCTATGCCACGTGTCAACAATCCCGTGGAATCGCTGCCCAAGCAAGGATTACCACTTACTCGCCTAAAGCGGTGCGAAGAGGAGCAACCCACCTTGTAAACTCGCTCGCGGTTTTGCTACAGTGATTGACTACGGTTGTACATCTGGTTTGCGCTCTCCTCTGTATATTCTCGTTTATTAACTCTGGGTTTAATCTCCGGTTGAGGAATTCAATTAAAACGAACAAACAAATGTATTTATTTCTATAAAGCGGGAATTCTATTATCATAAAATAGAGTTAAGTGACCATGGTTTCCCGCAGGGTTCTTCTATGAGTGGGGTTAAATGCACAGGGATTATTCGAATGAATTTACGACTATGGTTCCGCTCCATTATAAGTGCCCTTGGTCTCTGGCATTTCAACACGGTCCTGCCATATATATAACACACAATTCTACCATATATACAACCTCCATGTCAATTGAATACAAGTGCTCTGTTAAAAAATGGGGATAATTTCAAACATAATTCAAACAGTGAATGCCAACTGATTCAAAGCATATCCAATCTCATTGCATTCCAATGCACATTTTAATATAAAGTCCGGAATGTAAATTATGTTATGTGTAATGCCTGGCTGTATAAAAGATTCTCAGAATTTATATATATATATGTACATATTTTTGGAATAACAACGGTTTCTCTGCAATAACAGTTGTGGCTCTGCCTCTGCCGCTTCTGTCACTCTGCCTCTGCCTCTACTACTGTGATAACGACTCTGCCTTTCTCCTTTATATTCATTTCCTCTTTGCTGCCTCCATTGTCTATCTTTGTCTCCTTGTAACTGTTCCTGTTTCTACATCTGCTACCTCCTTGCCATCAATGACAACATTTCCAACAATCTCCCCCTTTGGCATTGATGGCAATACATTTTCTCTATTTGCCTGCTCTTTCTCCTGTTGTTTGCTCTTCCTCCCCCTTTGACATCAATGGCAAAGGGTTGCTTTTTGCATTTCCTCTCTCTGAGTTATGTTTAGGCCCTCTTCTGCTGACTTTGTACCATGCTGCTCCATAGTGATGTATAAGACTTGTTGAGAGAACACTTTGAGGATTATCGAATTTGAATATACACTGTAAATTGATACAGTTCTTTCACTTGTATAGAGCTAAAAGTGAGAATAATGATACTTCATAGAATACATTGTATCAGCTTTATCGAGTTAGAGATGTATGATTGGATTCAACAACTAAAAATGCTGAGAGGCTTCAAATGATAATCACTACTCATCTTTTATGTTTCAGATTCTTAATATAATGTTTTAGAACACAATACTGATCCTTTTTCTCTGTAATTGACCTTTTGATGCTTGAATAATGCAGATAACTCTAGGATAATAACTTGGTGTTCTTTTGCCTTAGTCCTTTGATCCTGAAGACCTGATTCATGCTTTCCTTGCTGGCTGATCTCCTCCTAGAATGATATTTTCGTTTTTGTTCTCCCCTGAAATGATATTTTTGTTTTTGTTCTCCCCTGAAATTGTGTTTTCTCTTTATATCAGAGAGTAGCATCTGCAGATACTACCCCTAGTTTATCTCTCAAATATTGAAATGGTTCTCTAGCAAGAGGTTTGGTAAATATATCTATTGTCTATTCTTTTGTTGGTACATATTCCAGCTTTACTATCTTCTGAGCCACTTTTTCTCGGAGGAAATAATACTTGATTGGAATATGTTTAGTTTTTTATTGAAGTACAGGATTTTTAGATATACTTATAGCACTTGTATTATCACATTTGATTGAGATAGGTTCATCAATGCTTACCTTCATGTCTTGAAGAGTTTGCTTCATCCACATGACTTGTGTACAACATGCTGCTGCGGCTATATATTCTGCTTCAACTGTAGACAGAGAGATGGATGTTTGTTTCTTGCTTAACCATGCCACCAGACTTTCTCCTAGATAGAAAGCACCTCCACTTGTACTTTTCCTGTCATCAACACAACTGGCCCAATCTGCATCTGTGTATGCTGTTAAAGTGAAGCTTTTGCCTTTAGGATACCAAAGTCCATACTGCGATGTTCCTTGTAGATATCTGAGTATTATTTTTACTGCCAGAAGATGGTTTTGTTTAGGTGCTGCTTGATATCTTGCCACTAGTCCAACTGCTAGCATGATGTCTGGTCTTGATGTTGTCAAATACATCAGGCTTCCTATCATGGATCTGTAGAGTTTTTGATCTACATCTGCAGTCCCATCATCAACACACAGCTTGCATCCCGTGATCATGGGTGTTGTCATAGGTTTGAAGTCCTTCCTATCATGGATCTGTAGAGTTTTTGATCTACATCTGCAGTCCCATCATCAGCACACAGCTTGCATCCCGTGATTAAGGTGCATGTGTTCTTTTGTTGAATTTGCAGTCCCAAGTAGAAACTGAGCTCTCCAATCATAGACATTTCAAACTCTGTTTTAATTTCATCAACAAACCCTTTTGCTAGTTCATCTTTGTTGCTTCCAAACATAATGTCATCAACATACACTACAACAATCAGGAGTTCATTTTCATGGGCTTTTATGTATAGATTGTTGTCTACTCCACCTCTCTTAAAACCCTTTTTTTGCAAATATTTATCCAGTCTTGAGTACCAAGCACGAGGAGCCTGTTTCAGTCCATATAGGGCCTTCTTCAGTCTGCATACATAGTCTTCTTTGTCTATCAATGAGAAGCCTTCTGGTTGTTCCATGTACACTTCTTCTTCTAGATCTCCATTAAGAAAAGCTGACTTTACATCCATTTGATATACCTTGAAGTCTTGGTAGCATGCAAATGCTAGGAACATTCTGATAGCTTCCATTCTGGCTACAGGGGCAAATGTTTCTTCATAATCAAGTCCTTCAATTTGTGAGTATCCTTTGCAGACCAGCCTGGCTTTATTCCTAATTACTTGTCCTTGCTCATTCATTTTGTTTTTGAATACCCATTTTGAACCAATGATATTCTTCTCAATTGGTCTAGGAACTAGTTCCCAAGTATTGTTCTTCTCAATTTGGTCCAATTATTCATTCATTGCTTTTACCCAATACTTGTCCTTGCTGGCTTCTTCAAACTTCTTTGGCTCTATTTGTGATAACATTGCTATGTATACTTCTTCTGTCTGTTCAGTTAGTTGCCTTCTTATTTGCACTCCTACACTCTTGTCTCCTATGATTTGATCTTCTGGATGGTTCTTTTGAGTGTATCTTGAGGGGGTTTTTGAGTTCAGTTCAGAATTTTCTGATGTTTTGCTTGTTTCTTCATCATCTTGGTCCTCTTCTTCATGATTTTCAGGATGGCTATTGTAATCTATATCTCTTGTCTTGTTTGGAAGTTCTTCATCAAATCTTACATCAATACTTTCTACAATTTTTCGAAGAGTCTTGTTGTAGCATCTGTATCCTTTACTCTTGGATGCATATCCTAAGAGTATTCCTTCATCTGCTCTTGCATCAAACTTCCCCAGATTTTCATCATTATTCTTTATGTAGCACTTGCTGCCAAAGACTCTAAAGTGCTTGATTGATGCAGGTTTACTATGCCATAGCTCATAAGGTGTCTTATCACTGTTAGGTCTTAAATGAGCTTTGTTTAGAATATGTACTGTTGTGTGTACAACGTCTGCCCAAAAGGTTTGAGCAATGTTACTCTCTTGCATCATAGCTCTGGCCATTTGTTGTACAGACCTGTTTTGTCTCTTTGCTACTCCATTCTGCTGAGGTGTCCCTGTAATGGTCAATTGTTGCTTTATTCCATGTTCATTACATAGATCTGCAAAGTCATAGTATGTGAATTATCCTCCTCTATCTGATCTGATACATTTTAGCTTGCATCCAGTTTGATTTTCTACTAATGCTTTGAATGTCTTAAACTTTTCCAGTGCTTCTGATTTGTTCTTGAGAAAATCAACCCATGTCATTCTGGAGAAATCATCTATTATCAGCATGAAGTAGGATTCTCCACTTGGTGTCTTAGTTCTAGCAGGTCCACACAGGTCCATGTGCACAAGCTGGAGTGGTCTTCTTGTTGATAGCTCATCTTTATATCTAAAGGATGTGCGAGTTTGTTTCCCCAATTGACAAGATTTTCATATGGTATTTGAAGGCCTTTTTATTTCTGGCATATCTCTGACAGCTTTCTTCTTTCCCAGTCTGATGATATGGTCAAAGCTGAGATGTCCCAATCTCCTATGCCATAACCATGACTCCTCAAGTTTGCTAAGATGGCAGGCTTCATCCTCCTCTTTTACTATGTAAACATTACTCTCTGTTCGAACACCTTTGAGCAGAGTCTTTCCTGTTGTGCTTGATCTGACTTCACAATCTTGTGCTCTAAAGAGAACTTCACAGCCTTTGTCACACATCTGACTGACACTTAGTAAATTTTCTTTCAGCCCATCTACAAATAGTACATCTTGGGCCTTTCCTCTACCATTGTCTATGCTGACTAAGCCTTTTCCCTTGATCTTACCTGATTTATCATTGCCAAAAGTAACATTGCCAGATTTCTTTTCATCAAGAGTTATAAACTTGCTTTTGTCTCCAGTCATATGTTTTGAGCAGCCACTGTCCAGGTACCACTGGATTTTCAGGTCTTAATCAGTTAGGGCCAGGTCACATTTATTCTCCTTCTTTATCCACTGGAAGCACCCTTTTGTTTGGTATCTTTTGTGGGATGATGGACTACATTTTCTTAGAGGACATTTGGAAGGTATATGTCCAACTTGGTTGCATACACAACATTTGATCATAATTTTTGCAGAGTTATGAGTATGAACAAAATTTCTTTGAATCATAAACCTCCTTGAGGTATTAAACATCAATCTTTGTCCATACTTTCTACACTCAATGATTTTATGACCAAATTCCTTGCAATAAAAGCAGTAACCATAGAAGCTATTTGCATACCTGATGTAAGGTTGTCTCTTCCATTTGTTTGCTTGAGCCAGTCTCTTCAATGTTTGCATCTTTTGCTAGTTTGAATTACTCCTTCTTGCATGACAATATGCAGCAATGTGTCCCAACTTGTGGAAGACATAACAGGTGGCATTCTTTATTGGAGGGAAGAATATTCTTTGATGGTTTCGAAATTTTACATATTCAGGGGTCTTAGTATTTATTACATTCTTTGCTACTAGTGGTTTCTTCTGTTCTCTGTCTTCCTTATTGCAGATTTCTTCTTTTGTAGGAATTGTTTGAGCTACTTCATCATTCTTCTTTGCTTTTACAAAAATAATCTCTCTGTCAACCTTTTCTTTTCCTTTACTTGATTCTCTTTCGTAGCCTATTCCAGTCTTTATCATAGGTGATCTTTGAGCAACCAAAATTTCATTCAACTTAATAGAGCTTGTTGTTTGGGAAGAGTTTATAACCACTTTCCTTTGAGCATTTTCTAATTTTTTTCTGAGACATACTACTTCTTCTTCTAATTTTTTCTGTTCTTGAGTTTTTTCTTTGATTTGCTTAAGTAGCATGTCCTCTATCTTCTTGGCTTCTTCAAGCTCTATTTTTAGCTGCTTAAGGACTTCTAAATTATGTTCTTCTTGTACATAATTGAGGAGAATGTCCTTTTGCTTTCTGCATTTCAGTTTGAGTCTATCAATCTCTTCTAGAGCACTTCTTAGCTCCCCCTCAAGGTCGACTTCACTTTCTTCTTCTTCATCTTCTAGCAGGAGACCTTCAAGTTATTCTATGGCCATCAATAAGAATTCAGAGGTTCCTTCTTCACTTGAGGATTCATCTGAATCTTCAGATGCACTGCTGTTTTGTTGAGCATAGAAGGATTTTCTGTTGAACTTCTTTCCTTTCTGCCAGTTCTTTGATTTATTTTTCTTTGACTCTTGAGCCTGATTCCTTACTTTCTTGTGAGGACACTTAGCAGCATAGTGTCCCACTCTTCCATAGTTAAAGCATTTGAAGGGGAGTTTACCTTTGTATTTACCTGAGCCTCTATCCAATTTCTTAACAAACTTTTCCTCTTCTTCATCCGAGCAAGAGCATATTTCTCCCTCTTCTTCTTTCTTATTTTATGTTTTAAAGGCTGCTTCCCTCGTACTTGGATTTTTCTGTGGGAGCCTCATTTCATAGGCTTTTAGATTTCCAAGTAGCTGGTTCATGGTTAAGGTCTCCCAATCAGCTGTTTCTTCTATTGCAGACACCTTTGGATTAAACCTAGATGGAAGAGATCTTAGAATCTTTTGCACAATTATACTTTCTGGCATTTTTTCTCCAAGAGCTTTCATATTGTTAATAATTTCTGCAGCTTTTAGGAAGAAACTGGCAATGTCTTCATCATCATTCATTTTTATGTTCTCAAACTGGGCTCTATAGACTTGAAGTTTGGCAGTCTTTACTTTCTTGTCTCCCTCATGTATGTTCTCAAGAGTATCCCATATTTCTTTGGCAGAGTCTTTGTGCATTACTTTGATAAACTCTGCTTCACATAATCCATTAAGGATGGCATTCATGGCTTTTGCATTAGCCACAAAATCTTATTTGGTTACTTTTTCTTTTTCAGTTGCCTTTGGGGCATATCCTAATTCCACAGTAGCCCAGACTTCTATTCCTAGAGACATTGTGTATGTCCTCATTCTGATTTTTCAGAAAGCATAATTTTCACTAGTGAAGAAAGGGGCTTTATTGGTTGAGAATCCTTCTTTACTAGCCATCTTGGGAACCTAGGATCTCCTTTCAGTTGTTAGAATTGAACAAAGGAACCCGCTTTGATACCAATTGTTGAACCTTTAGTTAAACTGAGAGGGGGGGTGAATCAGTTTAACACACTCCTGATCTTTTAGAACTTTTCATTAAACTTATTTACACCTTCATAGCCTAGTCCAATTTAATGTGTGAGTAATCTTAGAATGTAAGCAGCAAGTGTTAGTATAATATAGCAGTAGACTTAATATGAGAGCAGCAGGTATTAAGCAGATGATACATATCAGATCAATACATAAATATCATGCACAGAGACACCAAATATAAGTGGAAACCCATAAAGGGAGAAAACCACATCTTATTATTGTTGTGATGCAAAGGCAAGCTCCAACTCCCTCTCACCACTATTTTTCTGCAGGCACCAACCTACAGGGGGCTCCTACCTCAATTCTGCAAGCTACAACTTGCAAGGAAGCACCAACTCCCTTCAATTTTCTGCAGGCACCAACCTACAGGAGGCTCCAACCTCAGTCAGCTACAACTAAAAGCTATCAAGCTGCAACTTGATAGGGAAGCTCCAACTTCCTCAATTTATCAACCTGAATGTTTGCTGATTTACCTCAGATTTCAGCTCTGTTCTGTAGCTTCTCTTTCTTTTCTTCTTCTCTTAATCTTCTCAGCCTCACACTTTTATATTCTGCCTTCTCTAGATTTACTCTCTAAAAAACTCCTTTGTGCATATCAAATTTATATTATATATAGAGATCCTCACATGATTGTTTGTATTTCACAAGGAATTTGGAGTGAACAGTCATGACTCTTTGGCTTTTGTCTTCTTATTCCTTTATCCAACTCAATTTTAAAATTATAACAATATGTACAAATTTCCATGCTACAGTGGGAGTTTTCTTTTCCTTAGGATACTTGCCTTTGCATCACAAACAATAAAAAATTAATTACAACATTTACATTCACATTTTTAATTACATATTTCAATTTTACTCAGCTCCTTTTCTAGATTTTGGCTTTACTGGATTTGTATTTTCCTGCTGTTGTTAAGAACCTGTTCTGCATACTCTTTGTTCACTGTCATCTGCATATTCCCTGTTTTCTGTGCTTATTCTCCTGTCCAACTCATTCCTGTACATATTCCTGTCAAACCTGTAATCTCTGTGTATCTCTGCATGCTCTCCTCTTCTTTTTCCTTTTCCATAATTGCATTCAAGTTTCATGCCCAATCATTTCCCAAGTCCGGGCAATCTCACAATCTCTGCTTTGTTCTACGCTGGCAGTTTCAATGCTTAAATCTGAAGTGTTAATAAATCAACCATATTCCCAGTACTTTTCAATATTTCACTTAACTGTGTGTAAATGCATCCCAAAATTTCATTGCCCAATCATTTTCCCAATCCGGGCAATCTCACACTTCTCTTTAATTCCACGCTGGAAAATTCAATTAAATTTAAATCTGAGAGTGTTAATATCTCAAATATTTGAGATATTAATCCCGAGTCCCTTATGTTATGCGCTCTATATCAATGCATATATTCCTCACTATAGTTAGCAGTAGAGCCGCAACCCAACGTTATGCTAGACCATACCTTGATTATTATGCACTTGTGTATAACTCAACGACGTCATATGAATATTCACACAGCATTCGAATGTTGCCATATATGCACATTCGCTCATACATATATACTGACTTTAATAAAAGGTTAACCGTCGCTTATATATATCATCGCATATAATCCCAACTTTGGATTAAAACCATAAACCTTAATACATGTTTGATTGGGCCCCACACATGCAATCAATAACCAATCAACCGCATGTGCCGCACCTTTGTTAATTCACGCGCCCATTCGACGGTCATTACCACGATCCCTTACCTCATGCAATCCGACGGATTTTGCTCGACCAACATGCGCGAATGATAATGAGCGATGGACGAACTTTAACGGGCGGTTTTCCAACCTCGCCTATGCCACGTGTCAACAATCCTGTGGAATTGCTGCCCAACCAAAGATTACCGCTTACTCGCCTAAAGCGGTGCGAAGAGGGGCAACCCACCTTGTAAACCCGCTCGCGGTTTTGCTACAGTGATTGACTGCGGTTGTACATCTGGTTTGCGCTCTCCTGTGTATATTCTCGTTTATTAACTCCGGGTTTAATCTCCGGTTGAGGAATTCAATTAACACGAACAAACAAATGTATTTCTTTCTATAAAGCGGGAATTCTATTATCATAAAACAAGGTTAAGTGACCAGGGTTTCCCACAGGGTTCTTCTATGAGTGGATTTAAATGCACAGGTATTATTCGAATGAATTTACGACTATGGTTCCGCTCCATTATAAGTGGTCTTGGTCTCTGGCATTTCAACACGGTCCTGCCATATATATAACGCACAGTTCTACCATATATACAACCTCCATGTCAATCGAATACAAGTGCTCTGTTCAAAAATGGGGATAATTTCAAACATAATTCAAACAGTGAATGCCAACTGATTCAAAGCATATCCAATCTCATTGCATTCCACTGAACATTTGAATATAAAGCCCATAATGTTATGTGTAACGCCCGGCTGTATAAAAGATTCTCGAAATTTATATATATATATATATATATATATATATATATATATATATATATATACATATTCTTGGAATAACAGTTGTGGCTCTGCCTCTACCGCTTCTGTCACTCTGCCTCTGCCTCTACTGCTGTGATAACGGCTCTGTCTCCGTATTTGCTTCCTCTGCCTCTGCCTTTCTCCTTTATATTCATTTCCTCTTTGTTGCCTCCATTGTCTGTCTTTGTCTCTTTGTAACTGTTCCTGTCTCTGCATCTGCTACCTCCTTTGCCATCAATGACAACATTTCCAACATTTCAAAATCCATTGGTCTTCCTTCTTGCATTAAAACAACGTGAATTCCATTTCTTGAGGTATCACATTCCACAATAAAGGTTTTTTCGAAGTATATCGTACCGAAGACCGATGCCAGGCACATTGCTTATTTAAGATATTCAAAGGCCTTAGTTGCTTCAGGAGTCCATGAAAAGGCATCTTTCTTTAATAATGTTGTTAGAGATGCTTATACTCTCCCATAATTATTAACAAACTTGCGACAATATCCTGTTAACCCGAGAAATCCTTGCAGTTGCTTTATGGTTGTGGGACTTTCCATTCCTTAATGGATTTAATTTTGTTAGGGTCCACCTTAAAACCCTCATGAGATACAATATGACGCAGATATTTCGCCTCTTGTACTCCAAACAAACATTTGGAGGTTTTTGCATATAATTTTTTCTCCTCCAATAGTTTGAGCACCCTGTCAACATGTTGAACATGATCCTTCCAAGACCTGATGTAGATTAGTATATCATCAAAAAACACTAACACAAATTTTCTTAGGAAGGGTTTGAAAATGGAATTCATCAACCCTTCAAATGTAGAAGGTTCATTGGTAAGGTCAAAAGGCATGAACAAAAATTCATAATGACCCTCATGAGTTTGAAATGATGTTTTCAGAATATCTTTAGACTTCATTCTAATTTGATGATATCCTAAATGAAGATCCAACTTGGTAAAATCAATTTCTCCATGTAATTCATCAATCATAGGAATGGGAAATTTATCTTTAATATTGAGCTTATTGAGCTCCCTATAATCTGGACATATCCGCCATGATCCATCCTTCTTGTGCACCAATACTACTGGAGCAGAGAAATAACTTTGACTCGGTTGAATTATATCAGCCTCTAACATTTTTGCAATCATACATTCAATTTCGCTCTTTTAGACATAAGGATATATGTAAGGACGTATGTTTAGAGGAACACTTCCTGGAATCAAATGAATAGCATGGTCATGATAAAAAATAGGTGGGATTCCTTTGGGAGTGTCAATCACCTTGGAATAATTGTCCAAGACTTTTTGGAGATTTGGAGAAATAGATGATTTAGATGTTGGAACTTCTAGTGAGCATAATTGTGCAATTACGCCTCGGTTTTCTTTCTTTAGAAGATTTGTCATGACTTTAGAGCTTATTATCTTTCCTGACTTCCCTGCAATACACCGTCATTCAACTTCCTTT
Organism: Pinus albicaulis; assembly: GCA_034641835.2. Lineage (NCBI taxonomy): Eukaryota > Viridiplantae > Streptophyta > Pinopsida > Pinales > Pinaceae > Pinus > Pinus albicaulis. The sequence continues at coordinate 591,517,360 of CM076569.1, forward strand.
CCTTTCAAACAAAATTTCAAGAAAAATTCTTGAAAATTAAAAGCTACCATCCCGAAATATTGTAATCATTGTACTCCTAGTACAGCATCAACACCTCCCGTTGGAATGGAAAGATTTGGACTACTCAATACATATTCCCCCATGGTTAGCTTAATATTAGGGAATTTTCCAAAGAAATTTATAGTTCCTCCATTTGCAACCATCAATTTACATTTTGGTGTTGGATATAGGAAGCAATTAAATTCCTTGGCTACCTTACAATGAATAAAATTATGGCTACTACCCGAGTCAATCAACACTATTACCTTTTTCTTCTTGATATGTCCTTCTATCTTGAGAGTTTGAGGAGTGGTAATTCCTACCAATGCATGACAGGATATGGTCGGACTCATTTCTTCTTTCTCTAGGGTTGGTTCCTATTGTATATCCTCTTATTTTGAAGTTTATTGTTCATTTTCTTCCTCCTCTTCACAATCTATGTAAAATAATTTCTTCTCGGCACACTTATGACCTTTGGTGTATTTTCTATCACAACTGTAGCAAATCCCTTTTGCTCTTTTTTCTTCCAATTTTTGTGGTGTTAACCTTGTAGGTTGTGGAAGTATAGGATTCACAACACTTCCATATTACAGATGTGAGTGGTAGGCTTCCTTGTCGCTATAATGTTACATTCAATTTTTCTTGCCAACCTGAATGCCTTATCCAATGAATCAGGTTCCAAAACGTGAACCTCATGTTGGATGTTATCCTTTAAAGTCCCTATGAAGACATCAATCATGTGTTCCTCTAGAAATGTGCTCCAACACTAAACCCTTTTGTTTGATATTTATCAATTGGATAAAGAAGGTGTTTCTCTTTGTATCCTCATAATGTGTTATCATTTCCTCCGTAAAAATTGACCAAGTGACAATTTTTTACAGGAGCAAAGCCATTGATACCATACAAATGTATTTTGTTCTAAATATAAATTTGCAACACATACCTTTTTTGTGTTTTTCACATTATTGAGATCAAAATTTTGCTCCATCTATAGTATCCATGTTACGGGATCCTTGCCATCAAACTTCCTCATATCAATCTTTGGAATATGGTGGGTATTCAATCCAAATTTAGAGTTTATGAAATCACAATTAACATTTATATTTTTCTCATCATGAGTTTCCTCTACTATCTTTTCGCCATTAGGAACCATTTCTTGTATCAACTTTGTCAAACCTTCCTTCAAACCTTCCATGTCTTCTTTTATATCATTCTTCATGTCTTCCATTTTTTCTTCCATGTATTCCATTCCATTCTTCAAACCATCCATCTTAGCTTCCATGCCTTTCTTCAAACCATCCATCTTAGCTTCCATGCATTTGTTCAAAACTTCCATTTCATTTTTTGTTTCTCTTTGCGAGAGCGAAATTTCGTGCACTTTCTCTAGTAATTTTGATATATCATGTTGCACTTCTTACTCCTCATGAGTCATAGTAGAGTATTATGAGGGCTTAATGGGTTTTGAAATCTTTTTGTGGGGAATTTTAGAACCCACTATTGACATCTATGCTTCAATATGCCCTTGGAATCACTTCAAATTGGTTTTTCAAACAGGACGCATGCAATTTGAAAAAAAATACACACCTTTTTCTTGCTTTTAAGGAGTTAGATATTGAAACTGACTTATCTCTACGATTTCAGATCTTCAATATCTAAAATTCAGTATTGTAGTATCCCTTTGAATCTTCTTTCAAATGCAACAGGTCTAACCTAATTTGGATTCTTCAAGACAAAGTTATGTCCAATCTCCCACAATGACCTAATTATGGACTATTTCAGTAGAGCGAACTTATACAATGTGCCATATGTAATTGTTTCCTCCTTTGGCTATAAAATCTATATACAGGAAACTAAAGTCCGTGTAATTTCAACCACGTTTTATATAATTCCAATCTGATGCTTAGAGAGAGAGTTATGACGATTTTCCCAAGGTCACCTCTTTTAGATCAAAAACCCTACCTGCAAAAGCCCTAACACCCATAGATCATATCTCTGAACATATTGTGAACCAAGATCTGAAATTTTTACAAAAATTTCCTCAGTGTTTCTTCGAAATGGGTTTTTTTAGTGTATGAACCCTCGTAGAAACAAATTTATAGTGAAAATTCCACGATGACCTGTTTGAACTAGCGAAACCCTAGAATCCAAACCTCTGATACCAAATGTTATGAAACCAACTCCAAAAATAGAAGAAAAGAGAGATCAATACCTTAGAAATAAGCCACTTTGAGGGGGAAACCTCCTTTACATTAAATAAATGAACAATTCTTGGATGATACAAATGAAAAAACCTCCTTTCTATATATAGGAGTCCATGGGGTCACAACATAATCCTAGTCGGCCTAACAATAATAATGTATGGGCACAATAATAACAATATGGAGGTTACAGGGGTACAACAATAACAATAAGGGGGCTAAAATAACAACAATAATTGAATACACTAGTAATATAGGGACCTAACAATATTCCTCCACCATTGCATCAACCCAGACATGTTTCTCTACTTCTTCCTCGAAAGAGGATGACTTAGTCTCTACAAGATCAGTCATTAGAGCCATGTAGCCGGTGTACTGATCTGTTGACTATGTTTTTCTGTGTTGATTTGAAGGAGTGCCCACTTTCTCCTTTGCATCCTGCAGAATTCTCTCAACTTCCCTGGTTCTTTCACTGCCTTCTTTGGATGGTTTTTCTTGAGTGGTTGTCTCCACTCTCTTCTCCTAAATTTATGGCTACTCCAGAACTTCCTAAGGTTCCTCCTTTTGAGATAAAAGTTCCTCTTTAGGTGGGAGTTGAAGCTCTATCTCAAGATAGAATCACATCACTTTCTCCTCGTCAAATTTTACATTCCTTCACACAACTGTCATTCTAAGGGATGACAGGTACACACAATAATTGTGGGGAGTTTCTGTGTAACCCACAAATACCCCCAATTCTGGTAGTACACAGGGGATCCAAAAATATTGAAGTGTGACACATCCATTGTTCTCCAAGAGATATCCTCCTCCTATGTATCATGCCTAGAATCTGATGAGGACTCTAATTCTACAAATAAAATGTTATGTTGCATGCCTTGGCCCACAAGTGTAGAATTAGGCCTTGGTCATGAAACATTTTCCTTGCTTCTCCCACAATGCTATGGTTATTTATCTCAGCTACCCCATTCTATTGTGGCTTGTGGGGTGTTTTCAACTCTCATCAAATCTCTTCTTTTGCACATAAATTTTTAAACTCATTTGACATGTCCTCACTGTCCTGATGATGAACCACACTTGTTGGTTCGAAATGCATTGACAATTTTCCATTACATGTGATTATTACCGAAAGAGATTTTATAATTTATATGATGGATCATAGAATCCTAGATGATAAAAGACTTCACCTTCTTATTGGTTTCTTTTTCAACCGGTGCTTTGAATTATATAAACATGGATAATGTCCCATATTTGTTCTGCATGAATAATATCCAACACTTCTATGAGAATTCATCAATAAAAATGACAAAATATTTGTGCATGGAAGTGGAGGTTGTCTAAAATGGTCCACAAACATCAAATTGGGTCCTTTCTTGGACTGCATGTGCTTTGTTATCCTGCTCATGTAATGTGGCTTTGTGTATTTACCCAAAGTACATCATTTTCATACATCATGTTGCTCAAGTGATCCTTTAGGCAGGCTCGTGGTTATCTGATGTGTGATCTTCAGGGCGCCATGATGAAAATTGACAAGTTTTCTATGCCAAATGATTTCACCAACATTGCGGCTCTGCAACTTCTCCCCCTTTGTGATTAATGCAACACAGTATTCCACATATAACTTATACATGTTCTTCACACAAACCTTCATATGCTTCACATGTCCACAACTATGTGTCTCATGAATTCCTTTCCTTTTCTGAAGATCACATCGTAACCATGTTGTTCCAAAACTGAAATAGAGATGATATTTTTTTTTAGGCCTGAAATGAACATGAAATCCTTAAGCCTGAGGGGGGAACCTGAATCCCTCTGAAAGGTGACTATATCAATCCTATCCGCACTATACCTTCCATCATCACCCATCTCGATGTGCATCTGTAAATATTTTTCTTCCAGGTCACTGAAAAAGTCCATATTCCCCATCATGTGGAACGATGCACTTGATTCAAAGTACAAAACACTCCCCATAAATGTGTTGGTCATTAATATAATGAGGGTAAATTCAAGCCAAAAATGTGAAGCCAATACTTCACCTACTGCTCCTCCTGAGGTATTATTGCGTGCCTTCTTGTGTGGAGACTTTGTGGTATAGTGCCCAAATTAATGACAATGGAAGCATTTAATTTTGGACAAATATTTCTTCTTGCCCCCTTCACTGGATTATAGTTAGGATTGAGATTTTTTTCCCTGTTCCCTTCTTTTCATTTCCAGCTAATGCAAAATTTTCTTCATCCTCACCCTTCGATGAAGTCCCATCTTTGGTATTCCTCCTTATTTCCTCCTATACCAAATCAGACCATAAGCATTCCCAATTCAGTAGTTTCTCCCTCCCATTCATCGAATCTTCATATTTATTAAAACTCTTGGGAAGACCCAAAAGGGCTAGGATTACCAAGTCTTCTTTAGGGACATTAACACCGACCTCGCCAATTTCATCATGACACTACGTGAACCTGCACCGATACTGTGGACTAGTGTCATTCTTTTGCATCTTGATACTTCAAATTTTATCCTTAAGCGGCAGCTTCCTGTGGTAACTATTATTCTTGAAAAATTCTATTAGTGCTTTCCACATTGCGAACAAAGTTTATTTTCCATGGATATTTGAGAAAACGTGATCCTGTACTCCCTCTGATATTATCCTCCTCGCCTTGGCTACATATTTTTTTCAATGAGAAAGGTTTTGGGCATCATATTCCAGTGGTTTTGCAACATTTTCTTGATGTATTCTAGCAATCCATTGTCATCCAATACCTCCTCCATGTGATCCTTCCATGCAATAAAATTAGAGGTGCCTTCCAAGTCATACTCTAGCCTTAGCCCATTAAAGGCCATCTTCTCAGCTCTGAAGAAACCCTATAACACTAATCTTCAAATTTGAACCTACTGAGAAATGACTTCAAATTTCCTACTCTAGTATGAATCCTTTTCTGATACCCTGTAGAAATTATGTTGTATATTTGCAACTACTCATGAAGTTTTAATATTTAAAATCATAAGACACAAACTTACTCTACTGCTTTGTGGACATTAATTCACAATTTAGAACAAAAATATCACATATGCAATAAGAAATAACACACACAAAAAGTATTTTCTTTTGGGGAAAGAAATATGCTAAAAACCCAAATTCCTGCTTGCATTAATCAAAATAATAGATATGCATTACAATTTATTTTCTCAATGGAGCACAATCTACAAGTGCATAACCTATCTCTTTTCTCATTGAAAGGTTATGACCCAGAATTAGTAAATTTTTTCCTTTGCTTGAGCTCCTATTTCCTTCCGTTGTTTCTTGAGGAATCAAACCCCTATTATTTAGGAAATTTCTCAAAATTAATCTCACAATTCCTTGTGCTAATCATTTGACTGCATGCAACACGTGTACACTCAAGACTAGTCTATAATTGATGCTACATTGTCTTTAAATCTCCACCAAGCCTGGGGAACCTGAATTATCTGCATGCACTAGCTATTTTGGGTTGATTGATCAGTTAAACGGGATGATCATTGAGTTTGAATAAAGTCTCACTGCACAACTTGACCCTCCACTAGTCCCTCCAACAGTTGGAACTAGTTTAACTAAAAAAAACTTAGATAACTAACCTTGATTGCTAAAATTTAGCAATCACACATGCTTAACTGAAATATAACTCCTCCAACTCGAATTTACTAAGTGAATTGGGTGACACAAGCTATGTCACTCAAGTTAACATCATCCAAGTTGTTTATTTATATGTAAAATCGATTTTTCTCAATTTAATCAAGACAAAATCAAATTGAAAATTTCTTGTTGCACTTTCAACAAGAATTAATATTACATGTTACATTATACTTCACAAGAAATATATTTTTGGCTAATATACATGGTTAGAATCTCAAAAAATAATATTCAAAATATTTTCTTGGCTATATGTTATTTTTCACCCATGATCTCAACATTTTATAAAATATTAATCTAGATAAACATATCCTTCCAGTGGCTTAGAAGATGATATCTACACCCTAAGGAATTATTATTTTGTTCTTTTCTTAGGTGGCAGTGATGCAACAACCACATATAAGTAAGCTATAATATTAAGTGACATTTCTAACTACAACCCTCTAGGATATGATTAGAAGAAGATCCTTATTTGATTTGCACTTACAAAAGAAGCTTTGAATATTTAAATAAAAAATTGTTTGGTATGATGCTAGGTAAATTACACAATTTCAATGCACTTATAATATGTAATGTTTAAAATCAAACACTAAATTCCAAGAACATTACTAGCATCCATGGTCTTGGTAATTGTGAGTATGACCTACATCCATGGTCTTGGTGATAGTTATGTTAGTTATCTTATTTCCGCAATTTGATTGATTAATCAAATAGTTAGCATTTGTCTTTCAAAAATCATGAGCATGATATGGAGCATCAATTTATACAAGAAACCAAGTGAAGAGGATCCTAACTGCCAAATTGTTGTCATCTTTTATGAAATAAAAATTGACCTTTTTTAAAATAATTTACAAAATATTCCATCCCACCCTATAAAAATAACACTATTAATTATATGTATCATCTTGCATTGAAGCTCTCAACTTGTATAAATAAGTACTTGTTGAGTACAACTTATGGAGGATGAGTTTGGGAAATGAATGATTTTTTATTTTATTTTTGCATTAGTTACCATATTGGTTTCCAAGGCCCTCTAAGTTTCTTCTAATCACGTAGTATGGCATTGCATCATAACTTGTGCTCAAATATATTCTAGCCACTAATGAAACATTCCTTACAAAAGGAAATTTGTAAGTTCTTTGTGCAAATGGCTTATTACTTAGATTCTACTATAAGGTTAGTGACTAAGCTTGTTTGGATTAGCTGGGTAAGTCAACCCAAATAATGAGTATTTTTCTTGAAACATGCATAGATAGATATACAAAATGACTTTAGGCAATGTAGCCTAGATGGGTTTTGTTTCTGTCATTCCCACCATTTCCATCATTTTAGTTCTAAATATAGGACCCCCATCCTAAGTTTCATCATGTCAATAGTGATGCTTCAAAGGGTGAAGTAGTGTTCCATCTGAATGACCCATCTTGATGGGATAAAATTATAAAACTTATTCAAGGCACCTTAGGAAAATGGTGCCATATGTTGTTATTCATTAATATATTAATGTATGGACTTGAAGAAGGTTTTGGGTGGATATAGTCTCAAGTTCGAATTTTATTCCTATTGTGGCTAAATGTACTATGTATTCATGCATTTCTTTTTTGGTATGTCTTGAGTTAGCATATTTTATAACTTCTTAATCAACATCTTGTTGTTTTTCACTAGTTTCTCCTTCAACTTATTAAACTAGTTTTACAGGTTATTCAATACTTTTTAATTAAAGTAGGTGTTCAAGTTATCTATGGAAGTAAGAGGTAGTATATATGGATTTATATTCTCCTTCATGGGTGAGCTCACTAGAAAAAGTTCTAAATTCCTAAGGATAAGGGAGTGTTAGGTGTTATATATCTCTAATATAAGTGCAAGTTCCAATAGTAGAGGCTTGCTCAAATATCTTAGGACACTAACTAATGAGGTTCAATTGTTCCCTTAGCCATACTACTCGACTACCCAGGTACTAGAGAGTGGTCTCCTAGAGGGTTGTTCTCAGTGTGCTATAGAAATAAGACCATTGATTATCTTCTCTAAACTTAGTTGTAGATATACCTAGGGTACTTCCTATATTCCTAAAGGTATGTGGAAGCGAGATTTTGTATATAGTATTGTTTATGTAGTACTACTTGAAGGTATAGTAACTAGGGTTAGGGTTACAAGTGTCCTAAAAATGTGATTCCACTTATATTTTATATGTGTATTTCTACCCTACCATGTTTTTACCCATTAAATAACAAATTTATGTGTGATTTGAGGATACTATAATAGATATGTAAAAAAATAAAATTAAAAATGAGTTTGCTAACCCAATTAAAATTTCTTAAAATTACCAGAAAATAACTTGTTCAAGGTAGTGTTTAAGGCTGAAAATACAAAATTATCATAAATTCTATTATAATTCTTAAATTTTCTACTATGATAGTAATGCACCCTCCCATCAGTTTGTACCTGCTCGAACTATGGGAGGTGTTACTTTATAATTAACTTGACCTCCGTGGTCTATTATGGAAATGGGGTTACAAAAATCCTCCTTTAGAGTTTACAGAATTAATATCTAATGTCACCATCACATTCAACTTATTGAGATCTTCTTGACGATATAAAATTTGTCTCAATCTAACTCCCACGTTGAAATTTATGCCATTTTTAAAATTAAACCAATTAAATGGTGCCACATCAGCAAGGCACCACCATGTGGCATCCATGTGCCACTCACATGGAGTTTCCATGCCATCAAAGGTAGTATTTTATATCTTGTGGCATCCACCTATACTTAGGGTTGTAAGTCCCATCAAACCTGACCCGCCATCATGCTTTACGTTTACTTTATATCTTGTTTAGAGGAAATTTGAGGTGCGTAGTATAAGCCATAGTGCAACACCTCTCAAACTCCTAGTCTTTTGGATCCCATGAAGAATCTACATGGCTCCACCAACCCTTGTGGCATCCACAGCCTTGCCTCTGCACACAGGTCCCATAGTGCCCACAACCTTCGCATTTCATCACCTTTCTTTTTTTATCCAACATTTGACAAATCCAATGATACAACACTTATGTACTATGTTATCACAGTTTAGTTTCAGGATAAAGACTTCAGGGTAATTTCTTGGAGCAGTTGCTTAAAATATTCCATCTAAAATTCATGCACGCTAACATATAATTTTTCAACATTGGTTTAAAAAATTTAAAATGGCGACGTTGACAAAAAATGGCAGTGCTTTGTTTTACTCTGTTTTTTCATGTTTCTAGTCATCAACTTTTGACGCGGTTTTTGAACAACTAGAAACAAATTTTTGAAAACCAAAAGAGGTTTTTGTTTGGAAAAATATCATTTAAAAAAACCCATTTTAGTTTTTACACATATATAATGGTTTGAAACATTCAAAGGAATATTTGAGACCTATTTTGAATATTTTTGTAACTCCGTTTTTTCTTATTTTAGTCACTATTTTAAAACACAGTATCCAAATAGTTGGAGATGAATTTATTAAAACATCTTTTATTTTTTACACAAATATCACGATTTGAGGTATTCGAATGGATCTTCAGAGCCTATTTTCAGTAAATCGCCAGAATTATTTTTTTTCAGTATTTAGAAAAACCCCTAATAAACTTGCAGTTGGGGAGCCACCTCATCAAATTAGACTTCAGGATCATATGTTATCTCCTCCTTGTTTATTTCAAGTAGTAAGCTATAGATAGATGAAGAGGTTTGAGATCCATTATTTCTAGATCTTTAACAGTTTGCATGTAGTCTATAAGGACTATCATTTATGTAATGTAAAGGGTTCAATTTTTGTTGGAAAAGTTATCATGCTATGTATAATTTTGCATGTTTAATGAAGAAAGGCTGAAGCTACAACAAATATTCATTGTGTTGGGTGTTATAATTTTTTTTCTCTAGTTTGATGTATTTATTCTATGTTTCCATGATGTTTGATCTTCTAATGATTAAACGAAGGAACATAATCATAATTCGTTCATTACAATGCTCTATTTATAAATTCAATTGTTTGCATTCTTCTTTCTAAAATTGGTTTTGGAATTCATCTATTTGATGCTCCTTCTTAGTGGAATGTTCCTCTCATATTCTACCTTTCATTACAACAAATTAATGATTCAAAATTGCTCAGCTACCTTGCCTTTGTTGACTATTTTAGTGTCATATTACATTAATCTAAAATAGAATCCATTCCTAAAGGTATTTTTCTCATCCTTACTATTTACAAAAGATTTAGTCTTTGATTTGAATACATAGCCAAACAAATTTTGACTGAGTTATTTGAGGGATCCCCCTCTATACTGAAGGGTCTAGATTTTAGTCTTTCATATATTTATACAACCAAAGAAACCTCCAAGTGATAAAATTTTGGTGATCGTACTAGGGAAACTTATTTAGATGTAATTTGTGACGGTCAACAAAAATAAGACACAAAAGAGAGGTTTTACATCATTCACCTAGCGACTCCATTCTCAGCAAGATCCAGAATATATATAAAAAAAAACATTGGTGACTCCACAGTATAAAGATTAATTCCATGGAGGCTTACAACTCAATAAGGTATGCTCTTATGAATTGCTTACATGTTCATGATTTTCCAAACTATTTTCCTCGCACGCAAACATATCTCCCAAAGTTCAATGATCAAGAAGGAGATGGTGATTTTTTTCATATGATTAAGTTTCATAGACATATACATAAGCTTGGGATTAAGTTTCATGAGTATTGTTTAATGAATATGTTTATGGATACCCCAGAATGGAAAGCAATATCATGGTATGAAGGGTTAAAAATAGGTAGCTTATACTCTCTTAAATATTTCCACACAACATTCTTTGAGTATTATGGATAATCTAATCCTTCCTTCTTGGTGTTTTAATATTTCTTTGAATTTTGCAAAGGTTCCATTCAATACCTTGAAAATTATTTTGGTGATGAGGAGCTAATGGATGAGGAAATTCAAGAAACCATTTTTTAATATGCTTATCAACTAGAAGGAGTAGAGGATATCTTCCATAATATCCAACAACACTCTCAACAGCTAATAGTTTCCCCTTTTATTTTAAATGAGAAAGATCAAAATCCTAGTGTTCATATTCCTTCCCTTGAGATTGAAGGAATTCATCTAGTTTAAAATTTTGAAGAAATGAGGAAAAAAATGAAAATACTCAATTGAATCCCCCTTCAAAATAAGCTTTACTTCAAGAAGAAACTTGTGAAAATAAGAATTTTGAAAATGCATTCATGGAAACTCTACATGAAGAATTGAACATGCAAGTGGTGGTTGTTCCATTTGAAGTTTCTCATGAGCATTCAAATCATTTCCTTGTGGATAATATCAATGAGTAATCTATTGAGTAGGTTGATAACTTTTTCTATGAGAATGGTCAACTATGTAATATTGAACCAATAGCAACCATTTCAAATGAAAAATGCCATTTTTTTAATCGACAAGAAGTACATGTCCATATTCTTCAAGACCATTTTGCAATTCTATTGGAATCATTAGGGAAGGTGGATTCCGCAATGATCATAAACTATGGGGATATTATCATACAATATGATCAGTTGCCACATTTCAGTTTTTCTTTTTGCTTGGAGAAGTTGAATGCATGTTTAAGTCAAGAATTCAATTGCTTGATTGGTTGCATTGGATTTTTTATGTCACTTGATTGAGAAATTCACTCAACAAGTTAAAGTAGCTTGGTTTGCTTGTGAATAAGCTCCCATATTTGAGAATTTAATTTCCAACAAATATTTTTAGTTTCAGTGTACAGTTTGGGTTTGGTTTTCAGTTACAGAATGTACATGTTAAAAAGGTTAGTTTGTGGGTTTCAAGGTTGGACGAAGCTCAATGGATCAAGCACTTGGTCAATGACTTCCTTTCTGCCTCATGGGGAGATAACATCCCCAATGGAGCCAACTATTATCACTATATAAATTTTATGCAGGCTCGTCGACGTTGCCAAATTATTTCATAGCACTTGAAAATTTGGCCATTTCATAGCGCTTGAAACTAGTTGTTGGTGTCAATTTTGTAAACAACAAGAATATGGAATTAGGGTAAAAAGAGATACAAGTTGGCAAAAAAAAATTAGTTGGTTTTTATTGCTTATATAATCCCAGGTTCAATTGCAGGGTTTAAAGTTTGTTTTCCAAAAAAAATCTGGCCCGAAGGGAAATCTCCAAGTTGTTTTTCAACTATCAAATCTAAGTCCACAACCAACATACATTTCTAGCCAGCATGAGTCACATAGAGTACACACATCAAGTCAAAACTTGATCCGCAGGCACCAACTTATCAATTTGTCAGAATTGAGATTGCCATAAAGTAATGAAGGATCAAGTGTTGAAAGGCTAACCAGATGGTACGAGAAGCACCCAAGTGCTAATTCAAACCCCAATTTTCGACAAGATAGTTAGGGGTTTCAAACATAACGATGATTCAAGAAAATACTTCAATTTTTTAGGGATTAACATGCCAAGAAGTGATAAGATCATCAAAAACCTAGGTGAAACTAAACATAGTTTTGGTTTTGCTAGTATTAGAAATTATAAATAAATTAGACAGTGTTAGCAGAGTATAAGAAATGAGAGATCATGCTTGTGATCTAATGAGATTCTAAAGGTAATTTTGGATGGATGGAATATATGACCCTAATGCATCAAACAAATCAACCCATGATATTCAAACTATAGCCAAAGCTCAAATATTGAAGATTGTTGCATCGTTGTTGATGAAAAATGTGTCATATTTTATTTTTCTTGCAAAAGATATTTATGTAAAATGGAATATTTGTTGGTTGAATAGAATGATTATGATGAACAAGCTCAAAATCTAGTTGATTTTTTCATTTTTAGTGGTTTTGAAGATGTTATTGTGTTAGATGGCGTAGCAACACTATTTCTTAAATATAAACTAAAGGGTAAAATGGGAAACACTTGGAAATGCTTACATGACAGTGAATGGTGGCACAAATTTTCTAGAGCCAGCTAGAATCATATGAATTTTTCAATGGATAAAACCAAAAAAGTAGTTGATATTTTTAAAATCCAAAACAAAGGTCATGTTTTCAACATCTATGAACCCTCAAAAATTTATTCCCTGTTGATACAAGCCTCTAGTTGGTGATGATCATAACAAGCCAAACAAAACTCTCTAAGACACAAGAGAAGGTTGAATTTATTGTTGGATTTGTGGGATAGAAATTTCAGTGACATGCATTCAAGAGATATTTCAATGACTATGATTGTTTAACTATGTGGACTTGAGTGATGTTAGTTTTGCAACGAAATTTATTAGAAGGTTTTTTTGAAGAACTACCATTGGAATTTCATTTTCATGTTACATCCATTCATCAAGAACTTTGTATAGTTTTGTAACTACTTAAATGGAACATTCTTACAAGAAGATAAAGATAAAGAGCTTTGGATATTTTGTTTCCATCTCGCAATTTTAATTTACTCGCCAATTGGAAATTTATTTATTTGAAAGGATGGTAAGAAATGGAATTGAATGCAAAACACTAAGTTCACATAAGAATGAGAAATGAAATTGGTTACCTTACACTAGGTTTTATCCAAATCACAGAGATCACAAAATTTTTGGGCACTTAGCAATCAAAGCAAATTGAAACAATGATTTCCTTTTCAAAATAAAGGTGAAAAAAATGGCATTTGAGAAATGGGAAAGCATTGTTAATACAATGGATAAAATCACTCTTTTCCAAGTGGATAATTTTTGTCACCATTCTTGAAGGCATCAAATGGGGGAAAACTCTGATCATCCAAAATGCAATGATTGATATATTCAAGGACTATTTTCAGGGTATCTAAATCAACATATCAAGCAATTAATCGAATATACATGACATCTTGAAAGAGTAGGTGGCATTAGCTGCAAATTTCAAGGAGAAAAATAAATGGTCAAAGTCTTTCTCGAAGTTAAAAATATGTAGTTCTAGATATGAAACAGTTTCCAAGAGGATTTCAAGGTAGAACATTATCTTTTCAAGGTAGAACATTATCAAATAGAATATTGATTCCGAATTTTAAGGAACAAAATCAATAAGCAATTTAGGGATCAGGTCAAGCATTTAAGCAGTCAAATACACAGATGACAGAAACTCAACATGCATAAGTTTATTTCTAGAATCTAAGGAAAAATACTATCAATCAAAGAAATTTATCTCTATATCTTCATATTCAAAGAGATTGACTACAACACTTCTTGGGAAACCGAGAGACTTGCGGAAAATTTTCATTTATTTTTTATTTTTTATTTTGAAATAATTTGAGTTTTTTTTATCTCCACTAAAATAGTAGTATTTTTTTATAAATTCTATAAAGGCTGTGACTTTTTAATAACCAGGGGTTGGATTTTGGAACAAAATAGGTCTCTTTGTTCTATTTTTATAACATTACTTTTTTTTTTTACAAGTTCCAAGGGGATCAGAATATTATGATCAATGATACAAATATTTTTGTGATGGTGTACTCAGTCTGTGTTTCTTCAGTGACAATTTTCCTTTCTATGTGATGTAAATTTATGTTTTCTTCTAATGTTTAAATAATATAATGTGACGTAATTCATTATTTAACGCTCTAGTTAATATGATTTAAACATATACACTCTTTCTTCTAAAGCTTGCAGGATTCATGTTTCATGCCCTATTATAGTGGATTGTTATCTCTTTATTCTACTACCACTTAAATGATGTTTTGATAAGTCTACAACCTTCCATCTACCATACCTCTGTCCATCTTGATTCATAAGGTCAAAGTCTTGATAATTGAACTTAAAAATTGATTTGTTGACCCCATTTCCCAATGGATTAATTACTTCATCCCAACCAAACCATATTTCCAACATAACCCTACTAAAAATCTAGTTGTTGTTTAAAGACATAGCTAGGTGCTAAGATTAGTGATTAGGTTGTCAGAGAGAGACCTCTCTGGATTGAAGGGACTAGCCTTCGAGCAAGTGGGAATTTAGACACAATTAGTTGCTAATTTTCCCTCGTGACTCTATCTTCAAGAATCCAAAGTTAAAAGCTTCCACAACAACTCCATTTTCAAAAGGATTCATATCTCAAATAATTCAATGGTGATTTCAATAAGATAATGAAGAACTTATATGTTGCTACTATTGTTTCATGGTATGCAATTTTAGATTTTACAGTTATTTCCATTTTCCTAATAATCTACCCAAATATGAGTGTTTTTTGAGAAATGGACAAAAAATTAGTGGTGATGATTTAAGCTTGACTTTGAAACATATCGCAAATTTCTGTAACTTTACTGATCTTCTTAAATTCAAGTGTGAGGATGTATACGTGAGATTATTTTACAATTCATTATAAGGGAAGTGCAAAAATTAGATTGAATGTTTGTTTGTTAATTCTATAACAAACATAACAAGATTTTGGGTTATCTTCTTAGAAACATGGATGGAGAAAGAATAATTTTTTGTATATAAGGTTTCCATTAAAGGTTTTAAAGAATGGAATGATGGGTATACTGATGATGAAATAAATAAATAAAATATTTGCATTTTTTTCCTCTTATTTAAAGTCATGCAAGTTTAGCTCAGAAGAAAAGATTAATTCCTTAGAAGAGTCATTCAAGGAAATTCATATAGAGCTTGAAACCATAGAGTATCAACAAATTTTTCCATATCAAGATCATAATTTTGTAATTTTTTCTCAATAACAATGAATAGACATATTTCTTCCCTTTTTTATTGAGAGTGGGGAATTTTATGCTTTGGATTATGAATTTGAAATAGACAACATGCATGAAAAGTTAAACCATGATAATAAAATTACATAATGCATTCAATATCAAGAAAGATATGACATTTATGAATTTGATGATCTTATATCCATTTATATGGAAGAGGTTTTTAGTTCAAATTTTTAGCCATGGTTTCACTGTGAAGATCAAGTTTATGTTGAGCTATCAATATATTTTCATGATTTTATTTTAATCAACTATAATCAAGGATTTTGGTTTTCAAATAAGATGTTAGATTTGTTGCATTGGAATTTTCATATAAATTGAAGAAAGATGAAGTCGGCTGGTTAGAATAGTACCAATCATCATAAATAAGCTCACAAGTCTAAGCATCCTTTCATTTTGGCATTTCAGTTTTTAGTTTTCAGCACTTGGTGTTGAAGTTGATACCAGAGTTTAAGTGTGGATTTGATTGTAGTAAACAATTTTCAGCTTTCACATTTTAGTATGGTTTTAAATTGGTTTGGTTCAGTTTCAGTTGAGGATTCGAATAAGTTAGAGAGCTAGTCACAAATTAGGTTGTAGTCTTCATCAACCTTTTAGTGATTAGTAGGTTTTTATCGGTATGTGGGATAGTTCAATTTGCATCAATTTTTTCAAATTGGAATAGGAAAAATTTATAGTTCAAAAGGTTCATATTAGAGAATGAATTGGTTTTAAATATTTGGGATTCGTCCAATGACTAGGCACCTAGTCTACGTGGGTTATTTGTTGCCTCTTAAGGTGACAACATCCCCATTGGAGCCTATTTTTATCATAATTTAGTTTCAGGATATAGAATTCATGGGTAATGGCTTGGAGCAGTTGTTTAAAATATTCCACCAAAAATTCAAACACACTGATAGATAATTTGTCAACATGTTCTCAAAAAATTTAAAATGGTGGCATTGAAAAATCAAATGGAAACTCTCTATTTTACGTTGTTTTTCCCCGTTTTAGTCATCAACTTTGGACGTGGTTTACGAACAACTGGAACTGAATTTTTGAAAACCAAAAGAGGTTTTTATTGGGAACAATATCATTTAAAATAACCTATTTCATTTTTTACACAAATTTAATGGTTTGAAATATTCGAAGGAATCTTTGAGGCCTATTTTTCAATATTTTTGCAACTCTGTTTTTTCATGTTTTAGTCACTATTTTAAAACATAGTTTCCAAATAGTTGGAGATGAATTTTTGAAAACATATTTTAGTTTTTACATAACTATCACGGTTTGAGAGATTCAAAAGGATCTTTGGAGCCTATTTTTCAGGAATTCGCCAAAATTATTTTTTTCTATATTTAGAAAAATACCTAATCAACTTTTAGTTGGAGAGCCACCTAATCAAATTCGACTTGGGGATCAGATATTATCTCGTCCTTGTTTATTTCATGCAACAAGCTATAGATAGATGAAGAGGTTTGAGATCCATTTTTTTGTATCTTGAACAGTTTGTAAGTAGTCTATAAATACTATCATTTTTGTAATGTAAAGGGGTTCAGTTTTTGTTGGAAAAGCTATTGCGCTATGTAAATTTTTAAATTTTTAATGAAGAAATATTGAAGCTACAATACATATTCTTGTGTTGGGTGTTCCAAATTTGTTTTCTCCAGTTTGATGTATTTCTTTTATGTTTCCATGATGTATGATATTCTAATGATTGAATGAAAGAACATAAACAAAATTCATTCATAGCAATGGTTTGTTTATAGATCCAATTGCTTGCATTCTTCTTTCTAAAGATGGTTTTTGAATTCAACTATTTGATGCTCCTCCTCAGTGAATTGTTCCTCTCATATTCTTCCTTTAATTACAAAAAATTAATGATTCAGAATTGCTCATTTACCTTTCATTTTTTAGTGTTTTAATGTGATCTTACATTAATCCAAAATAGACTCCATGCCCAATGGTTTTCTACTCAGCCTTACCTAATTTTTCAATCCTTTACAATGGAACTAGTCTTTGATTTGAATACATAACCAAATTTTTTTTACTGAGTTATCTGAGGGAGCCCCTTCTAGATTGAAAGGGTTATATTTCGGTCTTTAAGAAAAATTTTGGTTACCTTGGAATTTCCTTATATAACCAAGGAAACCTTTGAGTGATAACATATTATTTCATACCTCTTAGATCTCCTGACACTTGGATAACTTATATACCAAAACAATCATGCATCTTTTCCCATGTGGGACCCACACCTGATATCATTACGCTCTCTCAAAAATATTTATCGTCACATATCTGGTATTTTTTATAATGTACATGTGATGGTTGGTATATTCCTAGATCCCTAGATACATCAACTATTCCTTTAAATAATCGACCCCTTTGCATATCCTGATGTTATCAACATAAGGGGAATTAGAAATATATTCAGCCTGGATATGGGATTCACCAAGGAACCATCCAACCTGGATACAAGTGTAGAATTCTACCAAAACTTGCATGAAGGGAAATTATAAGTATTTATACCAAAACTTCCTTGGGAAAATCCATTTCCTAGAGCACCAAATTTACAAGGAATAAAACCCAAATCTGAACATGAATATTCGAAGGGGATTTCCATAATGACCATAACAAAGGAAACAGTGTTACCGAACCTTCCATATACCAGATGCTAAATAAATATAAGTTATAAATGATACTTCTCTATGAATTCAAATACCACAATATCATACATGGAAATATAATCGATCGCATAGACCTCAAACAAATACTATCAGGTATAAATGATTTATCATACACTGCACAACACCATCCATAGCCCTAGAGGAAAGACAGTCAAAATTCCTAAATAAAAAAAAAGATACATGATATTCACAACATATTAGCTAATGGAAATTACACACTGCAATAAATTAACTAAGCACATTAGGAAATGACACACAATAATGTAAATATCCGTATAAGTCATGAGAATAACAACAAAGACAGATACCTACAAGTTAATCCACACCAAAAAAACATATAAATGAAACATTCACCATAATTAAAGAGTAATATCACATTCCTCCATTAGTAACATTGATGCATACACTATCATATCAAATACTAAACATTATTCATCATTTATTACGGACACATATACAAGTAAATACAATTATTTGATTAATTTGAATGACTGGAAACTGGAGGAGGGAATTCAAATCTCCACCCAACCATAGGACAACTACACTGCAATATTTCTTATTGTTGACCACCCCTGATCCAAATTCAAAATCTAAGTTATTTTTTCAAGGGAATTTCACACCGACATCAAGTTAACCAGAAAAGAGAGGGAGTGCACTCTCTAGGTGGTTTGTCAACTGCCTCCTGTAATAAGCACCACAATGACTCTTCTACATTTTTAAAATAAATCACAAGGATTCACCCTAGGATCAATGAATTTTTTCTTAGTATAGGAGTATGATCTCAGTCTAAAGATGGTTTATCACCTGGATTTTCAAGGAAAGCACTACAGGAATTTAGGCACACTATTTGGGTGGTTTATCAACTACCTCACACAATAAGAAAAAAAATGTCTCCACCTGCCAAGTGTTTATCAGCCTTCCAAAATTAATCGTAGTGGTTTATCATCTCATTCAACAAGATCTATGTGATTTATCATCCCCAATGCAAGCACTTATAGGTTTATAAAGTGATACAACAAGCACTAACACCTTCTCCACTGAGTCTTTAATGGCCCATCGCAAAACCAATAAACAACATTGGCCATACACCAGAAAATGTAGTGATTATAGTCCCACTTCTCTTCTCCTCTTTCTCTTTTATGATCCCATACATTTTCTTCTATCTAAGTTCTCCATTTTTCTCGTGTGTCTCATACGACACCATACAAGCATATGCCAATACTCTTGCATGTTTGTGCCTCGTTCTTCTCCTTCTTTATTTATTTTTATGTTGGTCTCTTTTTCTCCCAACATTTGTCTCTTTTACTTTGCATGTTGATATCACCAACATGTCCCATGAGAGAAGAGATAGTATGGTTTTTTTCCTTTACTCATGTGACCCAAACCCAACCTCGTACCTACTACGCAAACTATTTAATTTAATCAAGGAATAGGTAAAATGAATAAATAAAGTGGCTTAGGTTAATCACATCCCAAGAAAATTTTCCTCCTAAGTATTTGAATCTGTGTCCACTCCTCCAACTCATTCATAATTTTTATTTCCAAATCATTTACATGAATCAATATTCACAATGACATTTACAAGAGGGGTAGGCAAAAAGGGATGTTACAATGAACTTAATTACGAAATTAAACATGTTCTCTAGATCCATTGACATCTATTTGAATAAAATATGTTCTCTCTATGAAACCATATCCAATATGTGAAGTTTGTAGCTATCACTAGGAAAACCCCTAAAATTTACATGTATTTAATTTTGGAAAACTTCACTTCCCAGACTTTGTTTTGGATGATTTTTTTTAATTGGGTAGTTTTTCAAGAAAATTAAGTTGTCATATTTTATTCTCCAATTTTTTTATATAAAGTTTTGAATTTTTTCCCAAATACAATTTTCCTCTTTTTTCATCCAAAATCAACAAAAAAAATCCCATTTGTGCCCAAAAATTCTCCCACTTCATGTCCAAAAAAGAGATCCAGTGCCTATTCTAGTGTAATTCACATAAAATATAGTGAAAAGAAAAACAATACAAGAGAATAGAGATATAAACCCTAATAAAATCTCTTTGATAATAGATAATAGAGATCTATGTTCACTTGCCTCTTCAAAGGGGGAAACCTTTAAGAACAATGCTTCAAATATGATAGCAATTCTTGAAAAAACATTACATAACCTTCTACTCATTATATTTTTATCCATAGATAAGCTTAATTACCTATGGGCCCACTTATAATGAGATCCTACTAACTAATTTCAGCCTTATTAACAAAGAGGATGCTTTTTACAAGGAGTGACTAATTAACTAACTATTTAATGGCATTATTCAATGAAGGGGGTCTCATACATTAATAAAGTATCTAAATGAGTGGATTAGGGTAGGACCATAGTATATGCCTTAATTAAATTTCTAATAACTATGAAAATAAGAGTACAAAACTATTAAAATAAAGAAGCATCGGTGCATTAACATAAATAAATACAAGTGCTTGAAATTTTCTAATTTGAATAAAAAACGTTTTAAGGAAACATCTTAACTTAAAAGGTTAAAGAGAATTGTACTATTATTTTCATGAATGGATTTTGTACCTTGAAATATTTGAGTCCCTTGAGATAGTCATTGAAAACCAAATTGTCCCTATAAAAGACATTGAGTCTTGAATTAAACGCATTCCAAAAGAGAGTTAAACATAGTGAATGTTACCATGTTGAGGGTTAAAAAGATGATGTAGTATATGTAAAGAAGGTAAGAAATGTGTTTCAAAAAAAATCATTTAACATAACTCTTTAAAAACATCACAATTCCACATCATCCTTGATGAAATTTATAATGTAATTTAACCATCAAGGAACTAGAGTCACTAATAATGAAACATGGTCAAAACAAATTCAACCATATTGAACTACGGTCAACCCATTTCTCCATAATCTGCTATATTTAACAATAAGTAATTTTCATTTTTATTATAAATGTAATATAAATTTTAGAACATAACCATTCCCAAATCCCCCTTTACAACACTTCACCTTTTAAATTTTATTTATGAAAAAAAATGACACCTAAAGTAGATTATCCAGCGAGGAGTTAATGTTGAATTAAGAACATGGTACTTGAAGGAACAACATTTTCGATATGTTCTCAAGATCCAACTTACATAAATCCTTGAGGAATGTAATAATGTAGTAATAATTTGGGAACATATAAATTCAATATAATACATCCAAGATGAATGTAAAAACTTGACATAACCATTAAGGGACTTCAACCAAACTTGTTGCAACATTACCCTTGATGAACATTATAATTCAACATAACCATTAAGTAGCATGGGAATTTCACATAAACTTAGCCATGATGAATGTGTTGATGGTTTTGGAACCTACCAACATATAGGGGTTCTCCATGATATGAAGTCCCAACTAGACCTCACACCTTTTGGGATAGGAGCCCCATCTGGGAATTCAGCCCAACCACTGCTATTTGATCTTAAATATTACCCTTGGCTATAAACAATAACACAAGAGAGTATGCACATAACTTTGGGATAAGAAAGTGAGTTATATTTTTGAAACACCAATTGCAATGCATAAAAAATTATTTCATGGACGGGAGGGGAGAGAGTGATCCCTTAGAATAAAATTAATAGTACCATCCTAATAATGACACGCACAAGCATGGAAAGAATCACTAGTTTACCTAAAAAATATTTCACAATGTAACAACAATCATAAAACAATGTAACAATATACATTCAACATGATATACACTAAATCCAATGAAATAGTTCATTTTCTTTAGTATGTATGAATACAAACATATACCGCAAACATTAACGTAATAGTCTAACAACATCCATGATACATGCATGAAAATGCGTCAGCTCAGAGAGCTTCAAATATTAAGTGAAAGTTACAAGTACACAATTACAATAATGAAAAACTAGCCCCAATAGTAGAACATGAAGCTACCACTTCCTCCTCCAAAGAATGATATTCTCTGCTATTCTAAGCTAGAGAAGCCAAGGCTAAGAATCTAAAATTCTAAGCCATTTTCTTGAGTTACGAGGGTTTATTTATAGCAAGTGAGGTGACCTTTCACCTCCCCTTGTGACTCTTGATCTCCGTCATGACTCTTGAGCTTCCATTTGCCTTTTGAGCTCCTCTTAGACCTTTGGGCTTCCTAATGACTCTTCAAATTCCTTATGTGACTCTTGGACTTCCACTTACACATTTCACATTTTCTCATTATTTTCAAAATACAAAATTACATATGAAAGATTGTGGCCATAAACATGAGACAAAATAATACATCATATTAGATATCATTTTTTGGGATTCGATTGTGTTAAGTAAGTCATTCATCTATGAACATTTCCATGAGAGGTAGTCGTAGCTGGCTAATTTCTCATGATTTTTTGAATAGTCCATTTAGCACTCATTGCATCGGGTGATGCTCACAGGGGTGAAGAAGTGGGATTGAAGCTAGTGAAATGAATCACATAGTGTCAATCATCACTTCCAAGGCTTGCACTCAGTAACCAAGACTTCGCAGGAGGTCGCCCATCCCAAATCACCTCTGGCTCAAACGCGTTTAACTATGGATTTTTCCCCACAACCAAGCCCGCTTAGCTTTCTATCCCACTTGCAAAACCTTAGAAAGTATTGTGACTCATGAACCATTCAAGTATTTCTCGCTTCACTCTTTGTATTTAATATAATACATAATGTTTAAACTTAAGGAAATTGTAACTCTGTTATTGTGACATGTAGCTTTGTTGTAAGATGTTGGTTCCAAGATTTATACTCTGTTGTTATGTGCTCTAGCTTTAGAAGTAGATCTAGATTATATCTGATTTTACCCTCCAACGCATCTGGATATATATTTTTTGAATCTTGTCTAAATTTTTTTCCACAACATATCTAACTGTTGGGTGTGGAGCCTGATTATCTTGTTTATTTTGTATCACAACGTTGGACCCCTATACCTTAATGGGGGCGGAAATGCCACCTGTAATTAAATGCTACCTGGGGGGTCCAAGGGGGGGAAGCTACAACTTTATGGAGCCCCATTGCATGCATACCCTCCATGAAGTGGGGAAATTTCATTTGAACTTGGTCCCTAGTGAACCACTTTCCCTAGTGAATGTTGGGTGTGGAGCCTAATTATCTTTTTTATTTTGTATCACAGCGATGGACCCCTACACCTTAATGGGGCAGTAACACCACTCGTAATTAAACGCTATATGGGGGGTCCAGGGGAGGCAATTGCGACTTTATGGAGCCCCCCCCCGGCGGGGGGTTTCAGGGGCAACGCCCCGAAGCTAAAAACAGAAGTAAAATTGCCTTGTAAAAGTATAGTAATTTCTAGTCAATATGGGCCATTCATTAGGTAGATGATATGATGGTAGAAGTTATGTTTAGTTTAGGGGTTTTTTATCCCTAGAAAGAAACCCCTAACTTTGTATGAGGGTATTGTATTGCGGCTGTGGATTGGATGTATTCTCAAAGCGAGAAACAGATAGGGAGACTATGAGAGAGAACAGAGGATATTACGTCGGATCTGTTGTAGTTCGTGTCTCTTCATTTTGCTAGATAATAGAAAGAAAGGATTGGCTATTCAAGGTGGATGTAGCCCAAACTGGGTGAACCACATATATCTGTGTCTCTCTGATTTTATGTGTTTTGTGTGCTTGTGTTTTCCGCATATTTTATGTGTTTCATTGCTCTGTAATATATATAATTTTCTAACAACTGGTATCAGAGTCAAAGGTCTATTTGGTTGATAAACTCGCAGGAAAGAAGGGTTCCTGGTTTGAGTGGGAGCAATGGCGGAAGATGGTAAGTTTAGGGTCGAAAAATTTAACGGCCAAAACTTTCCGCTGTGGAAGATGCAGATGGAAGATTATCTGTATCAGAAATATCTGTACCCACCATTAAGCAGAAAAACAAAGAAGCCGACGGCTATGACAGACGCAGAATGGGATATTCTTGATAGAAAGGCACTCGGAACAGTACGGTTGTGCCTCGCAGCGTCGGTAGCCTTATATATTTCGAAGGAAACAACAACAGAGGGTTTGATTAAGGCGTTGGCGAAATTGTATGAAAAACCCTCGACCTCAAACAAGGTATTTCTTATGAAACATTTATTTAATATGAAGATGTCGGAAGGTGGATCTGTTGCAGACCATTTAAATGATTTTAATACAGTTACCAGTCAGTTAAGTTCTGTAGGGGTAAACTTTGATGATGAAGTTAGGGCTCTTTTATTTTTGTGCTCATTTCGAGAAAGCTGGAATGGTTTAGTTATGGCCATTAGTAACTCTGTCTCTGGATCTAGTACTTTAAAGTTTGATGATGTTTTCGGTGCTATCCTTAGCGAGGAAATGCGACGGAAAAGCTCCAGTGAGACATCGGGTAATGCTTTGAGCACAAAGTCTAAGGGAAGAAGAATGGAAAGAGAAGTAATGCGAGATATCGCGATGAAATCAAGAAGAGCATATCCAAGTCCGGATGAGGATAAATTAATAGAAATGCGAGAGGAAAGAAAGGACACGAAGAAGGCGTAGATCTCGAAGAAAAGGAAAAGAAGAGGCCTTTAACAAGAAAAACAATCACGAAGCAAATGTGACGGGTTGATGTGTTCTGAAGATGCTTTGATTCTTTCTTTCGAAAATGTTCTTGATTCACTGATTCTTGGGCTATAGATTCGGGGGCCTCATTCCATGCCACACACGATGAAAGTATTTCATGACTATGTTCAAGGAGATTTTGGACAAGTCTGTTTGGGTGATGATAAACCCTGTAAAATTGTTGGAATGGGTAAAGTTCTTGTAAAAAAATAGAATGGAAACCAATGGCTATTAAAGGAGGTAAGGCATGTTCCAGATCTGAAGAAAAATCTAATTTCAACAAGGCAGTTAGGCGATGAAGGTTGTGTGACAACTTTCATAGATAAAACTTGGAAGGTCACCAAAGGAGCCCTTGTAATAGAAAAAGGTGAAAAGTTTGGCACATTGTATTTATGCAATGGTATTTCTAACTCTGTTAATGCTTTAATTTCCAAAGGAGTAGATGCAACATTATGGCATCATAGGATCAGACACATGAGTGAGAAGGGGATGAAGATTATTCACTTGAGAAATTTTTTGTCGGGTTTGAAGAATGTTGATTTGGATTTCTGTGAGAATTTCATTTATGGAAAACAGAAGAGAGTCAGGTTTCTCAGAGTTGGGAAAGAAAATAAGAGCGAAAAATTAGATCTTGTGCATACAGATGTATGGGGACCTAATCAGGTATCATTTCTTGGTGTCTCTCATTATTATGTTACTTTTATTGATGATGCAACTAGAAAAACTTCGATTTATTGTATTCAGAATAAATTTGATGTATTTGATACTTTCAAGAAATGGAAAGCTTTGGTTGAGATTGAGACAGGAAAGAAGATGAAGTGTCTCAGATCAGACAATGGAGGTGAATATTGCAGCAAAGAGTTTGATAGGTACTGTTCAGAAAATGGAATACGCAGAGAGAAGACAGTTCCAATAACACCACAATAAAATGGTGTGTCAGACAGGATGAACAGAACAATCATGGAGCATGCAAGGTGCGTGAGATTGCATGCAGGATTGCCTTTACAATTTTGGGCAAATGTTGTAGATACTGTTGTTTATCTAATAAACAAAGGGCCTTCAAGTTCCTTGGATGGTGGTTTTCTAGAGGAAGCATGGAAAGGTAAAAAGTTAAACTAATCTTTTTTAAAGCCTTTTGGTTGTGAGTCATTTGTCCATATTAATAAAGAAAACAGAACAAAGCTTGAGGAAAAATCAAAGAAATGTACCTTTATTGGATATGGTGTTAATGATTTTGGTTATCGCTTATATGATTATGAAAATCACAAAATCATTAGGAGTAGAGATGTAATATTTAATGAAAAGGTATTGTATAAGAATCAGTTGTAGGAAAAGAAACATGAAAAATAAAACAAAGAATACACAGTTCTTGATGAGATCACGGAAAAGGTAAAGGTGCCTGAAAATAATAATAATCAAGAGCCACAACAACAACAACCACCACAACAGCAATAGGCACCTCAAACACCTGAAATTGGTGTTAGAAGATCTACCAAGATAAGTAGAGCCCCTGAACGATACTCTCCTTCATTATATTATTTATTGTTGACTAATTCTGGTGAACCTGAATGTTATGAAGAAGCAATGCAGGTTGAAAGCAGGAAGAAGTGGGAGCTAGCCATGGAAGAAGAGATGGACTCCTTAATGCATAACTAGACTTGGGACTTAGTCAAGTTGCCTGCAGGTAAAACTACATTGCAAAATAAATGGGTTTACAGGCTGAAGGAAGAAGATGGAGGAAAACAGAGGTACAAAGCTAGACTTGTGGTGAAGGGGTTTGCACAAAAGAAAGGTATTGATTTTGATGAAATATTTTATCCTGTTGTTAAAATGAATTCAATCAGAACTGTTTTAAGTCTTGTAGCAGCGGAAGATTTACATCTTGAACAGTTAGATGTAAAGACAACATTTCTCCATGGAGATTTGGAGGAAGAGATATACATGCAGCAACCAGAAGGATATGAGGTAAAAGGGAAAGAAAAATTGGTGTGCAAGTTAAAGAAGAGCTTGTATGGCTTAAAACAGGCTCCAAGGTAGTGGTATCTAAAATTTGACAAGTTTATGTCTGAACAAGGTTATACTAGATGTCACTCTGATCATTGTGTTTATTTGAAAAGGCAAAATGATGGCAGCTATATTATATTGTTATTGTATGTAGATGACATGCTTGTTATAGGGTCTAACATGCAGGAAATAAATGTGCTCAAAAGAAAATTGGCAAATTCATTTGCAATGAAGGATTTGGGAGCTGCAAAACAAATCCTTGGTATGAGGATAACTAGAGATAGGAAAAATCGCAAATTAATACTGTCTTAGAATGAGTACATAGAAAAGGTGTTGAAAAGATTTAATATGCAGAATGCAAAACCAGTTAGTACACCTTTTGATAGCCATTTCAAACTTAGTAAGGAGATGTGCCCAAAGACCCAAGAAGACATGGATTATATGTCTAAAGTTCCATATGCATCAGCAGTTGGAAGCTTAATGTATGCAATGGTCTGCACAAGGCCTGATATTGCACATGCAGTGGGAGTTGTAAGCGGGTACATGAACAATCCAGGAAAAGAACATTGGATGGCAGTAAAATGGATTCTCAGATATTTGAGAGGTACCACAAATCAAGCATTATGCTTTGGTGGTTCAAACATTGCTCTACAGGGATGTGTTGATGCAGATATGGCAGGTGACAGAGATAACAGGAGGAGCACTACAGGATATGTATTTACTGTAGGTGGAACAGCTGTCAGTTGGGTTTCAAAAATCCAAAGTGTTGTTGCACTTTCAACAACAGAAGAAGAGTATGTTGCTGCTACAGAGGCTAGTAAAGAAATGATTTGGTTACAAAGGTTTATGGATGAATTGGGTAAGAAGCATGATATGGGCACGTTATACAGTGATAGCCAAAATTCCATTCATCTTGCAAAGAACTCATAATTTCATTCCAGGATTAAACACATATATCTCAAGTACCATTTCATACAGTCAGTACTGGAAGATGGACAGTTGAAGCTGGAAAAGATACACACTAGCTAGAATCTTGCAGATATGCTAACAAAAGTTGTAACCAGGGAGAAACTGAGACTATGCTCAGTTTCAATTGGTCTTCAAGGATGACGATGAAGATGAGAAATAACCAGGTCCAAAGAGGAGTCATTGTCTAGCAAATGAAACATCAGTATAGTTTCTACAATCATTCTCCAAGTGGGAGATTGTTGGGTGTGGAGCCTGATTATCTTGTTTATTTTGTATCACAGCATTGGACCCCTGTACCTTAATGGGGGCAGCAATGCTACCCGTAATTAAATGTTGCCTGGGTCGTTCATTAGGCGAATGATCTGACGGTGGAAGTTATGTTTAGTTTAGGGTTTTTTTTCCCTAGAAGGCAACCCCTCGCTTTGTATGAGGGTATTGTATTGCAACTGTGGATTGGATGTATTCTCAGAGCGAGAAACTGATAGGGAGACTGTGAGAGCGAATAGAGGATATTACAGCAGATCTGTGGTAGGTTGTGTGTCTTCATTTGGATGGATAATAGAAAGGAAGGACTGGCTGTTCAAGGTGGACGTAGCCCAAACTAGGTGAATCATGTATATCTATGTCTCTCTGATTTTATGTGTTTTGTGTGCTTGTGTTTTCTGCATATTTTATGTGTTGCATTGCTTTGTAATATATATAATTTTCTAACACTAACTTCATATGTATCTTGGCTAGCTCAGTTACATATTTCAGAATAGATTCTTTTGTCACCTATAACTCATCCTGAATGGTCACATGTATAATACTACTCAAGAAATATTTTATCTCCTTCATTATTGCATGCTTACTTTTCACGTTCGTGAATGCACTGATAGAAGTTATCTTTTCCATACTCGCCAATACATCCAATCCATGGTATAGTCACAAATATGCTGATATCTTGTTATTTACAAAATTGTTGAGTTGCTCGTAGACTTGTATAAACAATTTTGATTTCCTCCTTGTCCATTTCAGTATCCTTCATTCCTTTCCTAACCAACACCATAGGTATATTCAAATACATGGTACCCCACTCCTGTATCATATCTATGGTTGTATAAACTACCTACAAGACCTTCACCATCTTTTGTGACCATTTTTTGTACTTTACGCAAGAGCATCACTACCTCGTGTAGAGTGATCATCTCATCATACAATTGCTTCATGGTGTCTTCCAGTGGCTTGAGTTCTTCAAGTATTTTTGCCTTCAATCATTCTCTAGTAGAACTATTGGAAGACATTATATGATTCTTGGCCATGAGATGATCAATTTATCACTTTGCAATAACCAACTCTTTTCCTAAATATTTATTCCTTTTCATCAAGTAATTTGTATTCTTTTCTGCTACCAAAGAAAAAGTTGCATTAGCTGAAGCAATTTATTTATCACTCTCCCTGGTGTTCAACACAATAACCTTCATTGTGTTAATGGAAACATGATGATCAGTATCATTGTGAAAGTAACTTCATATTTCTTGCACAATCTTCGTCAACTCATTAAAGGTGAATTTAGAAATATCCATGACCCTATCATCATGTGGAGGATGTATTCCCATTTCACTAAACAATAGATTTCCATCAGTTAGAGGAGGTGTGGGTCATATGCTTGGTTTCTCTGCAATCATCTTGATATCCATCACCTAGTCATCTTCCTCATATTATTCTTCTACATCCTGGGAAATCTTCCTACAACTTTCTTGCAAAATCATCCTCATGTTTCCTTTTTTTCTTCTTCTTATGCTAGTAACTTTTGTCGTTCTTCCTCTTCCCTTTACTTTCTTAATGATTCTTCTCATTTCTTCTTCTATGCTTCATCTTCTCTTCTCTTCTTCAATTCTTCTTTCTGCTTTTTCATGTCTTCATGTTCTTATTTTTGTTTGTGTTCCTCCTCCTTTCACTCTTCTTCTCATTTATGTTATTTTCCTCTTTAGGATCATGCCTCAAATTCCTCTTCGACCCAACATCAACTTGAGAAAAAACTTCTTGGTAGGTCCCTTCTAGATCAGTATCTAGTATGTGATATGAATGAGATGGGTTGCCCTCATCACCTAGTCTATATGCTTGGGAACTGTTACACAGATTCTTAATATTATCCTCATCTTCCCAAGAGTTTGAAAAATATGGCCAGGTGAAATGTAAATTTGCATAGTGCCTCTTGCATATTCCCTTAGGGTCATATCGATGAAATATCATTTCTTTGAATCTGAGGTGAGTAAGTTATGCAAGCTCTGCATTTGTTTCCTTCAGAAGTTTTAGCTCATATGACCCCACTTGCAAAGGGAAGGTTGGCCAAGGAAACTTCTCTCCTTATACAACTATTGTGACAAACCTATGCAAAGTTGGTAACTGATCTCTTGCATGACCACCTTGTTGATCACATACTTCAACAAAATGTGTGGAATATTTTTGGATCCAAAGACTCTGATATATGTTCCATGCGAATAATAAAACCAATATACAACTTCGATAATAGATTCTTTGGCTTGGCCAATCAGGCAAGATGCCTCAACTTCAAAGATGATCCGATAAAGTATGGTAAATAAGTGTTTATCTATTTTTCATATAATCCCATGTAATTGACTTCTTAAAGTAGCTTTTAATAGATGTTGTGATGCAGGCATGACTAGGATTTGATCAACATTCCTATTTATTATTTGAATCTATCTGGTGCTTCCATTCGATCCCAAACTGAGAAATAAATCCATTTTATGGCATTCATTTAAACCTTCCTATTCAATATCTAAGTGGGAGGAGCCATGTTATGAAACTAGCTCCAAAAATGGAAGAAAAGAGAGATCAATGCCTTATAAATAAGCCACTTCGAGGGGGAAATCTCGTTTACATTACATAAATGAAAAATTCTTGGATGACACAAATGAAAAAACCTCCTTCTATATATAGGAGTCCATGGGGTCACAATATAGTCCTAGACGACCTAAAAATAATAACATAAAGGCACAATAATAACAATATTGGGGTTACAGGGGTACAACAATAACAATAAGGGGGATATGCTAATAAAAATAATGGACTACACTAGTAATATAGGGACCTAACATGCCCCTATCCTTCAAAAAAGGTGTTGTCCTCAATTCTTGTGTAGCTCGGGTTACTTCTGTATAAAATTATCATCCTTCCATGTAGAATATTTAGTGGGTAAGTTCTTCCACTTGATGAGATACTCTAAAATTGATCGATTTCGTAGTTGTTGAGTTCTTGTTTTGTGACTGCTTCAGGTTCCAACATGATTTTTCCTTCCTCATCAAGTTCTGGTAATATTGTTTGAACTGGAATTTTTTAACCTATAACCTTCTTTAAGCATGAAACATGGAAAATTGTATGCACTCGCGAAGAAGCAGGAAGCTCCAATTTGTATGCCATAGTACCAATCTTTTGCAACACCTTGTAAGCACCATAGTACTTTGGCGATAATTTATTATCCTTCTTAGCCTACTTGAGGGACATTTGTTTGCATGGTTGTAGGCGTAAAAATACCCAGTCTCCTACATCAAAACTTCTCTCACTGCGATGTTGATCTGCCTATTGTTTCATTCGATTTTGTGCCAAATTTAGGTTATCCTTTAAGAGTTAGAGAGCTTCTTGTTAATGCTCGATGTGATCTTCCACAGCTTGAACCTTAGCATTTTCTCTTAAATATGATGTGATAGATGATGGATTATATCCATAAAGTGCCATGAATGGTTTCATTTTTGCTGTAGTATGGAAGAAAGTGTTATACCACCATTCAGTGAGAGGTAATCACTTGACCCATTGTGTTTATTTATCATATACAAGACAACGTAGATATCCTTCCAAAAATTTATTCACTATCTCAGTTTGACCATCAGATTGAGGATGATTTGATGAACTATGAGCTAGGTGATTACCCAAACAAGACAATAATTCCGTCCAAAAATTTCCATTAAAAACGAGATCTATGTCACTTACAATAATCTTTGGGTTTCCATGTAGCTTTTGAATTGTTTCCATAAATGAAGTAGCAATTGTACTTGCTTTAAATGGATGAGATAATGCACAAAAGTGTGCATACTTGGTATGTCTATCAACTACCACCATGATGACACTCTTTCCGTCAGACTTAAGTAAACTTGTGATAAAATCCATTGAAATCTCCTTCCAACGTTAACTTGGAATGGATAAAGGTTGTAGAAGAACCGGGGTCTTAATTGTCTCAACTTTATTTTTCCGGCAAACCAAACTTTTTTCCACAAAATTTTGAATATCAAATTTAAGACCTTCCCAAAAAAATAGTTTTTCACCCTGTGGTAAGTTTTTAAAAATCCTGAGTGTCCTCCTAAAGGATAATTGTGCAATTCCAAAAGAATATTTTGTTTTAGTTGGGAATTCTTACAAATATATAAGAGATATTTGTACCATAAGGAATCATTTTTCCAACTAAATGTATCAGATGTACTAGGATCTTGCTGCAAATTTTAAATGAGTGTCCACACTTCTTCATCCTTCTTACATTCATCCCTTGCTTTAGTTATCCAATCTGGTTGGATAATAGAAATGGCACAAAGCAATGCTTCCACCTCTTCGTTCTTTCTTAAGAGTGCATGATAGTGGGGTCATCCACAGTCCCATTTTGCTCAAATTTTTGACAAATCTATGTGTACAATTGCATTCAAAATTTCATGCCCAATCATCTCCCCAATCCGGAAATATCACAACCTTCCTTTATTCTAGGCTGGAAGATTCAAAACTTACATTTGAGAGTGTTAATATCTCAAATCTCTGAGATTTGAGATATTAATTCTAAGCCCTTATATTATCCCTCGGCAGATGCATATATTAAATCATGTTCACTGCATCACATATTTCATATGATGCCGCTGGCAGAGGTGCCATCTCTATCCTATGTTTAAATCGTGATAATACCATCTCTTTACATGCACGCTCAATACATATATATATGCACATTCGCTAATACAAATAACCCAACATCCATAAGAGACTGGCTGCCACCTATAAATGTCATACCTTTGTTAAACCCACAGACCTTAACAATGAGCAATATAATTTAAACTGGGGCCCAGTGCTAACGATCGTCTCCATCCAATGGCGGAGAGCACATCGCTCGGCTTCAGATGATCTGACGGCCCTAATCAAATCTCACGCGGCTTATGTGCACAAACGATAGCGACTAACCATCGATCCGATTGGAGGGCTCGTATTCCATTGTGCCACAACATCTGATCGAACGGATATTGCACGGGTTACTTGCACGAACAATAGCGCACGATGGCGCACTATGGAAGCAGTTTTCTTGGGTCCCGTCTATGCCACGCGTCGGATGCTCTATGGAATCGCTCTGATTTCATAAATACCGCTTACCCCTTCAAAGGTGGTGCGATCAAACCCGAAAAACACCTTCACTGTTCATCTCGGTCACGATTCCACTCTTTCCACGCTCCAGGTTCCATTTAACTCCATCAACGCTCTATTCCGTTGCGCTCAGATTCCTCCGCCTTTCACTTAAGGTTCCATCAAGCATCGATCATTTACCACCATCCGACTTCGCCCAGTCCAATTTGATCAATGGTTCGATTGCAGCGTGATCTCGTTTGGCTACATAGCAATCATCCACTGTTCCTCGACGCCAACCCACCAGTTTATACACACATGGTTCTCTGAAACCTTCCACTGTAGTTCAAGTCCGAGACTCTAACATCTCCGCAGAGCCTATTCGTGATGGTTCTTATACTTCGGGTCGGTTTAATTACGCAGAACTCAGTTTAGTCAAGGCACATACAATCTCAAATTGCAGAGTACATATTTACACATTCTTATACAATTGGGTTCGAGATACAGAAGTTATTCACACAGCAATTAATGCAACAATGCCCTTCTCACAGAATTCAGACACAATTATTTTATACGTATCCAAAGGTAACCATTGAAATTCGAAGACATTCAAACAGGGTTTAATCCCATCCAGACACACTTAATTCAAAGACAGTTCTTCCATAAACAGATATATATATATATATATATATACAGGCAATCAATCTAAAAAACAATCGCTTACAAACTCATGACAGGCCAAATATTCAGTTCAATGGCCATTATCCTCCTACTCTGTTGCTGAAGAAGTTCTCTACCTCTAACTCTCTCCCCCTATCTAAACTCTTCAGGATTACATTTATACCACAAGGATGACCTGAATCGATTCAGGTCTCCAAACAGTTCAGCAACTCTTAGCATTCCCAATTCCTAAAATCAGACTCAATAACTGAACTAATCCTAAACTGATTCTTCATATTCCTATCTTAACCAATTTCTCATGTTCTCAAAATGACTTGAGAATGATTACAATTCCCTACCAAATTTATTTAAGATGTACAATAAATTTAAAGAACATGGGACCCCCTATGTCTACTTATGTACAAAGTTACTTTTGAGCCTAATGCCCCTGCATTAGTGCATCTACAAAAACATTTAGCTTCCCTTTTTTGTAGATGATTTCAAAGTCATAACCCAACATCTTTGTGACCCATTTTTTCTACTCTTCTGAAGATAGTCATTGTTCCAAAAAGTGTTTAAGATTATCATGATCATTTTTTACCTTGAAGTGTCTTCCCATTAGGTAAGGTCACCCTTTCTTTAGTGCATGTAGTATTGCTAACATTTCCTTCTCATAAATATATTTCTATAAATGATTTCCTTTGATTGGGTGACTTTCAAAAGAAATGGGTCTTCCTTCTTGTAGGTTTTAACCCTGAACAGAAATTATCTACACACGAATCTTATAACAGAAAATAAACAATAGCGAGAGCATAAAACATAAAACAGATAAACACAGAGATTTTCCCCTGGATCCCAAATTGGGACGACCGGCTTGATTATTCATTATATTCCTTTTAGTGTTACAACACATATATATACATGCCGAAGCATACATAAACCCCAATCCATAAACCTTGGATTTGAACATAACCGTAGTTCCCTTGACTGGATCTACAAAAATACCAGGGGCCGAAAAAACCATCGTACCCCAAAACCATGTGCAAAACCATGCACAAAACCATGGACGCAGACTACCCACCGGAAATAAGGACCAAAATTTTTTTCCGGGGCGCTGCCCCAGACCCCGACAAGGGGGACTACCGCCCCCCCTGTGACCCCCCCGTTGCGCCCAACTCAAAGGGGGGGCTATCGCCCCCCCGCACGTGCTTAGTCGTGGAAAGAATATAACACATACCCAACACTTCTTACTTTAAAACAACACCAATTCCACTTCTTGAGGCATCATTTTCCACAATAAATGCTTTTGTGAAGTTTGAAGTAGCTAAGACCGATGCTAGGCACATTTACTCTTTAAGATGTTCAAAGGCCTTAGTTGCTTCAGGAGTCCATGAAAATGCACCTTTCTTCAATAATGTTGTTAGAGGTGTTGCTATTCTCCCATAATTCTTAACAAACTTGCGATAATACTCTGTTAACCCGAGAAATCCTCGCAACTTCTTTATGGTTGTCAACCCGAATGCCTTCTCCAATAAATCGGGTTCCCAAATGTGAACCTCATGTTGGATATTGTCATTTAAAGTCCCTATGAAGACATCAATCATGTGTTCCTCTGGAATATCAGTTACCCTTATATTCAATTTTTGGAAGTCCTCATTGTGCTCCACCACTTAACCCTTTTATTTGAGATTTATCAATTCGCTAAAAAAGGTGTTGCTCTTTGTATCCTCATAATGTCCTATCATTTCCTTCGTAAAAATTAACCAAGTGATAATTTTTTACGAGAGAAAAGCCATCAATACCATACAAATATATTTTGTTCTAAATATAAAGTTGTAATGTGTACCTTTTGTGTGTTTTACACATTATTGAGATCAAAATATTGCTCCATTTGTAGTATCCAAGTTACGGGATCCTTGCCATCAAAATTCCTCATATCGATCTTTGGAATATGGTTGGTCTTCCATGCAATATTAGAGTTTATGAAATCACGATGAAAATTTATTTTGTTCTCAT
Source organism: Pinus albicaulis (assembly GCA_034641835.2). Lineage (NCBI taxonomy): Eukaryota > Viridiplantae > Streptophyta > Pinopsida > Pinales > Pinaceae > Pinus > Pinus albicaulis. Next base: position 591,553,301 of record CM076569.1, read on the forward strand.
CATGACTTTCCTCTACTATCTTTTCGCCATTAGGAATCATTTCGTGTATCAACTTTGTCAAGCCTTCCATGTTTGCTTTTATATCATTCTTCATGTTTTCCATTTTTTCTTCCATGTCTTCCATTCCATTCTTCAAACCATCCATCTTAGCTTCCACGCCTTTCTTAAAAACATCCATTTCATTTTTTGTTTCTCTTTGTGAGAGCTAAATTTGGTGCAATTTCTCTTGTATTTTTGATATATCATGTTGCACTTCTTCATGTTCATGAGTCATAGTAGAGTATTCTGAGGGCTTAATGGGTGTTGAATTCTTTTTAGGGGGGATTTTAGAACCCAATACTGATATCTATGCTTCAATATGCTCTTGGAATCACTTCAAACTGATTTTTCAAACAAGACATATGCAATTTGAAAACAAATACAAACCGTTTTCTTGCTTTTGAGGAGCTCGATATTGAAACTAAATTATCTCTATGATTTCGGATCTTCAATATTTGAAATTCGGTCCTATAGTATCCCTCTGAATATTCTTTCCAATGCCACAGGTATGACCTGATTTGGATTCTTCAAGACAAATTTATGCCCATTCTCCCACAATGACCTAATTATGGACTGGTTCAATAGAGAGAATTTGTACATGGTGCCATGTGTCACCATTTCGTCCTTCAGTTCTGAAATTGATACACATAAAACTAAAGTTTGTGTGATTGTGGCCATTTTTTACAAAATTCAAATTCGATGCCCAGAGAGAAAGTTAGGACGATTTTCCCATGGTCACCTCTTTTAGATGAAATTCAGGAGCCTGCAAAATCCCTAACTTCCACAGATCATATCTCTGAAAATATTGCGAACCAAGATCTGAAATTTTTACACGATGTTCCTCGGATTGTGGCTTCACAGGCTAAAAATTTCAACTTTTGAACCTTCGTAGAAAAAAATTTATAGTGACAATGCCACGATGACCTGTTTGGAGCAGCAAAACCCTAGAATCCAAAGCTCTGATACCAAATGTTATGAAACCAGCTCAAAAAATGGAAGAAAAGAGAGATCAACGCCTTATAAATAAGCCACTTCGAGGGGGAAACCTACTTTACATTACATAAATGAACAATTCTTGGATGACACGAATGACAAAACCTCCTTCTATATATAGGAGTCCATGGGGTCACAATATAATCCTAGTTGACCTAACAATAATAATGTAAAGGCACAATAATAAAAATATTGGGGTTACAAGGGTACAATGATAACAATAAGGGGGCTACATTAACAACAATAAGGGACAACACTATTAATATAGGGACCTAAAAAGTCATAAGGGTAATGTGTAACCCTTTATTTTCTTAAAAATCCACAAGATACAATGCTTATCAAATATGGACACAGGAGCCTTGAGTTTACTCTGTAAACATTGTGTGGGACAAAATTGTATGTAAGCCCCTTTACTTCTGTAATAGTTGTTAGTGTTATTCCTTTGTATTACTCTAGCTCTCAATGTCTATATGATTTCCTCCTACTCTACATGATATGACCAAGAATAAAAACCAAGCCCTTCTCTCTTCTATTTTTTTTTTCTTGTATCTGTCAGCATGGGGTTACGTCACCCTGACTATCCCAAAGTGTGCACAAAATAAATTTTATAGGAGACAGAATCCGAGATTTTCTAGTTAACTATTGACTCTAGTTTATTTTTAAAGTTTACCCTTGCATATACCTCTGAGATGAATCAACATCACTTGTGGGCCCCTTTTCAATCTCATCCTTCAATCGTAACTCTCAATATCATACCGATTATTTCCACATTGCCAGTCCCCATACGTCACCCTAGTCGTTTCTATATGCCCGCAAGGATTTAACCTCTAGGATGAGTAAAAAATACTCATATCCAACTTTAATCCATTTTTTTCCATATAATAGTATTCCATATCTTCCTAACCCTTTTCCTATTGGTTTACCTCCACGTCAATTTGATGCCTAGTCAGCTCAGTTGTTTCTTTATGCGCTTCTCCTTTGTCGTTCTGGGATGAATCCTTTGGTTTGATGTTGTAAAATTATGGTTTTTTATTTACATAAATCAAGTTCTGTCTTCCGGCCTTTTTCAATGGATGCTCTCTTCACGGAGTCTAAAAAAACTAAGTCTTTCACTCTTCTCTGTTACACTTCGTGCTTAACTTATATCCCATTGTACTCTAATCTCGACCTTTTGTCTTCAATATTCCCTTCTACTTGTACTAATGTTTGGTACTCTGAAAAGGCTCGTATGACCTCTGGTTAATGGATCATTTATCCTTTGTTTATCAATGATCAAATTATATCTTTCCTGAGCTTATTCTTTTGCCATACTCTATTAATTCGACCCTTATTTAAAGTTATTGCCTCCTAACTTTCATTCATGTTCAATTTCTTTCCTCTCTTGAGCTTATGTGAAAAGGAAAGGATTTGCCTCTCCTGGCCTATGCGCGACCTTCCTTGACTGGTCTCAATCCTCCCTTACTTATACAAGAATTCAAAACAACAAATATGTAAGAGTCACCATAGTATTTAGAAAATAATAAACACACTTCCTTTGCATTCAAGGATAACATGGCATTTCTTGAACATTAAATTACATGCACACAACATTCAATCATTCCAGTGAAATGAATATTATTTATATTAATTGTCAAAATCTCCTCCTAGCCAGATTACAACATTTTATCCCATTTGACCCTTAGTCCCACCCTTATTTTCTATCAACACTCCTCCCTTCCTTTATCTGCTTACCGTCGCTTGTCATTTATTTCATTTTCATTATTAAATACAAGAGGATTCTAGACAAATTCAATTCAAATCTACCATTTCTCACCTAAACCTCTAATCTAGGATTTTCTAGATTCACGAACCTTTCAAGCAATCCAACTACCCTCAAATATATCCAACTCACTCAAATGTTATCAAGATCCATCCTAAGGAATATATTTGATTACAATTACTTTCATAATTACATATCCTTCTAAAATTCTTTAAATACATAGGATATACAAAAAATTTAAACAAAACAACTCACTTATGGAACCAACTCCCTTGGTAATTGAAAGACCTAGAGTATAGTCAAAATAAATATTGACTAGGAAGTTAAATTCTCCTACGTCGGACTCACATGGTTGAAAAAAATCATGGTCTCTTGACCAGGTGCTTCCATATGCTGATGAAAAATCCTCCTAGGTCCCAAAATTTTGTTTCTTACTAGTCTTACTCCTTGTTGTGTTGTTGCTGCTTTATTGCTTCCAATTCTCCAGGAATCCATACTTTATGTTGTTGTTGTCATTTTTACTTTCTAATGCATATGCTTCAGTCATCGACAAGTATTTTTTTTTTTCCTCCTCTTTCTAGTGTACCTACTTTTGGATGTATTCCTCATAGCATCCACATTTCTTTTATTACTTCATCAATAGCCAACTTTGGCTAAACTCCACTGTTTTCATTGTCCTCATGCTACTACATATATTATTATTCCAGAAGAGTTATAAAAATCCTCTTCATTTTTGGCTTGCATTCTTGCTTATCAACCTATTTTCTACACCTTGCAATTTGCTTTTCACTATTTTTTCAATCAATTTCTTCCTCATCTAATTCTTCCTTTGAAATTTGTATGTGCAATCATTGGCTTTCTAATTTATGCTCCAAGAAATTTATTTCTTAAAACAATTCAAAATTACTTTGAATTTTCCCCATATCCTCCATACTTGAATCCCTTTCCAGCCATTCTTCCTCTAAAAATTTACCCTCGTCTTCACTCGTGATTTCTTCTACAAGCATGAGACTTCCAATTGAAATCTCCTCAAACATATCTTCCTGAAATAATTTTTCTCTTTAATTTTTGCTTCATCCTCTTATGTTGATCCATCTTTTATTATTACATAATATTCCTTCTACATTATCCAAGAAGTAGATGATATTATCTCATCCTCCTTTATATCAAAAATCAAGGATGGTGCTCCCTTGATTTCACTTGTCATAAAAACTTCCTTATTAAATTTGACCTCTTCAAAGTTATTAAACATATCCTCATAAGAATCCTCTAGTTTTTCCATTTCCTTGATAAGTATCATTATTTATTAGCATGCATAAATACATCAGTCAAGTACTGATCATCACCTTCCAAACCTGTAAACACACACAAAATTTTATATTTAAAAACATAAGTTCCTTCTTCCTTCAAGGCTTCAACTGTATTTTCTTCCTCTTCTTATTCCTGTAGATTGTCTATAATTTTTTCTTCAATATCTCTGGATTTTGTTGCATCTAAGAGAAAATTCCTTTTAACAATATTCTTTCAAACTCAGGTGCTTTGATTTCCCTCTTCAACCTATTATAATCCCTTTGTCTCAATTATGCCTACAAAGAAGGCCATCTTACCTTCTTCTTCCTCATTACCCGGCCATAACGTTATTTCCTTTTTCTTTCCCATTATGTAAATTTCTACTTAATCTTATCACAACCTTCCATTCAACCAACTCCTCTTTCCTTTGTTCATCACTCATTTTCCTTTTATTCATGCAAACTTCTTTGGCATGTTATTCCCTCTCATTGTGACTTCCTCTGGAACTAATATCCATCTTCACCTTCCTCTCTTGTGAACTCTCCTCGTTCACCTATGAGCTGCAAGAAACCTATCCTCTGAGTCTATAATAAATTTGTTTCTTATTACCAATACCAAAATCTTTTCATGGTCTCTTCTTTCTTCCTCTAGAAAGTTCTACCCACGCTCACTGTGGAAATGCCTTGGCAACTTCTACCCAACCTCTACTTGTTAGAAGTTGACCTTTTTCTCTTTATTTTTGGTTCCCTACAATATAACCTCTTCTTCTTCTTCTAGAGCACATATACTCCTCAAATTTCAAAGTTTTCAGGCTTTTGTATCTTCATATGCTCACTCCTCTTCTTCAGAACTTTATTGTTCTTATCTCAACAATCGCACATGTTGTTATTGGGTTCTATCACAAATTTTTACTTGAATTATTTTTTGCCACTCTTTATTTCTCTATCACTTCTTTTTTGGCTATATGGATGTTTCTTACCTACAAACAAAAATCCTCCTGACTAGAGGTATCATCAAATTACCAAAATAAGATCTATGCGAAGATCTTCTTCTCAAAAAATTTTATTTTGGTTCACTTCTCTGAACCAGCACCTTCTTCAAAAGCACCTCCAATAACACACTTTCTCACACTCTTTATCCTTAGGAACACATTAGTTGTTCATATTTCTATATTCTTCTTCAATTTATTTAATCCTTAATTTTTTTTTCTTTTATTGGTTTACTTTTATGAAATCACGGTAACTGTCTCTTACACATTCAAACAAGAAGGTTTCAAAATCTAATTTGATACCATTTTGATGTAGGTGCGGCTAGGATATGATCAACATCCCTATTTCTTATTTGAATATGATTGGCACTTCCATTTGATTCAAAATTAGGAAATAAATCCCTTTTATCCCCTTTAAACTTGCCTATTCAATATCTAAGTGGGAGGAACCATAAGGGTATTGTATAACCCTTTTATTTTCCTGAAAAACCACTAGATACAAGCCTTATAAAATATGGCCACTTGAGCCTCAACTTTACTCTGTAAATAGTGTGTGGGACAAAATTTTATATAATTCCCTTTTCTTATGTAATAGTTGTTGGTGTTATTTCTTTGCATTACTCCATATCTCAATGTTTATATGCTATCTCTTACTCTATGTGAGGTGACCAAGCCTCAAACCTAGGCCGCACTCTCTTTTGTTTTTTCTTCTTGTGTGTGTCATCCCGAGCTTACGTCACCCCAACTCTACCAAAGTGCACACAAATTAATTTTTCTGCAAGATGAACTGTGGGATTTTCTTGTTAACTTTCAACCTCAGTTTATTTTCAAAGTTCACTCTCGCACAAACCATCAGGATAAATCAACATAACTTATGGTCCCCTTGTTAGTCTCATCTTTTAATGGTAATGCTTAGTGCCATTTTGTCTCTTTCCACATCGTTGGTCTCCATACATCATCCAGATCGTTTCCAAAAGCGCACAAGGACTTAACCTCCAAGATGAGTCAACAATACCCATGGCCAACTTTACTCCATTTTTTCCATACAATAGGATTCTATTTCATCTTGACCCGTTTCTATTGGTTGACCTCCATGTGAGGTTGGTGCCAATTTATCCCGGTTGTTTCCTTATGTGCTTCTCCTTTGTCCTTATGGGATGGATACTCTTGTCCGGAGTTTTCAAATGACCATTTTCTCTTTACAAAAATCATTTTTTGTCTCCTAGCCTTCATTAATTTACTCTCTCTTCATCGAGGCTAAAAAACCTAAGTATTTCTCTCTTCTCTTTTATACTTTGTGGTCAGCTTATGACCCATTGTACTCTGATCTCTACTTTATGTCTTCAAGCTTACCTTCTTCTTGTACTCAATTTTTAGTACTCTAAAAGGCTCTTGTGACCTATGGTTAATGGATAGTTAATCCTTTGTTGTTCAACAATCAATATCTATATCTCCTGAGCTTATTCTTCCATTGTTCTCTTTCAATTCAACCCTTATTTAAAGCATTTCCCTACTAAGCTTCATTCACTTTCAACCACTTGCCCCTCCTGAGATTATGTGAAAACGAAAGGAGTTTCCTCTCCTGACCTATGTGTTACCTTCCTGCACTGACCTCAATCCTCCCCTATGCATTCAGTGATTAGAAACAACAAATATGGAATAGGAACTCGAGTATTCATAAAATAATAAACACACTTCCTCTCCATTCAAGCTAACACAACCTTTCTTGAAATTTAAATTACACGCACACAAAATTCAATCATTCTAGCTTAATGAATATGATTTACATAAATTTTCAAAAGGCCCTCTTGGAAAAATTACGACAGGTTATCTCATTTGGCCCTTGGGACCACTCTTATTTTCTCTTGACCCTCCTTCCTTCCTGGCTACTCACCCCCCTTGTCATTAATTTCATTTACATTATTAAATACAAGAGGATTTTGAACTAATTCAGCTCAAATCCACCATTTCTCACCTAAACCTATAATCTAGGATTTTCTTAATCCACAAATCTTTCAAGGAATCCAACTACATGTTGAAGAATTTATCTAGGTTTTGTCTTCATAAATTGTACTTGAGTCAATACTTATTGTACTTGTCAAAAGAATAAAAATAATAATTTTATATTATTACTAAATGACTTATAAAGCATGGGTTTCATGCTTGGTTCATATTTATTTTAGGTCAAAGTCACAATTGTGGAATTATAGGTTTTAGTCTGAGCTTGTAGGATTATTGCAGATTTAAATTGATCCATATTGGAATTTTGAATCATGAAAATAGGTCAAGTATTGAGTAAAATGTGATTTATGAAGCCTCCACATCAAGTCGGCCTTAAGGTGATCAATTCAGCCTCAAATCCAGTAATTCAAACCCATCACAAGGCTATATATATAGGCAGATCAAACCCACTTGGAGAAATCTCACTGCAACACAGAAATTTGAATTTGTAGCCGCAATAAGGAGAAATTGAGAAATTAAGGAGAAGGAATTTCTGGATTTTGTTTTGGGAGCACTTATATAGTTAAAGAAAATCAAAAATTTTGCACCACTCTCTCTGAATTTGGAGCTATAGTTTGGGAGATCGAAGTTCTCAAAGTTTTGTTGCATCAATTATTGCCAAGGTGTTGCTTCCAATAGATGAGGAAGTTGAAGTTTGTTTTGTTGAATGATTCTTCTTGGAGAAGTTGTATTGGGCCTAAATCGAAGTCTTTGAAGCTATATCAAAGTCTCAGCCTCAATATCAAAGTCTCAAGAAGCAAGGTCGAAATTCCAGGTCATCATGTTGCTACTGTTACTACTCCTTCCAAATTCAGGAAGGATCACTAGGAATGTTGAATTGGTGTGGAGGAATTCTGGGTCAAATTCTAGAGTCTCAAGAATCACTATCTAAGGAATAATTAATGACTAGGTTTTTCCCTCGAGGGGGGTTTTCCCTCCCCGTTGGCCTGCATCTGGTTTCCATGATCTATGTGTATTTGTTTGATGAAATGATAAGAAGAAAGATAAGAAGAGCATAATAATAACTAAAGAATATCACAAGTAAATAATCAATAACAAAAAGAACTTTCTGCATTTTTTATTCTCTAACATGGTTTCAAAGCTTTGGTGAAAGAAGAAGGAAAATGGCAGTCTCAAGGACTTGATCAAGGAAGTCATCAGAAGTGCTCTAGAAGTAAGAGGTTTTCATTACCTTCAATAAATATGTATAACACAATCAAGGGAGAGAACAAGCTTGAAGAAGTTGAAAATTATAGATCTTGGAAGAAAAGGATTGACATCATCCTTGAAAATAATAAGGTATTAGATTTATTCAAAGGAAAAATGAAAAGGCCTACAAAAGAATCAAGTGATGTTGACAAAGGAAAGTATAAAGAATTGGAATTAGTAGCTATGTATTTAATGATTGAAGGCATAAAGGACAATCATTTCCCCTTCATATAAAATATTGATCATGCTCAAGAAATGTATGAGGCTTTTTCAAAACTATTCACCATTAAGAACATTGGAAAAGTGGCAAGGTTGAATAATTAACAAAGAACTAATAAGATGATAAGGGAAGATATTGTTTCCTCTTTCTTTGTGAGGATATCAAGGATAAGGTATGAGTTCCTTGCCATTGTTGAAATAGTACTAGATAAATAACTAGTTATTACAACTATTCTAAGACTAAAAACTTCTTGGGATTCCTTTGCTTCAGCTCTCAACAGCTGGAAAGAAACACCCACCTTTAAGGAGCCATATACAACATGTGGTTAAAAATAATTAAGAGACTCCATGGAAACCAACAATGAAGAAGTTTCAAATTCTTATGTTTCTCATCATAAAGTAATATTCAAGAAGAAGGCACCAAAGAAGAAGTTTGATATGTCAAATATTGAGTGTTATCATTTTCACAGAATGGGACACTACATGAGTGATTTCCCTGAAAATCCTAGGAGCAAGAAAACAGATAGAGAGCATGCAAACATGGCTGAAGAAACATCATCCCCCAAGAAGGAAAATACCAAATAAGAATTGAGGTACTTGCACTACTAAGCCCCTTTTCTCTTATATTTCATTTGTATATTTTATGTAGTATAGGTTTAACATCTTCTTGGAAATATATTTCTCTGTTTTATAAGTTTTAGGATTTCCCTCAAGCTTTGGAGGGAGCCCAAAACAAATCTTCAAGATAATTATCTCATTCCCTCTACTTGTATTCATGTAATTATTTAATATTTTCATTATACTAAATACCAATCACTTGTTTACCCCTATTAGTTGTCTAGGAATCAATCTGTTGAATATTCAAGAATCATGGAGAAGGCTTCAAGGATAAAATAAGAAGGCCACACAAGTCAAAAGGTTTTTCAAATAATCAAAGGTATGTATTGAAAATATGTAGTCTTGATACTCTCTTTGAAATATCCATTTCTATGTTACTAACTGTTGCTATGTGTAGCTCTACTAAATCCTAAAAGGATGTTTGTTTTGGATGATTCATCGCCTGATGAATCATCCCACTTACACACCTCTAATTGCTTATACAAATAGAACCTTAAGAAGTTTCTATAGAAAAACCTAACCTAATGGTATGATGATGATATGACACACCCTAAACCTATTTAGGGATATTTATGAAGTACTTTTTATTCTGATTAATGTATTGATAATGTTGAGTTTGGGATTTTCATATGATCATGAAAACTTTAGAATTTTTTGAGTTAAAATGATGTTGTTAGAAATCTTGAACCTATGAAGTCTGATATAATAATGGTTTTCTTTGACCATGAAATAAAACCCTAGGTTTTGATTAGGTCTACCGGTAAAATCCTTGTTATGAAAAGTCCTAGGAGCGAAATCCTAGGTATATGTTCTCTTGATTGAATCCCTAGCCTAGTCTAGGAAATCATATATATATATTCCTAGATGTATTAATGTTTACTAACATATGATGTCCTTATAATGGTGATATCCTAGATATGTGTGTTGACCTGTTTTCCAATGGTCCTAAGAATCTAGGGTTTGGAAACAAACCTTAGTCAAAATTTGAAAGATCTAGAATGATGATTGAAAAGTCTAGGTGCTATAAATAAATACTATTAATGATTAAATTCTCTAGTATGTATGTTGATTTGAATCTATATAATGTGTGTTGAGAATTTATAGATGGAAAATATAGGGTTTACATTTAATCCTACTGGAAGTTACTTATGATGTGTTTATTGAATTGTATAATGTACATTAAACCCTAGTAGAAGCTATTCATGATATTTTTTGATAATTGATTTGAAATCTAGGGTATGAAACTAACTCTAGTTAAAGTTGATCATGTCTGAGCTTTGATTAATCTTGATTGGCTCTTTTATGAAATCTAAGATTTGTATGAATCCCTAGTGGAAAGCCAAGCCTAAAATAAGAATTATAAATGTTGTTATATATCTTGTAGATCTATATTGGTTCTATTGTTTTCTAAATTTTGTATCAAGGTACATTATACCTTTTAAAGAAACAATGAAACCCTAGATAGATTGAAATACATTGTGACATAGTTTAGGGTTTATGATAAAAGTTCCTAGCAAAATTTTGAAGAGTATATGTCTCTTGTCTGGGTATCTTATATGTATTAAATTGACTCAATGCTTCTGTAATTCTAATATGGCTAACTTTATGCTTCTATAATTTGGTTTTACTTGCTATATAAATTTGTGAAGGTACATCATGAAGATGAGAAGTTAATATTTATTATGAAAAGAATGGAAGCCATGAAATATTATCCAACACGTAAATAACAAATTAAGTCTCCCTACATTGAAAGGGGGCGTGAATAAAATTTAATCTCCCTATATTAAGAGGGATCCTGGATAAAAGAATAAATGGTTATGCTTCTCTACTTCATGAGTCATTCACTAGACCAGGACTAACAGTCGTAAGTCTTAGTGAAGACCATGAGTAAGAATCATAGCCATGGTTGGAGAATAAATTATGAAAAGATATGTTGCCACATGTAAAGTAAGAAGAGGAATATTCTCCTAAAATATTCTATTGGTAGTCTTACTGGAATTAGTTGAAGGGAAACATCGAGACCCCGAAGTTTTTTTCATTATATATTTGAAATTACTGGTGATTGGGGTTTGTGTTTGCATATGTGAATCTCTCGAAGGATTTGATAGCATGTTGGTTACCAATAAAATTTTTTGGGAGATATTGGTTGTCCTTGATCTGTTGATGAAGGTGTGATGAGGCTTTGTGAGTGAAGAATTTCCTTGAAAGGAATCAACACGACACTTTGTGTTGATGTCTAGTTGGGAGGGTGGCATCAGGTAGATGTGCACCTAGTTCCCTGGGTTGATGGTTATTAAGTAAGTATGATGGTACCTATAGAGGTTGAAAGCTTTAGTTTATCTTAGTCCCACTTGGATAGATTTCCCTGGTCATGAATTTATTCCATGGCATTGTGGTGCCTAAACTATTGAGTGACCAATGGATAGAGTTCCTTGGTCAAGAATATATTCCACGACATTTAAGTATCTAAATATTCTTCATAGTTCATATAGCTTATATCTACCTTGTACTATTGAGTTATTAATACCTCTCTAGTTAAGAGGGAGTGTTGAAGAATGTAACTAGGTTTTGTCTTCATAAATGGTACTTGAGTCAATACTTAGTGTACTTGTCAAAAGAATAAAGAAAATAATTTTATATTATTATTAAATTACTTATTAAAGCATGAGTTTCATGCTTGGGTCATATTTATTTTAGTTCAAAGTCCCAATTTTGGAGTTCTAGGTTTTATTCTGATTCTATAGGATTAAAGCAGATCTAAATTGATCAATATTAGGATTTTGGATCATGAAAATAGGTCAAGTATGGTGTAAAATATGATTTATGAAGCCTCCACATCAAGTCAGCCTAAAGGTGATAAATTCAGCCTCAAATCCAATAATTCAAACCCATCAGGAGGCTATATATACAAGTGGATCAAACTCACTGGGAGACATCTTACTTTAACACAAAAATTCGATTTTATAGCTGCAACAAGGAGAAATTGTGAAATTAAGGAGGACTTTCTGAATTTGGATTTGGGCACACTTATATAGCTGAAGAAAATCAAAATTTTGGCACCACTCTCTCTAAATTTGGAGCTATATTTTGGGAGATCGAAGTTATCAAAGTTTTGCTACAATAGTTGTTGCATCAGTTGTTGCCAAGGTGTTTTTTCCAAGAGAGAAGGAAGTCGAATTTTGTTTCTTGGAGAAGTTTTATTGGGCCTAAATCGAAGTACTTGAAGCTATATCGAAGTCTCTACCTCAATATCGAAGTCTCAAGAAGCAAGGTTTAAGTTCTAGGTCATCATAGTGTTGCTATTGTTACTACTACTGCCAAATTCAGGAAGGATCACAAGGAAGGTTGAATTGGTGTGGAAGAAGTCTGGGTCAAGGTATAGATTCTCAAGAATCACTATTGAAGGAAGAATTACTAACTGGTTTTTCCCCTTGAGGGGTGTTTTTCCCTCGTTGTTGGCCTACATATGGTGTCCTTGATCTATGTGGCTTTGCTTTTATATTTGCTTAATGAACTGATAAGGATAAAGATAAGAAGAACATAATAATAACTAAATAAGATCACAAGTAAATAATCAAGAAAAAGAGGATATTTATTCCTTTATGATTCTTTAACACTACCCTTAAATCTCGCCAACTCACTCAAATATTCTCGAGATCCATCCTAAGGAATTGATTTGATTACAGTTTCTTTCCTAATTACATATTCTTCTAAAATTCTTTAAATACATAGTATGTACAAATAATTTAAACAAAAGCACCCACTTAGGGAACCAACTCCCTTGGTAAATGAAAGACCCCTAATCTAGTGAAAATATCATTTTGACATGGAATATGAATTCTCCTGCATCATGTTTACATAGAACCATTGTCGATTCCATTTCCACTCTAGACTCGGAAACTTATTTCTAGAATGGATTTCATCAAGTAGGTATGTAGACATATAGAATTGAAGTTTCTCACTTTGTGTAACCATTTTTTCCTTTGACACATTTTACTTTAATTGTTGGGATATTACACTTGACCAATTAAATATATTTACTTCTGTAACAATTGGGTAAAGCATGTAAATCCATTCTTCTTCAAAAAAATCAGTGTTTTCCCACCCATAGAGTTTGGAGCACATAACCTTAATGATTTTTCTTGTATATTCCCTCCTGGTTTTGGCGAAATTTAACTAGTTCCTACCACCATGAATTAATCACATCCCTTGTATTTAAATGAGACAAAGTTTCATAATACATTAAATTCAAATACTCTTCAGGCCTTGGAAGCTTGTAGTATGAGTGAAGATCATGTGGATGAAATGTAGAGAGATCTTGCTCGCTTGCACTGTTGAGAATCATGTTCTTGGAGTCTAGACCCTACAGTATCCATCCTATTTCTTTTTCACATGGTAGCACTTGATATTTGCATGAAATTATGTGGAACATGGATATCTTTATATTAATTTAAACTTATTTGTCTTCTGAATCTTCTAGGAACACTTTCTCGATGAAAGGCTTGTTTATCTTTTTCCTTGTAATTGTGGTGGACTTGTCAATGTAACACTCGGTAACTGACATAATAGGTACTCTCGAACTACAACTCTCCATGACACCTTCGCAATTGTGCTCAGTAGTCTCCCAAGTTGGTGCTTGTATATTGACTAGAGGGATCATGTCAGTGGAATATGAGAGACTAATAATTTTTGGATTGGCAGCACCTGCAAGTTGAGATTCAATCATGGAAAAAAAATAGTTCCCAAAATCACTTATTCTACCAATGCAAAAAATAATCACTATAAGGGAGGATTGCACAATTTCTAAGAAAATGCATGCAAGGTTGAGGAAAGGTGGTTCTACTAGCTACTGTAAGTGCATTCTATGCAGTGGAAATGGAGATAAATTGAGGCAATTCACATGTCAAATACTTAAGAGGAAAAGGCTTGGGCCTAGAGTCATGGAACTGCATAATGTGCAATTGAGGAAGGGAGGACTTCTCCTATTGCAAAGGTTTCATAAAAATATGATAGAGGATTTCATATTACTGACTAGGAGTGAAAAATTCACAATAGAGGGCCAGGTTGGGTGCAGTGGGTGAGCACAATGAGAAAGGATCCCAACACTGCTGACTGGGAATGAAAAATGTGACTTTGATGAGGAGCTAGTCCCTGTGATGTGCACATGTTAGATAAGTAGTGAGTAAGATGTGAGGGCTAAAGAGAGAAATGTGCAATTGAGAGAATGGAGGAAAACATCACCTTGAAAATAACTAAGTGTTAGACAAGAACAAGGAAAAGAACCATGCATGCATCCATATATACAAAAGTAATCATAACCAGAATGCGAAAAGACACTAGAAACGACACTTTCAAAAGAGAAATGACACATGCAAGAGATAGAATAATTAAAAGTGACACTTGCAATGGAAAAAACAGGAAAAAATTACACATGCAAAAGAAAAAGAGACACATGCAAAAGTTAAATAAAACAAAAGTGACAAATGAAAAAATTACCTGGTAATTATCGCACTTGCAACCAAGAAAGCTCCTTATTGTTGGATGTGGAGCCTGATTATCTTCCTGATTTAGAGGTCGTGTTTCGGCCGTGTTTGAATCCCAATCCATGATGGGGGGGTGTGGGGGGGATTTTTGAGGAGTCTAGGGGAGGAGGCTACATGTTTAGAGACCCCCCCTAGTGGGGGTTCGGGGCCAATGCCCCTAAAGCTAAAAATAGATGAAAATTTTACTTGTAAAATATTGTAATTTCGTAGTCAATTTGGGTCATTCATTAGGCAGATTATATGATAGTAAAAGTTATGTTAATTTAGGTTTTTTTCCCTAGAAGGAAACCCTCCATTTATATGAGGGAATTTTATTTTAGTTGTGTATTATTATTCTCAGCGAGAAAGAGAGAGTAGACTATGTGAGAGCGAAGAGAAAATTACAATGGATATGTTGTAGGTTGTATCTCTTAATTTTTCTAGATAATATAATAGGAAGGATTAGATGTTTCTACATGGACATGGCCCAAATTGGGTGAACCATGTATATCTGTGTCTCTATTGTTTTATGAATTTATGAATTTGTGTTTCTGCAATATTTGATGTGTTCCATTGCTTTGTAATATATAATTTTCTAACACTTGTCCTCCAAGAATGTGTAGATTTCAAAGAAAAATGGTGAATGTGAGAATGGGCTCTGGTTTGGGCTCCTTATATAGAGAGAGCACATGTAATTTAGGGTTATGGTTTTTGAATGGGCTCAACACATGGTGGGAAACTAGGAGGTAAGGATGAGTTCAAGTGCCACTTGTGATAGAGAAGATTTAGTAAAGTGCACATTAATTTTCCACAAGAATTGAACATCAATTGTCACTGGGAATTTCACATTTTCTGTCACTAGGGACTACACAATCATTGTTGCAAGAAATTGTGAATTCATCAAGGCATGTGTTAGCTTGCTCCCACAAAGTGAGCACTAACTATTCACAAGAAGTGCGCAGTTACTGTCAGTAGATAGTTCACTTTACAGTCACAAATAAGTGTGCAATGCTCATCTGGAAAAGTGTGCATGTGAAGGGAATGAAACTTAGACTTGTGAATGTATGGAAGAAGACACTTAGGATTTATAGAAGAACACTTCAACACTTTGAAAAGTAAGACCATGGTTGACCTTAGTGATTGAAGGTGACAGTTCATGTGATCATTAGGATGCTCCAAAATTTGAATATAGGAAAATTTTTGGAGGGGGTTATAATAGCTACAACAATCGACGATTCATTGGAAGAACCCCAACTTCTTTGTTCATGTCTAACTTTATGCATAGGGCCTATATTTTTTAGGAAGTATGTTCTCCTCCTATATATCATCGCAAGTTACTTACTAAGCTCGGTTATATATATAGTCTCCTTTGTTCATATTATCGGCTAAACACTTTCAAAAAACTAGCCAAACTTTAGTTGTTTTGATTGGGGAGTAGGAGTGTGTAAATACACGAGTATCAGATAGTTGGAGTTTTAATTACATCTATAATGTTACTCTACTACCAACAATGATTTTCAGTACCCCAACAGAGTCACTTCAAGGAATCACAAGGATTTATTTGTTGCCAGTGAACCTCTTCAGCACCCTCGTGAAGTTTCTTGCTTCACCTCTATGCACAAGAAGCCTTTCTCTTCTTAACCCCTTGTCTTATTTTATTATTATATGTTCATTGAAATTTTATCAGTGTTTATACCATCACGAGCAGAAGAGAAATCCCAACTTATTTTCTGAGCAAGAGAGGTTGTTCCTTATTTTGAAAGACTCTTATATGTGTACCCCTAAAATTGGTTCGCTCGCTTACTATTTTATCCTTTCCATTCTCTCCTTGAATTAATCAACATGTCAGAACCAATAAATATAAAATTCCAATTCAAGGAAAGAAGATCCTATTTATGGGCATCATAGATATGCTAAGGCTCTTTCTAGGAACAAGTCATATTTTTCATCTAAGTGTCATCAACTAGATATATAGTCCCAAACAAGGAAGAGGATTAAAAGCTAACCAAGTTTTTCAGTCGTCACAACTCCCTCTTTAGACCTTTCCACATTCCATCAGATCCAAATGAGACAGGTTTCACACAAAATATTAGTTATGTCC
This sequence comes from Pinus albicaulis, assembly GCA_034641835.2. NCBI lineage: Eukaryota > Viridiplantae > Streptophyta > Pinopsida > Pinales > Pinaceae > Pinus > Pinus albicaulis. The sequence continues at coordinate 591,570,040 of CM076569.1, forward strand.
AAAATTAAAAGATGGTATGAAAGAAAAAATGCAAATTAAAATCAAAGAAAATGTGAAACTAAAATATTGCAAGAAATAAAACTAAACTAAACCTACACATAACTAACAGGTGGAAGTTCAGGACTATGTAAAATCAAATTTCACGTGCAGTCACAAAAGCAACTCCTGACCTATAGGCACAAGGGTAGGACCAATTAGTAGCAAGGTAAGAACATGTGCACAAATGAAAATGTTTGTATGGAATGTGTGCACATGATATTGAAGGTTTTCCCTATGAGCATATAAATATGACATGAATTATTATTTCAACCATTCTGCAATTCTACCATGTTGATAATCATACAACCCTGTACATTCATCCATGTTTCCAAACTTAGAAAACATTAAGAAATTTGAAGCTTATTATGGGAAACAGATCTTTCCGAGTAGGATTCTTCAAGCCATTAAGAAATTGGATCAGTATACTCAATTGAGGGGAAGATAAAGTTTCATTCAACACATTCAAATTAAAATGTGAGTCTTGCAAAGAAACTTTGACCTGATATTGTTTAGAAACCTTGCCAAGATTGCGATAACCTAACATAAACATCAACGAAGGTAGAATTTCCTTGACTCCTGGAAAATTTTCTCACCTCTCATTTGATGAGTCATCAAATTTAGGTGTCTTAGAAATATCAACTGGTATATATTCACAACCATCATAAGATGAATCAATGAACACATTATCAATGCCACTAACTGTTCAGGTTCAACATTTATCTCATGAGACTCTTTATGAATAAAATATCTAGATGAATAAAAAATATGGCTTCCCTGATCAGTCAAGGTTGTAATTTCTTCCTCATCACCAATAAGGGATGAGAAATGAAACAAACCATGAACAAAAAATTCCACCTTCTTATTTTCTGATTGAGAAATAACATCATCCAATTCTTGATTGTGAATAATACCAGCCAAAATAGATGCATGAAACACATCAAGGTATAATGAATAGTGTGTAAAGGGTGAAGGAAAAATGAAAGACTTGGATGGGAAATGGTCAATTGTAATTGATTTGATTCAAAATCTGTATCTTGCAAAATTATATTGATATATGAAAGCAATGAATCATCAAGAGGAAAATATTTACCCTTATGTGTGTCTATTTGTGGAATGTAACCATCTTGTACTCGATTTCCATTGGAATCGGAATATTTAAAATCAAGAGAATCTAAAACAATTGCAAGAGAATCAAGGAAAAAGGTCATAAGATTTAAATGGTATAGGATCGAGTGTATCCCTTGAAATGACAATATCATCAATCAAATCATATTCAAGTTTTAATTTATGCTTGTTAAGATCTTGTGAAGGAGATGGAGGGGAAAAAGAAATCTGATTTTCAGGTTTCTCAATTTCAACATTAGTACATGAGATAACTTTATTTTGTAAAGGAAAAGGAGAAGGAGAAGGCATGAAAGGGATAGATTCCTCCTCAAATATTTGAGGTGTCTCATGACTAGGAAGAGATTAGGAAGCAGAATATGGAAAGGGATTTAAAGATGGTTTAGATTCCAATTGTTCCAAAGAAACCTTAACCAGACGCTTAAAATTTTCAATCCTAAAATCCCAATCCATATCTTCTTCAAAAACCTCATAACATTTATGAAGAAATATTTCTGCGAAATCCACTAACGATTCATTAGATTTTAAGTTGATTAATTTGTTTATTCACATTTTGATAATTGTACAAGTCAAATGCTTGATGAATATCCTTGAATTTTTTTCAAAAAAATGAATAGAAATGACAGGTAAGGAAAGACACCATTTCTTAACATGACCTTCGAATGTGAGGGTGAATAATCTGCAAGCAGCATATTCGCAATTCACTTCATAAGAATCACGTAATTTAGGAAACTTAAATGTATGCTCAAGAATGGATGTTCCAACCTCGCCATTAAACTTCAATTGTGACAATTTATGAATTACTTCCATGGGTATTTCAAAATTGATACTTTCAAAAAATCACCTCGAGATTATGATTTGGGAGGAAGTCATTTAAGATGAAAAATGGAAACCAAACTTCACAGGCTCAACTTGTCATCAAAACCTCCTTCTAGCGCCAAAACGTTTACAGTGTTGTAATATGCCAACATACAGAGGATCTCACTTATATGAAGTCCCAACTAGACCTCACACCATTTGGGATAAGAGGCCCATCTATGAATTCAACCCGACCACAACTATGTTGATCTTAAAGATTAGCCTTGGTTGAAAAAAAACACAAGAGAGTATGCACATAAAGTTGGGATAAGAAAGTGAGTTAGATTTGTGAAACACGAATTTCAATGCAACAAAGTTATTTTACGGATAGGAAGGGAGAGAGTAAGCCTTTAGAAGAAAATTAATAGTACTATCCTAATAAAGAAACACATGAGCATTGAAAGAATCACTAGTTAACCTGCAAAATAGTTCACAAGGAAACAATGAAATAAAAGAAAGTAACAACGCATATTCAACAAGATATATACCAAAACCAACAAAATAGTTCAATTTATTTAGTATTTATGAATACAAACATATACCACAAACATTAAAATAATAGTCTTAAAACATCCACTATACATTCATGAAAGTGTGTCGGCTTTGAGAGATTAAAATATTAAGTGAAATTTCTAAGTACATAATTACAATGATCCAACAATATCCCCAATAGTGAAACACAAATCTACCATTTGATCCTCCAAAGAATGATATTCTCTCCTATGCTAATCTAGAGAATCCAAGGCTAATAATATAAAATTCTAGGTCATTTCCTTGAGTTATGAGGGTTTATATATAACAAGTGAGGTGATTGTTAACCTCCCCTTGTGACTCTTGAGCTCCCTCATGACTCTTGAGCTTTCATATTCCTTTTGAGCTCCTCTTAGACCTTTGGGAATCCTAATGAATCTTCACATTCCTTATGTGACTCTTGGAATTCCACATACACGTTTTAGATTTTCTCATTATTTTCAAAATACAAAATACATATGACAAAATGTGACCATAGCCATGAGACAAAATAATGCATCATGATTAAACTTAAGGAAATTGTAAATCAGTGACTATGACATGTAGCTCTAGTGTAATAAGTTGGTACTAATCTTTATACTTTGTTGTTAAGTGCTCAACATTTAGAGGTAGATCTGGATTATAAGTTATTTTACCCTCCAACACATCTAGATATATGTATTAGATCTTTTCTGAATGTTGTTCCACAACATGATTAAATTCATATGTATCTTGGTTGGCTCGGTTACATATTGCATAATATATCTTTTGTCACCTCTAACTCATCCTGAGCGGTCGTCTGTCTAATACTACTCAATAAATCTTCTATCTCCTTCCTTTTTTAATCCTTACTTTTCACTTCTGTGAATGCACCGTAAAAGGTATCTTGTGCATCCTCACCAAGGAATCCAATCCATGGTACAATTGTGAATATGTTGATATGGTTTTGGTTACAAAAGTATTAAGTTTCTCATAGACTTGTATAAATGTTATGATTTCTGCCTTTTCCATTTCAACATCTTTCCTTCCTTTCCTAACCAACGTGACAAGCATATTCAAATACTTGGTGCCCCACTCATGGACCACATCTATGGTTGTATAAGATGTATTAAGGGCCTTCATCATCTCCTGTGACTGTTTCTATACCTCACGCCAGAGAACCACTACCTCATGTAAATTTATCATCTCATCATACAACTGCTTCATGGTGTCTTCGAGTGGCTTGAGTTCTTCAATTATTGTTGCCTTCAGTCCTTCTCTACGAGCACTACTGGAATACATTCTATGATTCTTGGCCATGAGATGATCAATTTGTACTTTGAAGTAGCCAACTCTTTTTCTAATTGTTTATTCCTTTTTATCAATTAATATGTATTTTTATTTGTTGCCATTGGAAAGGTTGTATTAGATGAAGTGACTACTTTAAGACTCTTCCTAGAGTTTGACACAATCACCTTCTTTCTGTTAATGGAAATAGGATGACCAAGATCATTGGGAAAGTAAATTTGTATTTCCTACACAATATTATTCATCAACTCATCGAAGGTGAAGTTAGAAATATCCATGACCATATGATTAGGTGGAGGATGTATTCCCATTTCACTAAATGGGAGATGGAAACCAGTCAGAGGAGGTGTGGGCTAGATGCTTGGTTTCTCTGCAATCGGCTTTATATCCATCACTTGGTTATCCTCCACGTATTCTTATTCTACATCTTAGGCCTGCAGATATTCCTCAAACTTTCTTGCAAACTCTTCCCCATGTTTCCTTTTGTTTTCTTCCTATACTAGTAAATTTTTCCCAATACTTCTTCTCATTGCTTCTTATGTGCTTCCTCTTCTCTTATATTCTTCAATTATTCTTTCCATTTTGCATGTCTTCCCACTTCTTCCTTTCATGTTCTTATTTTTATTTTTTTTCCTCCTCCTTCTTACACTCCTCTTCTGATTTCTTCTCTTCTCCTCTTCAAGATCATGCATCAACTTCCTCTTTGACCCAACATAAACTTGAGAGGAAAATTCTTGTTGGATCCCTTCTAGATCAATATATGGTACGTGAGCTATATGAGAAAGGGTTGCCTCAACACCTGGTCTATCTACTCAAGAAGCATTATACCAATTATTTATATTCTCCACATATTCTCAAGAGTCTGGAACATATGGCCAGACAAAATGTATCCTTTCACAGTGTCTCTTGCATACTCATCTAGGGTCATATCAATGAAATCTCATTTCTCTGAATCTGAGACAATTTAGTTCTACAAGCTCTGCATTTGTTTCCTTCATAATTTTTAGCTCATGTGACCCCACTTGTAGAAATAAGGTTGTCCAAGGTGACTTCTTGTTCTGCAACTGTTGTGACAAACCTGAGAAAATATGGTAACCAATCTCCTGCATGACCACCTTTCCAGTCACATACTTCGGTAAAAGGTGTGGCATATTTTGGGATCCAAAGACTCTAATATAGGTTCCCTGGGAAGAACCAAACCAATATACAACTTTGATAACATATTCTTTGGCTTGGCCAGTCATGTTGGGTGCCTCAACGTCAAATATCATATTGTAAATCATGAAAAGTGCTTAGATAATTTTTCATATACACCCCTATAACTAAATTCTAAAATTAGCTTGTAATATATGTCGACAAAGAATTTTTGTAGATTTCATTTCCACTCTAGACCCGAAAACTCATTTCTAGCATAGATTCCATCAAGAAGGTATGCATAAATATAGAATTGAGGTTTCTCGCTCTGTGTGTCCCTTTTCTCCTTTTACACATTTATCTATAGCTGTTGGGATAAGATATATGACCTTTTAATGATATTTCCTTCTGTAAAAACTAGGTAAAGCATGAAAATCCATCCTTCTTCACAGAACTTAGTGATTTATAGATCATATAATCTGTAGCACATCGCCATGAGGCATTGGTATACTTTCTTTAATGATTGTTTCTTATAGATCCCTCTGGCTTATGGAAAAATTTATTTGGTTCTTGCCACATCACTTAATCACATCCTTTGTATTTAAATGATACCAAGCTGCATAATACTTTCAATTCAAATACTCTTCAAGCCTCGACAGCTTGTAGTATGAGTGAAGATTGTTTGGTTGCAATGTGGTGAGCTATTTCTACTTCCATTATTGAGAATCATGTTCTTGAAGTCTAGACCCTGTTATATCCATCCTATTTCTTCTACACAAAATAGCACCAAATATCTCCAAGAAATTTTGTGGAACTTGGATATCTTGATATTAATGTAAACTCCTTTTTCTTCCAAATATTCTGGGAACACTTTCTCGATGAAAGCCTTGTTTATCTTTTGCGGTGTAATGGTGGTGGAATTATCAATAAAACACTTGGTATATAACATAATAGATACTCTTGGTCTTGAACTCTCCGCGACACCTTTGATACTACTCTTGATAGCCTCCCTAGTTGGTGCTTGTCTTGTGATTGAAGGCATCATGTCAGTAGAAGATGAGAGACTAATAAGCTCTTGATTTCCAACACTTGTGAGTTGAAATTTACTCATGGAAAAACAAAATCAGTTCCCAAAATCACTTATTATACCAATGCAAAAGTCAATCGTTAAGAAGGAGGATTGCAAAAAATTTTATCACATGCATGAAAGGCTAAGGCAAGGTGGATCTATTGGCCACTGGAAGTGCACTCTACATAGTGGAAAGGGAGAGAAACTGAGGAAATGTGAATTTCATATCAGCAAGAGGAAAATTATTGGGCCCAAGGTCTTGGAACTTCAAAATGCACAATTGAGGAAGGGATGGATTCTCCTATTGTGTGGGTCATATTTGTAGTTGAAAAGGGTTGCATGTTACTGATTGAGAGTGTTCAGTGTGAAATAGAGGGCCAAGTTTGGTGCGATGGGCGAGAATAGTGAGCAAGGATCCCAACACTGCTAAATAGGAATGCACAATATGCAGTTGATGAAGATTCATTCCTTGTGGTGTGCACATGTTGAATCAGAAATGAGCCAGATGTGAGGGCTCGTTGCTTGGAAGAGAGAAATGTGCAATTGAGATAATGAAGGAAAATATCTGCTTGAAAATATCCAAGTGTTATATTAGAACAATTAAAATAACCACGCATGCATTCGTATATACAAAAGAAATCATACCTGGAATGCAAAGAGCCACTGGAAACGACACATAAGTAAAAGTGACACTTGCAATGGACAAAGAATGAAAAAATGACACATGCAAAATAAAAAGTGACACATGTAAAATTTAGCAGCAAAACAAAATAAACAATTGAGAAACTTACCTAGTAATTATCGCACTTGCAACCAAGAAAGAACCTTATGTTCCAAGAATGTGTAGAGCTCAAATAAAAATGGTGAATGTGAGAATGAGATATGGGTTGGGCTCCTTGTATAGAGAGAGCACATTAAATTTAGGTCTATGGTTTGTGAGTGTGCTCAACACACAACGGGAAACTAGGAGGTAAAGATGATTTCAACTACCAAATGTGATAGAGCTGATTTAGGAAAGTTCGCATTAACTGTCCACAAGAATTGTACATCAACTTTCATTGGGAATTGTCCATTTCCTATCACGAGGGGCTACGCAATAACTGTTTCTAGAGACTACGCAATCATTGTTGCAAGGGACTGCAAAATCATCAAGGCGTGTGTTATCTTGTTCCCACAAAGTGCACACTGACCAGTGGTAGGAAGTACACAACTACTGTCAGTAGAGAGTGTGCTTTATAGTCACTAATAAGTGTGCAATTCTCATCTTGAAAAGTGTGCATGTGAAGTGAACGACACTTAAGATTTCTATAAGAACACTTGAAAAATTAGAAAATTAAGACCATATATGATCTTAGTGACTCAAGGCGACTTGCCACGTGATCAATAGGATTTTGTAAAGTTTGAATATGGGAAAAAAATTGAAGGGGGTCGTAGCAGCTACAACAGAATGTTACATTGTAATTCAATAATTGAGGAATGTTTTCATCCAACATAATGCATGAGAAATGCTATAATGTGACAAAACCCTTGATATATTTTGCATGCGACATCACTTTTTCTAAACGTAAAAATGTAACATAACCATTGAGGAATGTAGAAAGTTGACATAATTCAACCAATATTAATGCCATAATAGATATATCTATATTACAAACATCTTAGTGTCACAATTTAATATCAAACATGATCAAATAATAGTAAAAAATAGTTGGTCGTATTTTATCATTGTCAAATCATGTCTATATGGTCTACTATAGTTAATTATAATAAAATATTATCATCCATAGTCAACCATGACTAACCATAACCAAATTTGACCATGACCATCACAATGCATCATAGCCATTTTGGAACATAACAATTTGATATAAGTCAACCAAGATGAATGTTGTATTTAACATAATCATCAAGGAATGTTATGTACGGCAAAAAAAGGTGAGCCAAACTCAATTCAATATAACTCTATATGGAGATTGCAATGAAACATAACATTAAGAACATATCAATTACCTATGAATTTATATTCTAATCCATTATTTTACTCCTTATATTTATAATTTATTATTATTTTTATTTCTAATTTTTTTATATGTTTTAAATGATTTTAGTACCTTTCACTTTTCATATAAATATAATGTCAAATTTTGGAACATACCATTAACGAAAATATAAATTTTGCACAAAGTGAGTTATCACAAATATCACAATATGACATAATAATTGAGGATTATTGCAGTTCAACATAACTCTTGATGAATTGTCACAACTCTATCGAACTTTAGATTAATGTAGCAATCCATTATCACATTTGATAAATGTTGTAATGCAACATAACCATTGAGGAAAACTATAATCCAAAGTAATCATTGTTAATAATTTCCAACCAAATTTAACCAAATTCAATGGGATATAATTGTTGATTAACATCACGCTAAAAAATAATAATTCAGAAGTGTAGAAATTTGACATAAGTAAACTAAGGTGAATATCATAATATGAAAAACATTGAGGAATAATGCAATCAAACATAACCATTTTCAATTATAGTCAGCCACTGCTAACCTGTAATAGCCTTGGTGAAAATTCCATGTAATAAAATCTAATAAAGGCAAAAATAAGACCATGGTCATGGGACATGTATTCCAAGCCGAATGTTGGGCAAAAATATCCTAGTGTGGGTGTTCATTTGGTTTATTATGGCTAAGGAAACTGGAAAAGGTAATAGCAAAAGCTTTGGAAAGGCAAATGGAATTACTTGGCATTTATTTATGAAAATAATGGAAATTAGGAGAAAAGGAAGGTGAAAGGTCATAGGTTGCATGTGAGGAGGAAAATGAAGGAAAATAATGGAAAATGAAGAAAATAGTAAAAAGGCTTCGGAGGATCAGTTGGTACCTTTTTTTTCAGTTCAGTTTTGGAGCTCTCTCTCTATTCCCTCTCTCACACACCCTTGGACACTTAGAGTTTTCTTGGAGCACTTTAGCATTGGATCAAGAAATCAAATAAGGAAAAGGAAGGCAAGAATCAAGAAAGGAAGAGTAGTATCAAGAGGCTACAACAGGATTCTTTGTAGGTATCGAGTTGCATGTATGATTTTCTTGCTATTTTTGGCATGCATGGTTATGCATGTGTGTTCTTGGTTCTCTTGTTGTCATTGGCATGGGTTTTTCTAGGTGAGATAGTGTTTTCAGCCTAGCCTTTCCATTTATAGATAACCATGGTGCGATGTGTTCTCATGATTTTGGTTGAGTTGGATTTTCGTATGGATTTTAAACTGAGTGAGGTGGTATATGATAGAAAGAACACATGGCCTAGTAACCCCTGAACCATATTCTGGGTTGTGGTAAAGCCATATTTTTTGTTGCCTTGGTGGGCCTAGGAATCCTAAGATGGGATATACGGTAAAGCCTAAAGGGTGGACTCTCGGCTAGGGCCTAGTGATCCAGGGTGGATTGTGGTAAATCCCAGAGACTCTAGTCTCGATTAGGGCCTAGTGGTATGGTATGGATTGTGGTAAATCCTAGAGACAAGGAGACATGAAAATTCATCATGGTGTAGGTGTAGAAATTCTGTGGCATCCATGCTTGTTTATGGCCTAGTGATCCGATGAGGATGCGATAAAGTTAGGTTCTATTGATGAGGGTGAGATGGTTTAGCCTCGGGAATCCCTGGTTGATTTTTTTGGTTTTGAGTCCCACATTCATGCTTTGAATATGGCACAAGGGTGATTGGCTAAAATAAATATTTGGTTCAACCAATATATGGTTAGGTGGTTCAAGGATGTCCAAAACCTGTTTGGATTTTGAATTCATTAATAAGAGTTCCTTCTTATTATTATTTCATGAGTAAATGCATTGGTTTATATGTGGATTCTATGGTTTTTGTATCCTTATTATTTATGTTGGTTATATGTTGGTTATGAGCATGTTTTATGGGAGTGATGATGCATGGATCTCCTCATGTTTTGAATTGTAAATTAATGAACAATGAATATATGACCTAATAGATGATAATGCATCTAGTTTGATGAGGCATCAATGCTTCTTACTGATTCTCAGATAAGTATGAGACCTCTATGCTCATATATGTTGTTATAACCTGTAGAATGCATAATTGTGGCATGCTTGACGAAATGTTTGTCATGAATAGTAGGGGTCCAGTCAGGTCTTTGATCAAGTTTTTTATTAAAATCATTTGTTTCATGTCCTTTATGAGTTCTGGAAGTTTCATTAGTTTCTAGGCAGTGACTGGGGCCTATCCCTAGAAAATAGCCTTAAATCTCGTAGTCGTTGGCATAATACTGGCAGAAAAAGACTACAGTTGCACTCATTCAAGATCATGGGAACTACTAGGGCTCTTATTCTCTTGGAGGGCTTGGAAAGGGAGCGATTGGAGCTCTAGTTCAGTGAAACATTGAGTTTCCTTAGGGGTTGGTCACCTAGACGGGAGGGTTTCATCCTGAAGGTTTTGTGGCATGTGTCTAAGGTCATATTGATTGTGTTGTGTCAATTCCACTTCCTTAACTATAATTGGGGTGTTGAATCATATCATAGTAGTCTATCGTCACATGTTTACCCCAGCAGACCGATTAACTTGGGTAAATGTGGTAGGAGGGTGTTACAAAGTGGTATTAGAGCATGGTTCAAATCTCCTTGGGTGATGTATGGTTTTCCATTCTCCTTGGATGACTGTGTTTTCATATGTACATGTCAATTGCATATGTGTTATTTATGCCTGTAGTCTATGTGCTCATTGTGTATGCATGGTGGTCGTCATGGTTGTTGTTGTGATGTCATGTAGAAGTTGATGGGTTGTTGTTAGAATGTGTTTGTCATGAATGCATGTTGGTTTCATATAAATTTGTTATACATGTGAGTGTATATATGTTGTTATACATGCATTAGTATGGGAATGGTTGTCGTGCATGAGGTCATTGTATGGATTTTAGGCCATCATGATGTTGTTGGTATGTTATGATGTTGATGTGTTGGTTGAGATAGAGCAGTAGATGCATACCACTAGAGTGAGGTTGTGACACTAGGCCTCGGGGTAATAGCGGATCGTCATACAGATATTGTATGTTTGGCATGCATGTATGTTAGTTAATGGATTTTTATATGCATCAGGGTTATACACATGTTTTTCATTTTATTTTTGTTGTGGTTACATGCATGGTAGATGCTATTAAATCAGTGTGGTCATATGCACATGTGTCGATTAGTCATGAATGATAGTAACTTGTTTTTATATGCATTTTTGTTGTTTTTTTATGTTATTTAACTTGATGATTATGCTATATGTTGTTGATAAGTATGTTATATGTTAACTTGATGATTGTTAAATGATAGTTAATTGATGAATAGGGTCATTTCATTAAGATCTTGATGTTATATGTATTTTGCTGGTCTAGATTGGTATGTGTAGATGGTTATGGTTGTGACATTCAGGTATGAGATGATATACTTGTGATGTTGCGGCATATTAATCTGGACTAAATTGTGCAGATGTGATAGCCTCCCTTGAGATACATTGAGGTATGAGTTTGATTATGTCGTCAATTTGGTTTAACTATTATGTTATGTTTCCAAGTTGATTGAACGTTTCATTAATTACACGATATGAGTATGTGTCTATAATATTGCATGAAGGAATGATTTTGTTTTAAGATGGTTTTACTAACACATTATATGTTAAGACAACTTATATGTACTTGAGTGAAAGTGAGTGATAGTTGTAGTGTTATGATTTATGACTATGAGTTGACTTTTGATTGTGACATAGATGATAGTCTTTGAAAAGGTTAATTTCAATTACTAGATATGATGTCTTGATCTTTGGAACATGTGGCTAACATGTGTGACCAGTTGTAGGGAAACATGCTTGGAATTAGTATGAAAAGGTAGTAGTTGATTTGTTTATATAACTATCAGTTGGGTGAAGTGACAGTACATAGTAAGACTCAATTGCAACAAGGAAAAGGTAAAATAAAGGAATTGGGTTATAATTCATTTGGCTATGTTTGGTCCGCAATTCCAAATGAAAGAGTGCTTTGCATATAGGAAGTCTTCTTAACCTTGATTTTTTTTTTACATTTTGTGGATATGTGTTATATTCATGAACATGTATTTGACAGATATAACAACTAGTTTCCAATAATGGCTAGATTCATCAAGGGAATTGGAGTTCCTTGAGGGATGGCATGGACGTGTTCAGTCATAAGGAAATGTGCTTGGAACATCAACTCAAGGTAACTCGTATATTGTTATATTTATTTATACATTGAAAATTATGTGTTTATGGCAGTATGATGCAAGGAATTGCATGGAAAAAGAGATTGTTATGAAACCTTGAATAAGGATCAGTTTGAGTTTTCCCTTGGAAGAATTGGGAACCCATAGGGATTAAGCCATGGTGTTTGTTGCTAGTTTTATGCTTTTGGTATTTTTTTGATTTGTTTGTGTTTAATTTTCAGTTTTGTGTATGACTGGTGCATGGCCATGCCACTTTGTTTGTGGTGTCATATTGTTATTGATTTTCATGGTTTTCTTCTTTTTTGTTTCTTGTTCTCAACTTTTATGTTTTGAGGGTCTTGGAAATTGTTTTGGGAATAAGGAAAGTTAACGAAGCTCAAGAAGGGCTCAATGTAACTTGATAGGTACTGTAAGACTCGTATGAAGCCTAGTGCATGTATAAGGGCAACAAAAGGTAAAATATGACATTCGGATGGATTGGTTGGGTCCATTATGAATGGATGGTGGCAGTACAAACATGAGAAAGGTAACCAGAAAGGTAAAGTAAATGGATTTGAGGCGTTAGATGCCTTGGCTATGTTGGGAACTGTTGTTCTCAATGTTGTGCATGTTGTGCATGGATAAAGGGTGTTCTCTTAACCTTGACCTTATGTTATCTAGTAATTATGTTGGGATCATGATTATGTTGATGTTTATATAGGTGTACATGTATGTATGTATGTATGTCGTGTTTGAAAAGGTCGTCATGAATCATGATTGTTTAATGTTATTGTTTACATGTATATATGTGTGTATGTATGTCGTTTTCTGACAAGATCATGATTTTTTTATGTTAATGATTATATATATGCATAAATGTATGTATGCATGTCACTGTCTGACAAGGTTGTCAAGGATCATTCTTATGGAGGAATGATTTATAATGAAGGTGAATGGCATGAAGAGGCTCCTAGTCTTATGAGGAATCAAGGGGGAAGAGTAGCCCTGAAAATTTTATGAGGTCACTATCATGCGGATATGAGTTGATATTATGTGTTTATACTATGACTATGTTTTGGACAGGTAATGATGACAGATACATTAGCGGAATGAAAATAGCATGATTTTTGGCATGCTAGGATAAGCATGGATGACAGAGATACACTAGAAGCAAGGTTTCTTGGTAGATACAATGTGGTTTTGGATTTGCAATGTTATTGTTGTGTATATGTTGTGCATATTGTACATTCATTGATTGTACCTATGGTGTTGCATTTCTATTGTATATATGGTGTTATGTGCATATTGCATCTCTAGTGGTAGGTATAAATGGTGTTATGTACATGTTGGATATGCGGTGTTGTGTACCTATTGTATTTTGTGCATGATGGATATGCGATGTTGTGTACATATGGTGTTGTGAAGATGTTGGATATGTGGTGTTGTGTACATATGGTATTATGTACATGTGTTATATGTGGTGCTATGTACATATGGTGTTGTGTGCATGTTTTACATGTGTGGCAATGTAAATATGGTGTTGTGTGCATGATTGTACATGTGGTGTTGTGTGCATGTAGTGTTGTGTACATGTTGTACATGTGGTGCTATATGCAGGTGGTGTTTTGTACATGTCGTGCATGTGGCATTGTGTACATTTGGTGTCATGTACATGTTGTGCATGTAGTTTTGTGTACATGTGGTATTGTGTACACGTTGTATAGATGGTGTGGTGTACATGTGGCATTGTGTACACGTTTTGTAGGTGGTCTCATGTACATCTAATGTTGTGCACATGTTGTGTCGGTGGTGTTGTGTACATGTTGTACATATGGTATTGGTGTACATGTGGTATTGTGTGCATGTTGTACATGTTGTGTTGTGCACATGTGATATTGTGTATGTGCATTGTGTAGTTGTGGTATCGTGGTATGTGTATTGATTGTGTTGTACTATGTGTGTGTGTATGTATTGTGTTGTATATTGGATGTAGGTGTATATGCTGTGTTGTGTTGTACATTGGGTTTAGGTGTATGTGTTGTATGCTAGTGTATTTGAATGTATTGTATGGTGTTGTATGCTATGTGTAGTTATATGTGTGTGATGCATACTATGTGTATGTGTACGTGGCTAAAGAGAAGGAATTGGGTGCTTTCCGGGTGTGGAAACCAATCCAGTGTGTGTATAGAAAGGACAAAGGAAAAAGTAAGGACTGATGAAGGATAAGTATCAGTATTTTATTTCAGTTTTATTATGCATGTGATCTATGATTCTAACTTATGATGGTTACATGTGATTTATGATTATGTTTTATGATGATTGCAAGTGATTCGGGATTTTGATTATAATGATTTCATTTTGAGATAACCTGATGTGATATGTTTATACGTGATGATTTTGTCAAGAGTTGGTTTGGCTTGGTGTGATAGGAAGTGAACAAAAATGCAATTCTACCTTATTGATGAGCTACCAATGAGGTATGATTTGGATTTATTTTAATTAATTTTGAATCAAATGGGAATTTTGTGCTTGGTACAAGAAAGAATGGAAATTCCCAGTTGGGTGGTTGAAATTGACTGCAAGAATTAGCATAAGCAACAAAAGGAATTGGAAATGCAACAATATGTGGGTAAATCAATTCAGGAGTAGGGTCATTATGGGATTCTAGTACCCAATAGTGTCTGTTGATTTCCATGAGCATGTTATGAATAGTATGATGGTTTTGAGGCAGGTATATGCCTTGGTTGTTTGACCTTCCAATGTGAGGAAGCCTTTCTGATGGATGGATCGCCCGGGATAAGGGATTCTGAGGAACTTGGAAGGTGAGTGACTGCATGGAGGGGGGTGACCAGATTTCCCGAGGGACTGTGTAGCATAGAAGGGAAGGTCGGAGAATACATTTTTTTTTGTCATTATAATTTCCATATGGAATTAGATGCACATTGGGAGTGTGCCCTAGAACAATGATTCGGTAATTGTTCGCTAAGAGGACAAGTGGTGTGGGATTATAGCGCTAGAAATTGGATGCAAATTTGAATTTGGCAGTGGATTAAGGACTTCTTGGGAAGGAGGTGAATCCTAGTATTACCTTTAGGGTGGAGGTGTGAGCCTCTACATTCCCTTGTTGCGGATGCAGGCATCGTATCCTTTTATTTTTTGGTTGAGAAAATGTTCATATGTGCATATGTGTATATTATTGTAAATATTGTATTGAGTTGGATTTATAAATATCCATAGAAAATATGGTTATTTTTTGGTTAAAGAAAATGTGCCTAAGTATATAGGTGGTTCTTCTTGTAAATATTGTAATTATCTATGTTATAAAGCCCTAGTAAGAAATATGTTTGCCATGTTTTTTGCAGTGGTCATTGTAAATACTGCAACGAGTTGTGTTATAAATCTCCATGATCCGTATGTCTTTTTTCAGCGGTTTTCTAGTTTATAGGTGTCATTGAACACTGAGGACTGTTGAGATTCAACAAGATTATGAGCTTAGTGAAAAGAGTCGCCTTCACTAAGTGGGCCAGTAGGCTATTTTTGGCGCAAGTCTATTTTTAGACTATGTCTATTTTTAGACATGATGATCATATTTTAGAAGTTGTTGGATGCTATTTGTGGATGGTTGATCAAGTTGGAAAAATAGATGAAATTATGTTTTTAGAATATTGGGCGAAGTCTATTTATAGATCATAAATCTAAAAATAGATGCATGTCGATTATTATTAGCTCTTAATAATAATCAGACTCTAAACAACAATTTACTCTCTTGGAGCACTTCAGTTTAGTGCATAGATGTGGCATAGCAGCTGATAGAAGGAATTACGCTATTCCTAAGGGTTTACTGGAGCTAATGCATAGAGGACTCAGTTAGAACTCAAGTGGCCGAGTTACGACGCAGTTGGAAGAAGTAGTTATGGAGTTGTATTTAGTTTAACTCAGTTAGACTTAGTTGAGCTAGTTGTATCTAGTCTAACTGATTGATACACTAGAGAGAGTGGAGTGAATTAATTAGTTAATTAATTCACAAATAATAACTCATTAATCAACTGAAAAATACAGCAGCTAATTACAGTGCATGGCAGTTTCAGTGGAGACCAAAGGAGAGATAGGTGAAAGGGCAAGATAGACTATCCGTAGTGACTATAGTGATGCATTGATTGCATCACACACTCAATGGAGATGCCAATGAGGATTACGCATTCAAGGATGGATTAATTCAAATTCATTCAGAGATATTATTCAGCAGAGATTGCGTAGTGGAGGCAGGCTAGCAGGTGGCATAGATCAGTGCATGGATTTGCAAGATTGGTCCTAATTAGTGTATGACGATTGTATTGTACTGAGGGCTTGTGATAAGTTTTGTATGATTGTATGAGATTTTCATATGATATCCATGTTACATACTATATATTTGGGGTTTTCAACTTCAGGCTTTCCCGGTTAAAATTGTGTTATGTTCGATTGATAATTTTTGTTTATGCTTCACATGTGTGTGCAATTAATTTTTCCGCAGAAGATTAACAAGTGGAATAGATTCAGTATCTTTCATAAAGTTAAATAGTGTGAGATCAGGTGGATCTTGGACATATGCATTCTTAGTGCATATAATTTCTACATGGTATCGGAGCATTTTTTATTGAAGATTGAAATTGTGAAGTGATTTTGTGCCGGTGGACAATTCAAATTTGCTACAGAAGATTCTTGGTGCAGAAATCGAGTATACATTGAAATGTATTTCAACGGGTTGATATTGGAGTATCCCCTTGATGTGAGATTGAATTAAATAGTCTGGAAGGATAAGATGGAGGCAGTGCTAGAGGATAATGGGCTGAAGGAGTTCATCGAGCGCGATGTTCCTAAGCCGAGATCTAGCAATGCTGCATTACTTGATGCATGGAAAAAGAAGACTACAAAGACGAGGAGGATTCTGTTGGAAGGTGTGAAGGACCATATTGTGTCCAACCTTCACAGGAAAGCCATTCCATTCTTAATGTGGAAGGCTTTGACAGACTTGTTCCAAAGCAGAAGTGACCAGAGGAAGTTGGCGCTTAAAGACAAGCTCATAAAAATAAAAATGGACAAAGGCAACAGTATTCCAAAATACCTCACAAAGTTTGTCCAATGCAGGGATGAACTGGGGAGTGTGGGGGTTACTATTGATGAAGAATACTTGGTGAGCTTGGCTCTCCTTAGGCTTCCGAAGAGTTGGCATAGCTATGAAGACTCTGTCAATGGACGGGAGAAACTGCCAGGATGGGAGCGACTTTGGTCGGATGTTGTGCAGGAGGAGATAAGATGGGGTACCAGGGATCGATCTTCATCGAAGAATGAAGATGAAGAGAATTGAGCTTTGGCTACCAAAGCAAGGAAAGGGAAGGGTAAGAAAAATCCTTCAAAATCTGGTGCTAAAGGCAAGAAGCAGGACTTGTCCAAAGTGAAGTGTTTTCACTTTCACGAGCATGGAAATTTCGCCACTAACTGTCCACAAAAGAAGAATAATAAGAAGGTTGTTGGATCTGCAGCTGGAGAGGCCTTAGCCACATAATTTGAGCTAGATTTTTCCTTTATCACATGCTCGGTTTCAAACTGCATGGGATCGGTGTGGTATCTTGACAGTGGTGCGTCCTTCCATATGATGGGAGACAAAGAGTTGTTTAGTGACTTGGAGGAGAAGGACCTCCAGATGCATATAGAGATAGGAGATGATGGCCAGTACAGTGTTACTGGAATTGGGACCATTGCCTTTGAGAGAGGGTCTGGTAATCCATTCTTGTTAAAGAATGTCATGCATGTTCCAGGTCTGAAGAATAACTTGGTCTCGTTCTCAATGCTAGAAAACAGAGGTTATGATGTTGTTTTCAATGAGGGAAAAGCCTTCCTTCGACATAAAACAACAGGTAAAACCAAGAAGATATGGGTTCGAATTAAGAATCTCTACAAGCTGGAGGTATATGGCCGCGCTGCAATGGTGGGCAAAGCAGAAGAAGTGGTGAGCCGGGATGAGGGCGAATTATGGCACAGGAGATTGGGCCATCTTCACCATGGCGCTTTGAAGATTTTGTAGAAAATTTCTACTAGACTTCCCAAGGGTACTCTTGCATAGTCAGATCAGTGCAAAGGATGTACAATGGGTAAGTTTGTGAAGACCACATTTCATGAGAAGGAGAACCATGCTTTGGTGATCCTGGAGAGAATTCACACAGACGTGTTGTTGGAAATATTGTCATTGATGGCAAAGGAGAAGAAAGGAGCAGCACCTGAACTATCACTAAGGCAAAATAACAAAGAAAAACCAGCAATAAGACAAAGGAGACAGACAAGGAGCAGAGGAATCAAAGGCATCAAATTGAAGCATAAGAGTTGTTTAGAGCTACAGAGTGTGTGAGTCTTTCAGATTTGGGCAAACAAGGGTGTTTCAGGTATCAATTAATATGGAATCTACATTTTATTATGTACTTTTATGGGAAGCGCTTCTGAATATGGATGAAAACCTGGTTTACTTGATTGTGTGCGTAAGAAGAGGTTTAAGGACCAACAAACTGTTAAACTGAAATAGTATAAGACCGGAACATCACGGGGTTTGCTATAAGTGCAAACAGTGGAGCGGATTCGATATATAGCAATAGTGAAAGGGGCTTCAAGCATACTCACAGACAAGAGGTAATCAATGTAGTATCAGACCAATTGATAATTGATGGACCCAATTTGGATCGATTTCCATTTCTTTATCATGATAAAATTATGCTAGGCGTTAGTCAAAACAGAGATTGAGGAAGAAATTATATGTAAGGGCAGATCTGCTAGTGCGTAGAGGAATCTTAAACACAGAGAACGAAATTAATGAAGGACGCAGAGGTTTATTTAAAACTCTATGTGAATTGCAGAGTTAAATTGCAGTGTTGAGCAACCAGTGTAGAATGGGGCCAAAATGAAGATATGAAAGGGATCTTCAATGAAGAGCGATAGTGCGATCGATTTAATGTAATGTTGATAACACAATAGAGTCAACGGAAGGTAGAATCAATGGTATTGAACCAGTAAATAGCCAGTGAATGCGTTGTAAGTTGAAGCGGAACCTTGAGTTAATAAATGGAATCGTAAAGCATGAACAGTAAAAGAGGATTTGAGGCGAAGACTGGTGGTTTTTGCAAAAGTTTAAAATGGTAAGCGGAATCGAGGAAAAAAATGTGATAAGGGTCTATGTGTGACACATGTCCTGAAGTGGTATTTAAATACCACGAATTTCGCAAAGTTTTTGGGGGTTAAACCACGGAGGTAAAACTTTTGCGATATCCATTGGATTTCGCATGGCGGGTTGATGTGTTGCGACCACCGTTGGATCACAAGTAGAGTTGCGTGGAGATTAAGTCGAGGTAAGTTAAATCCTTGTGGGTCTGAGAAAAAGAGTACACCGTTGATTTGTTGAGTTGGAGGAATTAACCCTTGTGTGCCTTTGTAATGCGATTGGCATTAGATTATATACATTTCAGATGGAGTGTGTGAACGCCATTGGATGGGCAGACATGCTAGTGCGTTAATTGTGGTGGGTCCAGAACATAATATATGCCGAATGGTAAGTTTTACAGGTTTAAAGTTGATTTCTATTATAAATTCATTATGATAGACACAAGCTGCGAAGGGGTTTTAATCCAAAGTCGAAGTGTTGTGGGACCCAAGAGAATTTGTATATTTGCTGGTGTCTTAATGTGAAGTCAAAGGGTTATTGTTATTGTTATGGCATTTGGGACCATCACCGTGGGAGACATAATATGTGTTAAACCATTATGTTTGATGTGAACCATGAGTATATATTGGATGCGAGATAATAAAGCCGTGAACACGCACTAAGGGCGAAGACTTAATGATATATGTTGCCGAACCATATCATAATTTGAGTTTAATTCAAAGTCTAAATACATTCAGACTTCTATAAGTGAAGGCCGAAAATTTATATGTTGGGGTTCAATAATAAGGATTGAATATTAAATTGAAAATACATTCAGATTTCATAAAATTCCGAAGACCTTTGGGAGTTAAGTACAAATCGGATATTTATTCGATCTCATGAATGGGTTCAATACAAGTCGAACATTATTCGACTTCAATAGAATGGGTTTATTAATATGGTCTCCAACAGAAATTGAAAGGTAATTTTGTGGATGGTCGTGGTGATTAAATTTATAACCATATGAGTGTTAGTCTAAGACCTCAAAACAAGGATTGAAATAAACTTCTGCATTTTGTTAATTTTCCAAGAGGGGCATGTTAATGGATCCGCAAGTGAATTTGCATTGTTGGGTTATAACAGAGATTTTAACCTTTGATGGAAAAAAGTTTCAGCACTAAATTGTTAAGTTGGCCCAGATTTGAGTTTGGTTGGAGAAAAATTTGGGATGCATTTTTACATACACAGGAATGAAAATGGGGTATGTTACACTACAACAACAAAAACTAAAAAAGACAGTGACAACAGCAGAAAAGACAAATGCACAGAAAGCCAAGGGTCACAAAAGGGCTGAGTGAAATTGATTTATGTAATCAGAATGTGCGTTAGGTCCCTATATTACTAGTATAGTCCCTTATCGTTGTTAGTGTAACCCCCTTATTGTTATTATTGTACCCTTGTAACCCCCATTTTGTTATTATTGTGCCCTTAAATTATTATTGTTAGGTCGGCTAGGATTACATTGTGGCCCACTAGGATTACATTATGGCCCCATGGACTCCTATATATAGAAAGGAGGTTTTGTAAATTGGATCATCCAAGATTTGTTAATTTATGTAATGTATTGGAGGTTTCCCCCTTGAAGTGGCTTATTTCTAAGGCGTTGATATCTCTTTTCTACTATTTTTGGAGCTGGTTACACAACATTTGGTATCAGAGGTTTGGATTCTAGTGTTTCGCTGCTCCAAATAGGTCATCGTGGAATTTTAGCTATAAATTTTTTTCTACGAAGTTTCAGAAGCTGAAATTTTTAGGGTGCGAAGAAAAAATCATGAGGAATATTTTCTAAAAATTTTAGAGCTTGTTTCGCAATATTTTCGGAGATATGATCTGTGGAAGTTAGGTCTTTTTTCAGGATCCTAAACAGGTCATCGTGGCATTTGCGCTATAAATTTTTTTCTACGAAGGTTTAGAATCTGAAATTCGTATGGTGCGAAGCTGAAATCCTAAGGAAATTCATCAAAAAATTTCAGAGCTTGGTGTTAGCCACCCATAAAATTCTGTCATATCAGATGGTGGCTAAATAATGTTGGATAGCCTTCAAGAAACAATTTCATGATTAAAATTGCTGATACTTGAAGACTTTTTAATAATGTCCTATCCTTGGTTAATATTCACTACTGTTTCCATTCAGAACTCAGAAATCCTGCTGATTCCTAAAGCCTAAGTGCTGCTGCTAAACCCCTTTTTCCTTTCCTTCCCCTCAAAGCTAACCTCCTCTTTTATTCCTCCATTTCCCATGAAAACCCCACAATTTCATATTTTTCCCTGTTCCCCCTCATCAGAATCCATTCCATAAGGTCTAAGACCCCTTTTTAGCCTTATCGGAACCTTCATTTCCCTTGAAAAACCCATTAAAAAACCATA
Source organism: Pinus albicaulis (assembly GCA_034641835.2). Lineage (NCBI taxonomy): Eukaryota > Viridiplantae > Streptophyta > Pinopsida > Pinales > Pinaceae > Pinus > Pinus albicaulis. Next base: position 591,591,881 of record CM076569.1, read on the forward strand.
GGAAATGCATATTTCCTATACATTAGACTTGAGCCCCCGCGGGCCAAGTTCCTAGCATCCCTCCGTCCATATAACTGAGCGCCAAAACCAACTGCTTTAAGCATCAGGTGCTTATATTTCCAAAGAAATTCCTCCGCCCGAAAACACCAAAACCTTGGTAAACTATGAAAATCGGGTTTTTATTAATTTCTAAGGTTTTCCGCCCAAATAATTTATGAATTTATCTCGACCATCGATCTGCTCCACAGATCGGACGGCGCAGAGTGCTACTTGCCCTGTGGACCTCGCCATTCCCCGCGCTGTTTTCCAAAACCACGGTTTATTCCGCACCACTCTTCGGGAAAAGGCTGTTTTGGCCTGAGGCCCAGCGATTCCACACACCTCTTGACATGCGTCCTCTGTATTTTTCAAAAACCACCACGTAAAGTCAGTCCCCCGCGCATTATCCGTCAGACCATGACCGCCCAGCAGAATCAACAATAGCCACCCGATCTGGGCCCCCGCATCCAATGGATGTCATTCATTGAAGTCACCCGCCCTTTAATCAAGCTGCATACTATTTAGCCGGGCCCCGGCGCAACTGAGAATCTGTCTTCACCATCGATCTCTGTAGATCGACGAACCACATTCAATTCCCTGATTCTGTTGCACAGTCAACACATCTCCGCTGCTGACTTATCCACCCGTTCCCGACCGTCGATCACCTCGCGATCAACGGCTCCGATCGCCCCACTCCCCCGCATGCCGTCTGATGCAGATTTGACCATATAAACGCAGGATTTTATAATTTTGTTTGTATTTTTCAGGTTTTAAAATTCTTTCGCCATGTCTGAAGAATATTCGAAGGACGAGGGTGACGACTCCCGTTCTTTCTATTTAACAAAGGAGATCAACCACAGGGTATAGAACTGTGTTGTCAACAAGGTTTCATTAGCCGTTGACGCAGCATGCCCCTGTCAAACCTAGAAAACATCAAACAAACCCAGAAAAAGAGTATCAGAAAGCAGAAATGGATCAGAGCGAGAGTTTATTGGAAAGATTGGAAGGGATTACAGCTAAGACGGCCATCAGAAGCCTAATCTCCCAGCCTAAAACACAACTTAAAGGAAAACCTAAAAGTGTTTATCAGACATAATGCCTCCACCACCATATCTGAGGAAAATTGATTCCTCAACCACCACAGCACCACCTGTGCCTGAAAGGATTCAATCAGAAGCTGGATTTATTGATCAGGATCAGATTTTTGCCTCAACACAGCCAAAGAAGTCACTTCCGCTAGGGCCTTCAATGCAAAGAATATCTGCGGAGTTACTTCAGACTACCTGTGCCTCAAAGGTCAACAAATACTCCTACCCAGCTTAAATCATGAGTGTAAATCAATTAATACGGTGAACACCTCTTCTATTTCTTCATTGAGCATCCCAAGGGCCAATGGGCCATTTAAATCCTGTATTAATTGTATTTGAGATCTTTTTCAGATCTCACCTCCTCATATTTCTATATATACCATAGCAGAGATGAGTGAAGTGTTGGTTGGTTGTTGGTTGTTGTTTGATCACAAGTTGTAACATTGAAACTCTTGGAAATAAATATACAAGTCTGTTGAAGTTGAAAAACAAATTGAAGTCTTGGATGTCTTGATGATGTTGTTGCATGCCCGTTCCTAAGAAGGCTCTATCATTGGATTCATGAGCTTGGTTGTCGGTGAAGTATTCTAACTGTTTAATGTTTTCTCCTATTTTCATTATGTTTCATAATCTCTTACTACAGTAGGCTGAAAGTTTTAGGCTAAGAAATGACTCCTGGAAGCACCTTAGACCTGTTCACCCTTCACTGTTTTATGTTTTCTTCTGCTGAAGTATTTTAGAGGCTTTAAACCTTCTCTTTAGTCTTAATGCTTGTTTATTTCCTTAATAGCTCAAATAGTTGGTTTCAGCATGATTTATGGTTCTCCCTGCTTGTCTGCCATCACTTGAAATCTGTTATTGAAGTCTTCCTTTTAAGTACCATTGTCTTAAGTTAATCAAAGAGGTCGGTTTTGATCTTACCCTTTGCGCCTGCTTGAACAGTTGTTTTGAAGGTCTTTATAGTTGCAAGCATAGATGTTATTTAGGTGTTCCCTCTTCTATGAATGCAGCTATTAGTGAATCTTTTATGTTTTCTAAGTCCTTTAAAATAAAATCTTTGAGGAAATAGGGAGTTCCCCAAATCTTAGATTTCATTTTAAAAGTTGTCTTGAAGTCATTATTTTCTTAAAGAATGTCTGTGGAATTTATGGTTAGCCCTGTCTATCAAATATCTCTTTATTTTTAAGTTATGTTTTCAAGTTCCCTTTGTTGAGAATTAAGCTTCTCTTTCCAAAACATTAATGTCCATCTCATTCCAAAACAAAGGATCCTGTGGCCAAGTTAGATTTTCCCTTTGACATCCCATATCCCTTGAAGAGTTTGTCATGACCTTATTTTGACTCCATTGCCCAATGAACCAGATATTTCCTCTTTCTGTCTATCTTTCCTAGACCTTTCATATTCTGCTGTATCAACTCAACCCAACCAAACAAACATCTGCACTTAAATAACTAGTCTAAAATCCATAATCAAAGCAAACAAGATAAACCTTTGCAAACAAATATTTGAGAGATCCCTCTCTGAGAACAGAAGGACTAGATCCTGGAACTCTAAA